>CM060956.1:149569434-150051934 GCA_030765055.1 Mantis religiosa | reverse complement strand
GTGTGTGTGTGTGTGTGTGTGTGTGTGTGTGTGTGTGTGTCGACAGAGGTTATGTACATTAGAGCAGTTTTACCCACCAGCAAACGTTTTGTAATTTAACAACACATTAAATATTCCTAAAATATTAAAATCTCTCCTTGACACACGTTACAGCAGTGGAACAGCAAGCACGGTTTCCAATCCAATAACTCGCTTTCCGACTTCATGGATCTTTCCCGGAGATTGATACACAGGTACGCTCCCTTTTTCTAAGGATGAAGCTGCTTCACTACAAATTCGTGACACCGTGTGTACACTACCTACACCACAAGGTTACAGAGTTAATTGTTGGGATTATGAAATATCTACAGTTACCCTATATTCTGGATTGAAGAGCTTTTGTAAAAACTTGTTCATATTAAATATAATTTTTCTTCCCTGAGAATGAATCACTTCACATTTGTTGATCGAAAAATCACTTGTTCCAGCTTCGAGGGACATGTTCACACACTCGGATTACCAACACTGGAGAAAATATATGTGTATAATAATTAATGTAATATTAACAATATTTCCGTCCTGCGCCGTGGCGTACCGGGCAAAGGCAGCATGCCTTGGTCCTTGGCCACGGAAAGCGACCCGGGTTCGATCCCACCCATGTGCTAGGGATTTTAGGTCCCGGGTATAGGACCGGTGCCCACTCAGAATCGTGAGGAAAGTGAGGAGCTTACGCTAGGTAAGCGGCCCTGATCACGGAAACCAACATTCCGGCTGGGGGATGCCGAGATGCTGACCACATCTCCTTCCCTTTTCGGTTGGATCATCGTCCACCTACGCCGTGCGTAAGTGGGCATGAGGCCGGTAGTCGGGTTGGTAGGCCTTGGCCCTCTAAGGGCTGTCACGCCAGTGGTTAATTTTAATTAAATTTAACAATATTTCAGCTCGAATTCGACTCATCACTTAACGATGCCGTTCATTTTAACAAAAAAACAAACCCTACTCTGAAAACGAACTGATCATTAACTCGGTCAGTTTCAAACTGCCTGCAGTAGGTGAATGTTTATGCTTGACAAGTGTTGTCAGGAAGGAATGTTGTTGCTTTTTCAGGCTTATCTGTGTTGAATGAATGGATATTGAGTAACCATAACCATATGGAAGATAAAACGTGCATCGCTCAGGTTCTGAGTATTGTAGGGACAGTTTGAGTCCAGAGGTTCTACTCCCATTAGTCTTGAACCCGTAGGAACAAGACCCGGGCCTCTTTCAAACAGGGAGTTATCCGAGCTGATCCAAAGGGCGCTCGGCGTACTCCGTGAGGCTTTCCATAGGGCAAGACCTGGGTTACAAACAAGCCCCCCCCCCCATCTGGTCCAAGGACCCAAGACGGGATGGAAGTGGATACGCCACTTACGCGCGCCAACGCTAAAGGTGAAGGCTACGGATATGACCTCGGTGGGGCCGCCTGGCGATCTAGCACACCTTCTACTAGCTTTGCAGGCTAGTACCCGGGAGAATTAATGGCTTCCCTCAACCCCGTCCGAAGACGTACCCGATTCCCACGGGTATCGGGAACACACTGCCCCCTCGAGTCCATCCCAATCCGAACAACTCCCGAAGGAGGGGCTCGGCTGTTCGGCCCGAGGTTCCTCTAGTAACGTCAGAGGTACCACGAGTGCTAAGGGTCCGCAGCGCCCGCACCACGCCAGCTGAAGGGGACGCATCCCCTCCGCTACGGGAAGTAGTATTGTAGGGACAGTTGAGCCAGAGGTTCTACTCCCATTAGTCCTGAACCCGCAGGAACTGGACCCGGGCCTCCTTCAACCAGGGAATATCCGAGCTGTCCCAAGGGGCGCTCGGCGTCCTCCGTGGGGCTTTCCATGGGACAAGACCTAGAGACTAACAAGGCCGATGGACTCAAGACGGGATGGAAGTGGATACGCCACTTACCCGCGCCAACACCAAAGGTGAAGACTACCGAAAAACCTCGGTGGAGCCGCCTGGTGATCTAGCACACCTTCTACTAGCTTTGCAGGATAGTACCCGGGAGAATTAATGGCTTCCCTCAACCCCGACCGAAGACGTACCCGATTCCCACGGGTTTCGGGAACACACTGCCCCCTCGAGTCCATCCCAATCCGAACAACTCCCGAAGGAGGGGCTCGGCTGTTCGGCCCGAGGTTCCTCTAGTAACGTCAGAGGTACCACGAGTGCTACGGGTCCGCAGCGCCCGCACGTTGGCAGCTGAAAGGGACGGATCCCTTCCCCTACGGGAGGTATTGTAGGGACAGGATTTTCGTACGGTCACCGAACGGGATGACTCAGGCAGTTTCGTCTGTGGCCTGCATTCGGGAGTTTCGGGCTCGATTCCCGTGGCCGACGTACCTGACCCATAGTTTTTCTTGGGGAGTTTCCGGGTTGTTAGACGAACGCTGGGTAGGTTAATTACATCCCCAAAATTTCCTGTCCCTCTATTTCATCTCCATTATCATTTCATATCATCTCTCATCCGGTGGTCTCTTTCAGGGTAGAAGTGTCGGCGGGTGTCTCGGCGTTGCATGGCGGGATGAAGTGCTCTGAGGAAAACTACTTCCTCCTCCGGTACGTCGGTTGCCGGTCTCCGCTCCTCTGCTGGGACCATTTCGGGAACGCCAACCAGACCTTTGGGGCTCGGATCGTCTGCCTGGGATCATTAGGGCTCGGCTGTTGGGCTCATTGCCGTCCCGCTGTATGGGAGCGAATTCCTTGTCCTGGCCTGTTGGGGGAAGTCTGCAGCCAAGTAAACTGAATGGACCCTGCCCTCTGTACTGCCGTGACTCCTTGGGCCGGCCGCCCTTTGTCTCCTTCGCCTCATCCTTCCTCCCGGAGGTTGATGATTTGTATATAAGGGCGCTCAATTGCTTGGTCATCAGCGTCCTTACAAAAACTAATTCATGGCAATAACCACATATAAATTACTCAAAATTTAAAAAATAGATCAAAACAAAGTGACCATAAAGTAAATGAGCCCAAATGGGCAAAAGCAATTAAAAACTATAAATACCAATAAAATACCAAAAGGCATAAAAAATACCACTTTCAATATCAACTTGCCATGACAAAAGCTACCTGCCTAGTGGTGATCGAATCAATTTGTTCCTTTTCTTTGGGGCCGGGCTAGCACTTTCAGCAGGTTTTTCCTGCCTTTTTCAGTGTCGTTTGGGCAGTGAAGACAGGATCTACTCGCTCCACATCCTCAATGGAGGACAGCTTTCGTACTGGTAACTTCGAATCGAGTCTCTCGAAACGATCGGAAACTGCGACCGGCGAAGATGAAAGTCGCCGATCGGCGTCCTCTCCAGATGATTCTTCAGATGTTGACGGAAATGTTCGCGGACTTTTGTGCTGGCTGGCTAGCTTTCCTTTGACTAGTCTTACTATTTTCCTTAAGGAAGTCAGTTTTGTCATAAGAGGTCTTAAATTTCCTTGGCGATACATTATATATTACCGGTTCACATGTTCTTGAAGTGGATGCTTTCGGCGGTGACTTGGCTGAATCCTTCTAAGGACTGGACTTGGTCGGGGCACTCACTGTTGTTCGTGCTGGTGTTTGTTGCTTTGGCTGTGATCTTGGTATAATTGATCTATCAGATATTACTTCCCCATTTATTTCGCTGGTTTGTGTTGCGATTTCACATCCAGGTACCGGCTTAGCTGCAACTGCACTATAAGTAACGGTCCTAGGGACAGAAGGCTGACGAATACGCAAGAGTATCCGGGCTTCCAAGAAGGACACTCTCTCTCTTACCCGGATCTCTTGGATCGCATTTCCTCCATAAAACGGGGACATTCTCTGGAGTTAGATGAATGATTAGCACTGCAGTTAACACATGTTGCAGGTGAAGTACAAGCATTATCATGTTTGACTTCCCCGCAGTCAACGAAAGTAGCAACTCCATTACAAGAATCACTTGTGTGACCAAAGCGCTGGCATTTATAACACCTCAGTGGATTGGGTATATACTGCCTCACTTCAATAGCTTCATATCCTGCCTTAATCCTTTGCGGGAGATCTACCCAATCAAAGGTAAGAAACAGGGTACGAGTGGGCACTAGTTCACCTGTTCTTTGCGGTGAACTCGATATACATTTGTGACACCTTCTTCCGCCAAGTTTTCCTGAATCTCCTCATTGGACATACCGTCCAATGCGCTGATGTTTACAACACCACACAAGGAGTTCAGGGTCCTATGCAATTCAACGCGCACCGGATAGCTCGCAAGGATATTGGCTTTCAAGATTTTAGCAGCCTGAGTCGAAGAAACTGCTTCGACCAGGAGCGTGACATTGCGAGATCTAGTACATGCCTTCACAGAACCAGCAATACTATCTAAACCCTTCTGAATAATAAACGGGTTCATGGTAGTGAATTTTCGACCTTCCTCAGTTCTATAAATAACTAAATAGCGAGGACCACAAGACTCAGCTAGTTCCTTTCCACATTTTTTTGTTAAGGTGTGCCATAAGAAATGGAATGAGTTTTATCCCCTAGTGCTCCCCACCCACCACGGAGCCCAACAAGGGGTCATCCCACTGGGATGACAGGGCTACACAGGGGATATATAGCGGGATCGCCGTCCTACTCACCCTGGAGTTCGGTACAGTACCTAGTCCTGGCCGATTGATTAGGGGTGGGTTAGTCCCTAACCTCCCGTTTAGGCGAAGCAGAAACCAAAGTAATGTATTAGAAATGCGAACCCTCCCCGAATTCAGAAGAAGACTGGAACGAGCTCAGATGCGCATCCCTCAACCATCAGGACAAACCTTTCCACCGACACGGGTCTCCCCGTACGGCCTACTCGTGGGTGGATGTTTTGTCTGACCCCTCACCACTTAGAGGAACCCACATCGAAGATGTCAGGGTGGCTCGGGACCCCGGGATCGCCAATTCCCGTACCTACATCAGTAGGCCCCTGGGGGGACTACCGGAGGTGCCCCACTTGGGTGTATAGAAACAATGGGCCCAGCATGGTGGCTGGTAAAATGTGTAGTGTTTAACGCCCGCTTTTACTACATACGGCACCGCAGGCGGTGATACTGGTGATACACGAGATGAAGATGGAGCACCGGTGGAATGAGATGGTGGGGGAAACCGGAGGTCCCGGAGAAAACCCGCCCCAGCGCCGTGTTGTCCACCACAAATCGCACTTTGCGGTCGCCTGGGATCGAACCCGGGCCGCCTTGGTGAGAGCCAAGCGGTCTAACCACTGAGCCACGGCGCGGCCATGGTGGCTGGCGGCCTATGTACCAAATCCCCTCCGTAATGAAATCCTAATCCTACGGTCATGATGGAAAATAAAATTATTTATTATTAGATCGGCATCTATCATTTTCAAATTTTAATATACGAGCGTAATGAATGAGATAATGTTCTCAGTTCAGGCGCGTGAGATGGGTGTACCACATTAGGAGGAGCAAGCTTAGGATTGGCTGGAGTCTGCAGTACGGCCCGCCTATATGCCTTTAACTTTTGCGAAGATTATAATCCCTCTAGGAGGACAAAAGACTGTAGTGATTGTGGATCTAGTGACTGTAGATGGTGTGGGCGTCTTCAATCTCCCATAATCGTGGTGATACAGAAATTTCTTCTTCGCGATACAGGGCGGTGTGTTCAACTTCTTGTGGAATTGGACCAACAGCTCGCTGATGTATGCTCCAGTAATCGGTTTTCCTTTTTCCAAGAAGTCAATGAGTATGACACTCTTTGCATCCCAAAAAAATTCGTCACCATTACTTTTCCATCCGGTGAGACTGTCTTTGGCTTCTTTGGAACAGATCCTCCGAAAGCAACCCATTGCTTTGATTGTTGCTTGTTTTCCGGAGTATAATGATGAATCCTCCAGGTCTCATCGACAGTGACAACTTGACGCAAGAAGTCCTTCGGATTTCGCTTAAACAACTCCGAAGTTGAAAGCCGCACCTGCTTGTTGTCCATTGTGAGCAAGCGCGGTACCCATCGGGCCGACAGCTTTCTCTTCTACAACGTATCGTGCAAAATATGAATTGCCGTTCACGTTGACACACCTACGGCCTCTGCCACTTTGTGAACTTTCTTTCTAGAATCATATCGTTAACTTTTTCAATGACTTCCTCGGTAACTACATCTATAAGGCTTTCTGGGCGCCCCTCATCAAAAACGCATATTCGACAACGTTTAAAATCATTATAACATCTAATCTTTGTCATAGAAGACGAAAGATCTCCATAAACAGCGTCCAATTTTGCTTTTTCTCTTCGAAAGTTTTGCCATCTAAAAGCGAATCACTGAACAGTGCTGCACTTTTTCCATTTTACCGAAAACACGAACTTATTGAAATGTCTGTAAAATCCAAACTAACCCATTGAAAAATTTTAATGTCAGGACGGCATGTTGGCCATGGTAGCTCAATGGGTAAGAGCAACTGGACGGAATCCAGATCAGTGGTTCAAACCCCGGCCATGTAATTGAATTTTTCAGGTTGACTATTAAAAA
This sequence comes from Mantis religiosa, assembly GCA_030765055.1. Classification (NCBI taxonomy): domain Eukaryota; kingdom Metazoa; phylum Arthropoda; class Insecta; order Mantodea; family Mantidae; genus Mantis; species Mantis religiosa. Next base: position 150,045,447 of record CM060956.1, on the reverse strand, counting down.
CCTTAGCCTATATACGGCTAGTGTGAAGAAATGATAAATTTCCATCAATTAACTTAAATAAAGGAGTTAAATGATGAAACCTGGGACTCAAGTACTTACGATAGTAAGTTGCCACAAATGGTGTATCTCAAATGCGAGAGCCCATAGTGGTCTACTGGAGAAATATACGAGCTACCTGCCTCTGTAGCATAGATGGTAGCATGTCTGCCTCACGTTCAAGAGGTTCCGAGTTCGAATCTTGATCAGGGTGAGTTACCTGGATAAGGTTTTTTCCGGGGTTTTCCCTTAACCTGAAAGACGAATGATGGGTAGCTCTAAGCTCCATGGGCCCCGGAGGCATTGAACATCATTTCACCCATTTCATTCATCGTCCAATATGACTAAATGTTGGAGGACGTAAATTAAATATATATATATATATATACATGAGTCAGTTGGAGAATTTAATACCTGGACAGCACGTTGGCCATAATAGCTCAATGGGTAAGAGTAACTGGACGGAAACCAGAAGATCCGTGGTTCAAATCCCGGCCATGGCATTGAATTTTACAAGTTGACTATTTATTCAAAGCCTTAGCCTATATACAGCTAGTGTGAAAAACTGATAATTTCCATCAATTAACTAAAATGACTAAGTTCTTGTTAGGCAGAGGTTGTTAGAGAATAGATGAATATTTTGATGATAACTAAGAAGTTTGAATAGTGTGTGTGTGTGTTTGTGCGTGTGTGTGCGTGCTCGTGCGTGCGCGTGCGTGCGTGTGTGTGTATGTGTGTGGAAAAGAGAGAGGAAGAAGACTGGGGTAATTATTACATATCATGGAGTAAGCAGTTCTGGGTGTGACGGCAGAGTATGGATCGAAGGTCAGTATGTCAGGAAGGGGACCCTTTTTTTGGGTAATTTGCATCCTCCAACGTTAAGTCACATCGGATGATGAATGAAACTGGTGAAATGATGCTCAAATGAGTCCAGAGTCCATGGAGCTTAGAGCTACCAACATTCGTCTTTAAGGATAAGGGAAAACCCGGGATAAAACCTTATCCAAGTAACTCACCCTGACCAAGATTCAAACTCAAGAACTCTTGAACACGAGGCAGACACACTACTGAAGTGGGCAGGAAGAGGAATTTAGTTTGGTTGGCTACTCTGCTAGGTTCTGGTAGTACTGTCATGTGTGAGCAGAAGCTTCCTTTATCTGTTGCACAATGCATTATAATAAAGTTTTTAACCAGTGAAGGGCTTAAGGGTTGTTGAAGGGTTCAGTTTGAGACACTACATTGTCCCAGAATCGAGTGTTTATTTGGGCCAAGGATTTGTGGAAAATGAAAATAATGCTCGATGCCCAAGGTCAAGTCTTAAAAGTGACAACATCCATGCATTTGAGATCTTACTGAAGAGGATTGCAGCTCTACTGTTCAAGAAACCACATCAAAAGTGGGTGTTAGCATTGGTAGTGCTTATACCATTCTTAGGAAGCATCTCAGCTTTAGATGGGCTCCAAAGATGTTCATCGAGCAGCAAAAACAGGCAAGATTTGAGATCTGTGAGAGACTTCTGAATCGATTCTGGCAAGAAGAGGAGGATTTTTTGAGGTGCATCATTGAATGTGATGAGATATGGGTTCATCATTATACTATGGAATCCAAAACGGTGAGTAAAGAGCAGTGATGAAAAGATGAAGCCTGCTTAATGAAGGCCCAAAAATGCCATTCAGTTGGAGCAGTCCTATGCATTGTGCAACAGACGAAGGAACCTTCTGTTCAGTCATGGCTGTACTGACGTCAGAACCTAGTGGAGTAGCTAACCAAGCTAAGTTCCACCACCTGACATACTGACCTTCGACCCCCCCACTCTGCCATCACTCTCAAACTGCTTACTTCGTGATACACAACAATTACCATTTGTATTTGAATCACCCTCGTATGTTGTTATAAACAATAAATTAATTGAGCTACAGCCAATAAGAATTCTCCAACCATTTGTATCATTCTCTCCAACAATGAACAAGGCCTAAGTCCACCTGAAACATGAAAGGGGGAGTGAAATGATAGGAAATGAGGGAAAGGAAATTTACAGTAGAGTACACACCACTCCAGCCTACCAGGGAAAACCATGAAAAATCTATTGGAATACAAAAGTGCTTCAAATGTTAAATAACAATTAGAAAATGTTATGCTGAATATGTTTATTAATTTAATTTACTATATTAACATTTCATATTTGAAAATAATTACAAATGAAAATTTAAGATCTGGAATGTTTGGTGGTCGCTTTCACACAGGAACACGTCTGCTCGTGTGAGTGCTTAGGTTTTCATACATAACCACTTAATATGTACATTGGTCGCAGATTAGTATTGCACACGATTTTCATCTTCAGTTTCTGTTCATAAAATGGAAGAATTTCAGCAACCTAAAAAAACAATATACATACAGAATTTAATGAAATTTAAATCACAAGTATTCAAGGTGAAAAAAAGTGAAGTTCAAATAGCTGGATATATAATTATATACATTTGTATGATACAACAAGAGAGTATAAAAACTGAGAATAGTCTCAGGTTGAAAAAAGCCTTGGAACAAACAGGGATGAAAGACTTGTAGTTACAAGGGGAAAGGAAAACTTCAGGTTTTTGGAAACAAGTGAGAGAAAGGGTTCGGATATTGAAAGAGAGGAGAAATGGAAAATATACAACATGTAACAAAAGATATATCAAAACTTAGGGGAAGCACTTCTTGCATATACAGGATAAAAAAATGTTATATGAACATAGGTCTGGAAAGATAGATTCAACCAGGAAAACTCAATACCATGGCTGGATTGTCAATTCCATCCAGTCGCTCTTACCCATTGAGCTACCATGGCCAACTGGACGGAAACCAGGTGATCCGTGGTTCAAATTCTGGCCATGGCATTAAATTTTTCAGGTTGACTACCTATCCAAAAACCTTAGCCTATATATGACTAGTGTGAAAAAATGATTAATTTCCACCAATTAACTTAAATACTTATGACAGTAAGTCGCCATAAGCGGTGTATCTCAAATACGAGAGCCCTAGTGGTTACCAGGAAAATATATGAGTCAATTGGAGAATTTAATGTCAGGACAGCATGTTGGCCATGGTAGCTCAATGGGTAAGAGCGAATGGACTGAAACCAGGAGATCCGTGTTTCAAATCCCAGCCATGGCATTGAATTTTTCAGGTTGACTATCTAAAAACCTTAGCCTATATATGGCTAGTGTGAAGAAATGATTCATTTCCACCAATTAACTAAAATAGGTCTGGAAATTGTTTATTTCTATGGTAGAGCTCCTTTTCTACAACTCTGCTTACACAGTGAGATCTGTAATATATAACTGTCCTGTGGCCATACCCCTACAACAGAACAGTGCTTTAATTGTACAGTAGTAAACATTTGCTTTTACATCTGGTTCAACTGCATGTAAGTGATGCATTTCACTGTTGTCATTGTGTTATGGTACGCTTGTTAGGCACTGGTACTCAGTTCATGCACTATTTATCTCAGGCTCTCTGTCCGTTGATCTCTCAATAACTGGTTTCCTGCTAGATGGATAGGAAGAGTTGGATCAATTCCATGGCCTCCAAGATTGTTCACTTAAGGACATTTGGTAGTGTCAGAGTAGCAATTTCCATGTAGAATTTCAATGCAATATGTTAGTGTTTCTTGAAAGCTATACAATCATTATAATAAAACTTTTACCACTTACATATCAATCTCTTCTAATTCATGATACCGAAATTAAGAATTGCAATGTATAAAGAATCATGACGGATTTCAAAGTAATGTATATTTGTGTGGAACGTGTGCAGGTGCAGTCGAGTTGAATAGCAACGTGGTTGAGTTGTGTAACAAAAGACAAGGGGAAAAAAAATTCTAAGGGATAGCACTTGACTGTGTGAATAGGGCATTCTTCGGATCCTTCATAATGGCGACAAAATAGCCACAAAGGGAATCTTTGGTTGAATAATGGGCTTCCAGAAAGTGAAAGCAACATACTCACATGCAGCTGTGAGGACAGTCAGGCAGTTTGTGGCTGGCAAGCCATTAAGGCAGTCCATGGCGTGAGGCCGATTAGGGCGGTCAACTTCTTCTGTGTTGGGCCAGGCAGACTAGAAGTGATTGAGTAATAAGCATTCCGCCTTCAGTAACTTTAAACAGTGATATTGGTAATCCTTGGTCGGCAACTTCGAGTTTAATGTAATAATAAAAGAAGCAGTCAATAAACAAGTTTGCAACGGGCATTCCAGTGTCATTAAAACTTTCCTCATACATATCCACGCATACCCTGAGATTAATCTCATTGCTTTACCCTGAGCTAAACATAATTTGCTTCAAACTGTATCGCCAAGTGGAACTCATTGATCGCCAATATAATTAGCTTCAAACTGTCGTCACAACGTGGTAACCCTTGCTCGCCAATATAATTCGCTTCATTCAGAAACCATAATCAAATCATAAAGTTAATAATTTTTGATCTATTGATATTCCAATATACACAAAATTTTCTCGCATTTTCTTCTTTAGGTGCCCTTTTCTCCTAAACAGTTAAAGTAAGACACTTCAAACCTTGTAATCACTTTACAAACATACTATTAAACATAGCTGGTGAACCATTAAGACATTTTAATAAATAATAGCAATTTGAAAAATAAATAATAATGTACTTTATTTTTTTAATTTTTTATAAATGATTTTTTTTTGGAGGAATTTCATGAAAGTGTAACATATAAAGCTTTCACCAGCTGTTTAGAGCAGTATATTCTTCATCTGCACAAAACAATTCAAAGCTCTATCTATTATAGTTTTCTAGAAAAGTGTATGTAATGTTAAAAAAAGCAATTACGGTAATTTGCAAAAGAAGATGTTGTTTTTATGTAACATACCCAAAATTCAAAACATTCCTAGTCCATATTCCTCATCCCAGTTGTTTCAGCATCCTCTCTCCTCTCTTTTCACCTCTCATCCTAATTCTTGCTTCCTTAGACACTTCCTGCACTTGTTTTTCTGCTTCTTTTACTCTTGATGCGTCAATGTTTTCAAAGGCACAGTCAAAATTAAAACCTGGTTCCAGTCCAATTTTCCTAAATACAGCTTCCTTTTTAGTAGCACCATCATTAAAACATATTACAGCATCCATCACACCAAATTTAATAGTTTTACTGCCAACATACACAGATTTTGGAACTCTGTCCCAGATTAGGTGACTGAAGCTCTCGTTTGGGTTTTGTGTACGACCATGTACCCTTTCATATTATTTCTCTTTTCTCTAAGCTTTTAGCCCATTCTTTTCTGTACGTGTCTAACACACTCTAGGTTTCTCACTTGCACCCTTTGTCCATATCGTCGCGAGCCCATTGTTGATCGAGGCGGTGTGGGCGACTAGTTCAAAGAGACAGGCAGTGCAGTGTGTAGATAAAAGCTCGCCGAAACGGTCGGGGGAAGGAGACGGATTTCTCGACAGTTCGTCTTTGTTCTAGCCGGGTCTCGATTGTTTGAGAAAATTCCGGAATGTGAGTAATCTATAAAAAAGAGAGCCCACCCGCCACAGTGAGTCAGTCGGTAATTGAACTCACATGCATGAACAGCTGTGTTGTGGTCGTTGACCTTGCAAGTTGTATTGTGTATGTGACATAATCCTGTGACTGTAGAAGTTGACAAAGTGTGTTTCTACGGAATTAAAGTGCAATTTTTGGTGTTTGTAACCTGGACTTTTGATTTCATGAACCCACAAATTCACAATATACATTGGATTCTTACACCTTTAGAAAACCTTTGTAGTCCCCATCCCCTAAATAATTCTGTTTGCTATAAGCAGAAGAGAAAATGCAGAGTAAAAAGGGGGCGTGATAGCCTGGCCGCCATATTTAAAACCTCATTTAAATACACTTAATTGCCAAAAACACACAAAACCTTATAATGGGCATGTTCTCCAAACTATGTAGATTCATATTAAGCAAAAAAACAAAAAATCCATATTTTCATCCAAAATCACCACCAAGTATCCTTTAAACATACTAGATTTTTATTTGTGGGGACATTTGAAATATACTGTTTAAGCAACTTCAGTTCCAGATGTAGAGACTCTTCATGCTTCTATTGTGGAGGGGTACCAGACAAGATGAAATTCTCCAGGCCTAACTCGCACATTAGGGAGTCCATGCGACATTGGATTGACAGATGCATTACAGCTAATGGAGGAGGTCATTATGAACAAGTGCTGTGATTTCGTTTTCCCACGTTTCCGTCATTGAGTAATGTTGTATGGGGTTCAGCTGTAGAAAAAGTGCTCTAAAAAGGAAAAAAATTCTGAAACTATGTTTATATAACATTTTTTTATCCTCTATCCACAAGAATTTTTTCTCATATTTCTGACATACCATTCTGTTACATTCTGTATAAAATAAAAAATATTTGAAATTTGCAGAAAAATAAAACAGGAATAGGTAGAGAAAATTACACAGAGCAAAGTAATAAGAAAAAGGAGGATTAGCTTAGATGAGAATGGGAGCATTAATCTTAACGCCCACCTTAGTAGCGTAGATGGTAGCATGCATAACTTACGTTCAAGAGGTCCCGAGTTCGAATCTCGGTCAGGGTGAGTTACCTGGATAAGGTTTTTTCCAGGGTTTTCCATTATCCTAAAAGACGAATGTCAGGTAACTCTACACTCTATGGGCCCTGGACTCATTTGAGCATCATTTCACCCATTCCATTCATCATCCGATATGACTTGTTGGAGGACGTAAATTACACACACACACACACACAAAAATCTTAAGTGATCTAAGATGAAATGATAAGGAATATGTGAAGTTGAGAAAGGTGGAGAACATTAGCTATAAGAGTGTGAAAGTTTACAAGAGGAAATATGGGAAAAGACGTGGAACAATGTACAGGAAAATTTGGTTGCACTGAAAAGGTTAACAAGTAAGCAAAAGGAGAGACATAAGAAGGTAATTGGTTTCCCAGTAAAATAAAAAGAAAAATAGATGAAGAAAGACAAGGGGAAGAAGAATGGTACAAACTGTATAGCAGATTTAGTAAGGGGAAGAATTGTTGCAACAGCAGTGCTGAGGGCCTGGTTATGTAACAGTATGTACAACAGTAAACGAATTTCTGAATGAATGTATAACCTGACCAAGGCAACTGTAGTCCTGCATCAAGGAGTGTCATTGTATGCACTATGGCTTGCCTGCCCTGCTGTACAGTCCAGTTTAGACAACTGAACGGTGACCCATTGACACTTTCCACGAGGGTTATAATTAAATTGCGATGTTCAGGCATTTATTTTATTTCAAACAGGCAGCCAGAAAAGTACCAGTAGTTAATAATTAATTGAATTTTCTGCAGCTATTCCTGTGTTTCTGACTTTTTGCTTGATTTCACCAATAGATGTTAAGACTTAACACAGCTGTTAGTCTGCTCAGCAATAGTTATTACAAAAACTGCATTTCACCAACAAGTGTTAGCTTAACACTCATATTAAATCTTCTGTTAAACTAACAAGCAAGTTAAGTTAATTATTAATTTATAGATGAGTCGTATTTATTACACATCGGCTTCACTTACGTACCTATTTTGAGGACATGTTTCGCAAATCATCGTTTGCATCTTCGGCTTTTATGCAACTAAAGCTTGATCCAGTGGTGTGGGTAATTCTGGACTTACTGCTGCCATCTGTTGATTTAGTGATGAACTTAAATGTGGGATTCTCTTCTGGCGGGATTTCAAAGTTCATTAGTTGTTTTTTTATGTTTTTCTATGTATATTCTCTCCTGTATAAGTTCACTATGTTTTTGTACGTATTCTAGTAATTCGGTGCTATCTTCAATTTCATGATTTTCAGACCAGAAATGAGCTATTGCGGACTTATAAATATTTTTGTATCTTAAGTGCCTGAAGTGTTCTTTCTTTCTAGTGCCTATGTTTCTTTTTGTCCTCCCTATGTAAATTATTTCACAGTCTTTACACTTAATCTTGTAAATGTCTGACTTTTCCTCAGGTTTTATCTTATCAGTATTATTACTGTTAAGTAGGTTTTTAATGTTGTAATTTTTTTTGGTGCCAATGTTATATTGTATTTCTTGAATATTTTTTGGAACCTTTTTGTGGCCCAGGGGTGGTAAGTAAATTTAGCAAATCTACTTTCTTGTTTTATTGGTGTGAGAGCTGTGATCTGTTTTAATCTCTTTTGAAGTTTGAATGATTTTAGTTTATTATCTACAAGGTTTTTTCCATATCCATTTTTAATTGCAGTTTTTAAGATTTGATGGTATTCGTTTTGATATTCTTGCTGGCTGAGAGGTAGATTTACTAATCTGTGAGACTGTTGATGGTTGCATGTTTGTGTGGAATTGGGTTGAAACTATTTACTTTGATGTAATTATCTGTGTGTGTTGCTTTTCTATGGATGCCAAATTCTAGTTTTTCATTGCTTTTTTTGATTTTAAGGTCCAAAAAAGGTAGAGTACAGTCCTCTTCAGTTTCTACTGTGAATTGTATGCTGGGTTCTTGCAGGTTGAGTAGTTTCAAAGCATCATCTATTTGTTTGTAGGGCACTATTGCAAAGATGTCGTCTACATATCTGTACCATGTTTTAAAAATATAAGGGAAAGCTTTAGTTAATATGTGTTTCGAAAAAGCTCATGTATAAATTGGCCAAAAATGGTGATAGTCGGCTTCCCATAGCTAGTACTCAAATTTGTTTATAATATTTTCCATCGAAAACAAAATAATTTTGATGTATACATATTTCAGTCATTGCCAAATATTCTTATATTGCATTGACATCTAGGTTAATAGAAGTTAGCCATTTCTTAAGTTGAATCATGAGTTTGTGTATTGGAATGCTAGGGAAGAGGGACAGTTAAATCTCGATATAAGTTAAGCTTGTTAAGTTGTTAACAATTGTCTGAACACAGCTTATGATTTGTTATATTTAAGACCGTCTAAATAGCATTCATAATAGAGTACGGCCTATGACGAGAAATGATTTTGAGGATTTTGGATTTCATTTTGGAGGGGATTCGGTACGTAGGCCACCATGCTGGGCCCATTGTTCCTATGTCCCCAAGTGGGGACACCCCAGGAGGAAGGATGAGGTGAAGGAGACAGCGCAGCCGATCCAAGGAGCCAAGACAGTACAGAGGGCAGGATCCCTATAGTTTTCTTGGATAGAGACTTCCCCGACAGGCCAGGACAACAAAGTCGCTCCCCTACTGCGGGACAGCAACAAGCCCAGCAGCCAAGCCCTAATGGTACCAAGGCAGATGATCTGAGCCTTGAAGGCTGGCGGTCACGAAATGGTCCCAGCAGAGGCGCGGAGACCGGCAACTGACCTACCGGAGGAGGAAGTAGTTTACCTCAGCATATCATCCTGCCATGCAGCGCCGAGACACCCGCCGACATTTCAACCCTGAAAGAGACCACCAGATGAGAGATATGAAATGATAATGGAGATGAAATGGAGGGACAGGAAATTGGGGATGTAATTAACCTAGCCGACGTTCGCCTTGCGACCTGGGAAAAACCCTGAAAAAACCAGGGTCAGATAGGTCAGCCAGGGGAATTGAACCCAGGCCTCCTGAATGTGGGCGATGGACAAAACAGCTTGAGCCATCCCGCTTGATGATGGATCACCTGACTTCCTCAAGCTCTCTCCGAGTCTTTCAAGATCTGGAAATGCTGCTTTGCATACAAGTACACTTTGGTAGTGAAGAATCCTAAATTGTTATGTAATTTTTGGACACATACAGTAGTTTAAATGTTTAAACTTTGTACCTTCATTTTGTTTCCATAATTATTTAATAACATAAAAACTGGATACTTTCACATAATACACAAATCCTTAACATATACAACTAAATAATATTCGCACGCCAAGGTAACCAAATTAAGCTCTTTGCAAAATGCACACTATTGAAAACATCAAGAAAAATAATTTGCTTAATCTCTGTTTCATATAACCTTGCCCCGCTGAAATGTATCACTCTGCGTGTAACTACCTTCTCCCTCACCCTAATTGGCTAATGCTTTTGCACTATAGGCCATAGAAGGTGCCTTCCAGTCACATTTAAACCTGCAGTAAACGTCATAATAATTGCCAGGAAGATAGCTAAAATCATACAAATAAGGATATGAAGGCATGCAAAAAAAGTTTATAGTAAAACTGAGCAAGTTGAAACTGAATGAATGAGCAATGAAACTGAAACAAGTTTATAAATCATTTCTAGTCAAAAAATCATAATATTTCCAAAGACATAAAACTTTTGGTACCAGCAAAAAATTATTGGGAATTAACAGTTTGGGAAAATATACACATTTTGAAGAATAAAAAAGAGAGCCATGAACTTTGAAATTCCAATAGTAGATGGCATCATTCAACTCATTGAACAGCGCCAGGAGAGCGCCTGAAGAACCAGTTGAACATCAGCTGACGATGGGGTCGTGGAGTCCTTGAAACATGTCCAATTTCAAAAGTAAGTGGAGCTTAAGTGTTTTTACAGTTTGAGAAATGGTTTAAAAAAGTTTAACCTGACTTCTTGTTTTCAGGTACTGGGTCTTTCAGGTTGTTGCATAATAAGTTTTTTAAACTGAATTTATATATTGGGGCTAGGTTATGTTGTACTTCTTGAATATCTTGTTGAATTTATGATGCACTCTGGAATGATATGTGAATTTCCTAAACTATGTCTCGGTTTTTGATTCTGTTAATTTTGTGGTATCCAATATGTGTTTCTGTTTCTTGAATTTCCAAATTTTCTTTTCTATTAATTGTTTACTGTATCTATTAATTGCAACTATGTTAATCATGTGGTTATATTCTTTGTTGTTTCAATGGGATGTTGACTAGTCTTATGTGCTAAGCTGTTCAAAACTGCATGTTTGTGGGGTGTAGGGTTGTAGCTATCGTTCTTGATGTAATTATCTGTTTGTGTTGGATTCCTATAGATGCCAAGAGATATGTTATTTAATTCATGGATTATCTTCAGATCTAAGAAAGGTAGGTAGCCACCTTTTCTATTTCTATTGTGAACTTTATTGCTCTATTCTGTATGTTCAATAGTTTTAAGGAATCTTGTATGAATTTGTGTGGAACAACGGCAAAAATATCATCAACATATCTATATCAGTATTTGAAGATGTATGGGAAGGATGTGTTTCAAAGTAGCTCATAAAGAGGTTGGCTAGGAAAGGTAAGAGTGGATTGCCCATTGTTAGGCCCGAGGTCTGTTGATACAATTTACCGTTGAATGTAAAGCCTGATTTCCACTTCAACATGAAGAAAACTTCACTGTTAATAGTGCTTCTATTTGTAATATTTAATACTTGGAAATCAGGCTAAAGGAACACCAGAGAAACATAAAACTAAAGCAAATAGACAAATCCGCTGTATCACATCATTTTTGGAAAGAAAACCACAACATTGGGCAAAATATAAAACTGTTCAAACCATTAGAGTCCCCAATAGAATTAGACATCTGGAAAAAATCCACATAATTAAAAACAGTGAACATGTTATATATTTTGAAATCCCACCACTTAAGTGTTAAACCTTTGCGCTCCTAACACCAGATGGCAACAGGATCATATACAAGAGAAGGAAGAGGAAAGGAAGGGGGAGAGTCAGTCACAACTGCTGAGGAAGAGGGCGAATGTCCTGGAAAACGTTCCAGTGTTTTTAAAAATAATAAGTGAAGGTGAGTGTAAACAAGTGTGACTCAACAAAACTTCAACATCATTAAAACTTATTAAAAGTTTTATTATGAAGTTTTATTTTATTATGAGTTTAAAAAACGTATTATGCAATAACCTGAAAGACCCAATACCTGAAAACTAAGAAGTCAGGTATGTACAAAATCAACTGCTCAGTCTGCAATAAGTTCTACATAGGATAAACCAAAAGAAGTTTACATATTAGGTTACAGGAACATATGAGATGTGTGAAATACAAACAAATAGAAAAATCAGCACTAGCCCACCATTTCTGGTCTACCAATCATGAAATTGTACCAAATATAAAACTATTAAAGCTAGCTAGTAATGCAGCCGAACTCGATGTTTGGGAAAAGTTGCTAATTATAAAAAAAACAAACAGTATACTTTAAATTTCGAATTGTCGCCTGAAAACTCTCTTTGTAAGTTCATCTCACAGACAAGAGATGCCACCACAGACAACCAGCTCACTTCAGGAAACCACGGATCCAACCAGTCTGATAACTGCTGACAATGGGGACAAACAGTTCTCCGAAACATGTCCAAGTAAGGATAATTTAAGTGATGTTTGTGTTTGAATTACTGACTCATTACTTTCAAATGTTAAATACATCACTGTTTCTAACCTTTTGCTTCTAATAAGTTTTCAATGTTACTTCTGTAAGTTATACTTGTTTGTGAAAGCAATCATAATAAAAAAATAAAAAAGTCACTGCAGTAAAATTTGGACATTGAAAGAAATAGCTGAACATCTTACCATTTGTACCTGTAGCAGTAGCATCTGTACACTTGTGTTGCTCTTTTCTCGGCATTATGCAGGGTTGGAGAATAATGCTTCACTGTCTCACTAGAATACACCCTCTAAATCTGGAGGTGGGGGTGGTGCCAATTTAAGAGCAAAGTCTTGACTTTGCAGCAGCCCTTGAGATTGTAATGGAGTTGAAAGAGTCTTTTTTGGTGATATCACAGGAGGTACCGAGGTGTCTGCCTGAAGTGGCATGTTTGTTTGAGCTGAACCTGTCCTTGCACATTGATAACAGTGCCAGGGGGGCTCTAAGCAACGAGTATGATAGCCATGCCCACACCTGGAAACACACCTGCATATACATTAGTGCCAAGAACTACATGTTCCAAGTTTACAAGTTTGTTTCATCAAATTGCAGCTCAGTAATACATACTAAAGCAGAATTTAGTTTAAATTTTGTTCAATGCTTGGCGCTTAAACTTGGCATAGTTCTTCTAATGATGATGATGATGGTAATCCTTATTATTTATTTTATGTTCATGAAGTATTTATTTTTATTACCATAAATAAGAAGAAAACAAGCTAGCAGAATTAATGAAAAGCCAACTGCAACATATTTACTTGTAGCGCTCTCTGATTACTTTTGGAGACATGCAATTAACACTGCTAAACATTGAACAAAATTATTTCATATTCAACAACAAATACTACAAACAAAGAAAAGCCCTACCCATGGGGAATAAACTTTCACCTTTCTTAGCCGATCTGTATATGAGCAATTTGGAGACACACATCACTAAAACCTCCTCATATATGTTTAAATTCTGGGCCAGATATGTTAACGGTATTTTTGCTGTAGTGTCTCAAAAGTTTTTAACTGACTCCTTAAAACTACTGAATATACGAGATCATATAAAATTCACAATGGAAGTTGAAAACAATCAATTGACTTTCATAGCTTTAATGATCATAAGACAAAATGACAGTGTAAAATTTGGAATCTACAGGAAACCTACTTACACAGATAATTACATAAAACGTAACAGTTTCAATCCTCTGTCACATAAATTAGCTGCTCTTAGAAGTTGATCCATAGACTGAATCCTTTAGATCAAAAACAATATAATGAGGAATTTACATATATTTTAAATACAGCCCAAAAAATGGTTTCAATCCAAACTCAACCAAAAAGAATGATCAATCGGGACTACAAGCAAAAGAAATTAAAACAGATCACTACTCTTCAAAACATAAATAAAAACTGGAAATACAAAAAATTCACTTACCACCCTTGGGCATTTCCGAAGTTTGAACAAATATTTTAAGATTATGGCATCAAACTAGCACCACAAAACAGATTCTCACTCAAGAAATTGTTCAATAATCCCTTAAAAACATGATGCCACCAGAACAAAAATCAGGCATATATAGGATACATTGTGAACACTGTGACAAATTTTATATTGGTTTGACAAAGATAAATTTAAGAACCAGATTAACAGAATACCGTAGGAACATAAAATATAAACAAACAGAAAAATTGGCAGTTGCTTTTCATTTCTGGTATGACAACCACACCACATTGGAGAGGAAATCAAATTACTAAAACCACTGTCAACAAAACTTGAACTTACAACCTGGGAAAAAATTTTTATTATTAAAAACATTCCATATATTCTAAATTTTGATGTGCCATCAGTGAGTGGTCTACTGAACTTATGTAAAGAATCTTCCGAGAGAGGGAGCCAATAACAAGAGATCCAGACAGCCAACTGTGATGAGTCGCTAATCAGCTGATGATGATACTGCAACAGTCTCGAAAACTGTTCCTGATTTTGTAAAAGGACGCAAGTGAAGTTACAAGTTTTAAAAGGTTTGACTCAATTTTAGTCTTTATACACGAAATTAGCTTCACAGTTAACAACGCTTTTATTTATAACTATTCAGACATACTATTTGTTCAATTGACATCAATAGTAGCAACTGCTAAAATGTAAGTGCAGCGCAGATATGGCTGTAAACACCAAAATGGATGTGAAATACTGGTCTGCTAACTATATTACTACGTCCGGGGCAAAACACATATTTAGATCGTTCAATAATGATTGGCATTCCAGTTATAACTCCTGCAAAGTAGCATTTTAAATTATGTGTCAATGTATGGGTGAAGATAGGAGTTAGTCTGTCTACTGCCACCAGATGATGTTGCTGCTTCCCATAGATGGCGCACTGGAGCAACAATTGTACCATCCTGTGAATATCAGTGAAACAACATGGAAGCAGACAAGCACGGGCAAAGGTGGACTGTGTGGTTTCTCTGGAGGGAAGGATAGCCCGCTTCAGACATCCACAAGAGGTTAGTGGCCATATTTGGGGAGTCTGCATCAAGTCGCAGATCCGTGTTTCATTGGGTGTCCGAATTCAAAGATGACAGGGACTGAAAAACACAAAAGCATTGGGCATCCAGTAACTGTACGCAAACCAAATAATACTGTGGCGCAGACAGCGAACTCGCGTTGCCGATCGATAATGCGGACTGGCGGTGGTGGCGGGGGGGACGCAAGGGGTGGCACCTCCTCCTACCGCGCAAAGGTACACGAAGGCTCCAGAATGATTTCCCCCTCCCTAATGGAAGAATCGAGAGGTTTCGGGGCGATCGATACAAGCGAGGCGACGGTTAGTTGAGTGGAGGACGTCGCGGTGTGCGGACGTGTAGTGAGTTGAGCGGACGGGTAAAGACGAACTGGCAAGGTTGAATGGTGTAAATTAAATTGTAATTGTGTACATTAAACTGTAATTGGAATAAGGTGGAAATAAAGAACATTTTTGAGTGGTGAAATTGGACTTATCATTTCACGAGCCCACAAAGTCACACTGGTGTCAGAAGTGGGACGACAACATCACCGAACATTACAACCATGGACGCGGCATTGGAAAAGATTCTGGAGATGATGGAAATGAAGGCCGAACTGACATCGGAAATGAAGACGGCAAATGACAACATCACCGAGAAAATGGAAAAGAAGTTGGAGACGGCAAATAACAGCTTGGCCGCGAAGATGAACGAGTTAACAACAAAAACAGAAGCGGCAAACAACAACTTGGCCACGACAATGACCGCAAAGATGGCCGAACTGACAATGGAGATGAGGGAGGCAAACGAGGTCCTCGCCGCCAAGTTTGAGGAACGGTTGGCCGGCGTGAGGGATGACGTCACGAATCTGGGCAAGCGGATGGGTCAAGTAGACGACCACCTTAATGATTTAGAGGAAAAGGCCGACAACATCGCCAAACCCCTCACCCGCCTGACAGAGGAACACCGACCTTATGTGTGGACGGAGGATGCCGAAGACGCTTTCCAGCACCTGAAGGAAACCCTGTGCAGTGCTCCAATTTTGGGTCTCCCACAACCAGGTGGCGCCTTCATTATGGACACCGACGCTAGGGACCATTGCATTGGAGGTGTCCTATCGCAGATCCAGGACGGCCATGAGCGGGTGATAGCCTACTACAGCAAGACGCTATCCAAGGCAGAGAAGAACTACTGCGTCACCCGACGGGAGTTACTGGCGGTAGTAAAGACATTGGAGCACTTCCACAAGTACCTGTACGGTCAGCCATTCCACCTGAGAACTGACCATTCCGCCCTAACCTGGCTATTGAGCTTTAAGAACCTGGAAGGCCATACAGCACGTTGGGTCCAGAGGCTGCAGGAGTACGACTTCACCTCGGAACATCGTAGAGGGAAGAGCCATGGTAACGCTGACGCCATGTCTCGAAGACCCTGGCCAGAAGAGTGCGGCCAGTGCACAAGAGTGGAAGAGGAGCGTGCCGCAGCAGTCCGAGTAGTTGTGGCAGTGCCTGCTGAAGGCTGGGATAGCGCAGGCCTGAGGAGGGAGCAGCTGGCGGACGCAGACTTGGGGCCACTCTTAAGGGAAGTGGAGGCAGGGACGAGACCAACCTGGGAGGACATCGCACCGAGGAGCGCCACCTACAAGTCGTACTGGGCCCAATGGGACTCGTTGAAGACCAGAGAGGGCGTGCTGTTCCGGGTATGGGAACCACCCGATGGGAAGATGCAGAGAGAACAGTTGGTACTTCCCCGGAGTAAGGTACCAAAGTCTTGGAAGAAGTGCACGCTGGTACTTCAGGAGGACACCTGGGAGCGAACCGAACGATTGACAAACTTCGGCAGCGCTACTACTGGCTGAGACTCCGAGCAGATGCTGGTGGTGCACCTGGACCGTCTAGCCCGCTACGATGGTGCTGTTCGGGACGACCAGCCTTGAGGAGGGAGCAGTGTGACGCAGACGGCGAACTCGTGTTGCCGATCGATAATGCGGACTGGCGGTGGTGGTGGGGGGGACGCAAGGGGTGGCACCTCCTCCTACCGCGCGAAGGTACACGAAGGCTCCAGAATGATTTCCCCCTCCCTAATGGAAGAATCGAGAGGTTTCGGGGCAATCGATACAAGCGAGGCGACGGTTAGTTGAGTGGAGGACGTCGCGGTGTGCGGACATGTAGTGAGTTGAGTGAGTGACCGTGAGCCGGGCGGACGTGTAGTTGAGTTGAGCGGACGAGTAAAGACGAACTGGCAAGGTTGAATGGTGTAAATTAAATTGTAATTGTGTACATTAAACTGTAATTGGAATAAGGTGGAAATAAAGAACATTTTTGAGTGGTGAAATTGGACTTTTCATTTCACGAGCCCACAAAGTCACAATACCTAGCTTGTCAATGACGTGATGTTGGAGAACAGGCAAATCACATTTGATGAAAAAGTGCAGGCAACAGGTCTATCACGAGAAACCCTCCACACCATAACCCATGAAGATTTGATGATGAAAAAGGCGTGTGCACGATGGGTGCCAAGTACTTTCACCAGTGTGCAGAAACAGAAGCATCTGGAGGTGTGCCAACAGTTGCTGCAACAGTATAGTGCATATCCATAGGAATTCTTTGCGAAACTGGTCACCGTCGACAAGTTATGGTTTCTCCACAAGACTCCAGAATAGAAACGCCAGTTTGTGGAGTGGAAGCATGCTAAGAACCCTTGTCCCAAGAAGTCACGGCCACGACTATTCATTTGAAAACACATGGCAATTGTGTTCTGGGATCAGGAAGGGATACTCCTGGTGAATTGACTCCCTCCCAATACGACAATCAAAAGTGAGCAGTACTGTAATACACTGCAACAACTATGCCAATACATTCAACAGTGCTGCCATCAAAAATGATGTCATGGTCCTCCAACAAGACTGTACGAGCACATGCCAGTCGCCAGACCATGGCCAGCATTCGTACACTAGAGTTTACTGTGCTGCCACATCCTCCATATTCACCCGATTTGGTTCCTAGTGTCTATGCCCTATTCGACTCAATGAAAGAGGTCATGCAGGGTAAGAAGTTAACCACTAATGATGAACTTCATGCAGTTGTACATCAGTGGCACAGGGATATCCTCAAAGAATGGTTGAAATGAAATGACTTCATTTTTGGTCATTCAACCAAGAAATAAATCCAAAAGTTAAATTATTAAAGCGATTAAATGGTCCAATAGATTTATAGGGTTGGTAAAAAATATTTTAAAAATAAACATCGCGTAGTGAATTTTGCGATACCAGCAGTTGATTCTGTTTTTAAGTTTATTTAATTTTCAAATTTTGGTAATACTGGCAAAACATAGTAACCTCTGATAGTATCATTGACAATGAAGTTATTTGATGGCAGACGATGTAAGCATGGGTTTATGAAATTGATCTCATCAATTAATAAGAAAAATGTACACAATTTTCTTAAGATAAGTGAAGTTTTTGTTGCAAATAGTTATATTTGTGTAATGGTTGTTTTTTTGGTTTTTTTTCCCATTATTTTGGGAGTCTCACAACCTATATTTTTGGTGAAATCTTTGTATCAAATTTTTTGGTGAAATACACTACTTTCCCTACTTACTGTAGTAGAGAAAGTTAAAAGTAATTCCAAGTAAGTTTTCAAATACTTGTTAGTTTAAGCAGCTACTGTTTTGTGTGTAAGAGGGCTGTTCAATAAAGAATGATCATAATTTTTTTTTGACTATGTACCTTTACTCATCCTCATAATTTTGATGGTTCTTCTCAAAATAGTCTCCCCTGAATGCGATGCACTTGTCCCAGCATTTGTACCAGTCTTCAAAGACATGCTAGAAACCATTTTCTGAGAGATCCTTCAAAATCGCCTCCACAGCCTTCACCACTGCTTCTGATGATAGATAATGCCTGCCACGAAGGCATTTCTTCAAGTTAGGGAATAAAAAAAAGTCACATGGGGCTAAATTCGGACTATAGGGAGGGTGAGGGATGCACATCATGTTGATTTTTGCACGATATTCAGCAACAACATTGGCAATATGCAGCCATCTTGAAACCCATCGCGCACAAACATGTCTCATGTGTAATGTTTCTGTCAGTAACGTGTGGGTGGCACCCAATGAAATGTTCAGTATTTCAGAAAGTGATCATAAGTTAATTCGTCGGTCCTCTCTCACAATGGCAGCAGCAGTGTTGATGTTTTCTTCCGTAAGAGCAGTAACTGGAGAAGCGGTTCCACCTTGATTTGAAATTGACTGTCTCACCTCTTTAAACATTTTAAACCACCTCCGAGCTGTGCTGTAGCGAACAACAGACTCTCCATAGACCTCCTGTAACAATGTATAGACCTCAACTGAAGATTTGTTGAGACGAAAGCAGAATTTCAAAGCCACATATTGTTTCTCGCATGTTACTTCCATTGCAGGGTAGACGATACTGAACTTGTCTGAAATTGCCTGGTTATCACAGGCAGAAACCAGGAGTACCAACAATGAAACTACTACGGCATGTTTGTTTCACATTAAGCTAACAGAATATAAGATTGAATTTTAGTGCAAAAAATTATGACCGCAAAAAAATTATGATCATTCTTTATTAAACAGCCCTCGTATCTAATTGTTGTGGTTTTCTATCTCTTTAGCCTTGGACAGCCATTCTGTATAGTTTCCATGTGAGCCTGTCTTGCAAGGCAATTAATGGCTTAGATTTAATAAGGAATAAAGTATGCTGAAACTACTCAGCTAAATGACCAAGTGTCCATATTTTATGCAAAAACATCTTGTGTAAAATGTTGTGAAACTGTGGATGCACTAGAGAGGAGCAGTAAGAAGTAGTGACAGTGATACCATTCTATATTGGAACTGAAAGACCATTTCAATTTGCTCAGAGGCCCCTCTATCAGGCATGAGGTTGTTTTATGTGCCATAAATCTAGGACATGGGACTACCAGCTTTACTTCCCTTCCAAAGGAAGCCCTACTAAAGGTTTTTATGTCCAAAAAGAAATTCATCACCCTCTGCCAGGTGTAAACCAGAGACCTTGGAAATCAAAACTAGAATGATACCCCTAGACTACGGAGGACAGTTTAGCCCAGAGGTTCAACTCCCATTAGTCCTGAACCCGTAGGAACTGGACCCGGGCCTCCTTCGACCAGGGAGTTATCCGAGCTATCCCAAAGGGCGCTCGGCGTCCTCCGTGGGGCTTTCCATGGGACAAGACCTAGAGACTAACAAGCCCCCCTCATCTGGTCCTATGGACTCAAGACGGGATGGAAGTGGATACGCCACTTACGCGCTTCAACACTCAAGGTGAAGACTACCGAAAAACCTCGGTGGGGCCGCCTGGTGATCTAGCACACCTTCTACTAGCTTTGCAGGCTAGTACCCAGGAGAATTAATGGCTTCCCTCAACCCCGTCCGAAGACGTACCTGATTCCCACGGGTTTCGGGAACCCACTGCCCCCTCGAGTCCATCCCAATCCGAACAACTCCCGAAGGAGGGGCTCGGCTGTTCGGCCCGAGGTTCCTCTAGTAAGAGGTACCACGAGTGCTAAGGGTCCACAACGCCCGCACTTTGGCAGCTGAAAGGGACGGATCCCTTCCCCTACGGGAAGGCTACGGAGGACAACAGAAATACTGAAGGCACATCTATATAACATATATTTATCACATTCACAACAGCTGGAATACTGATCCCATTTCTCTTGCTATGCAGATGGATGTCAATCTTATTGTGTAACTTTGCTTCAGAAGTAGCAAAACTGTCATCATGTTTTACACAAGCTGTACATCAATATATCATTAGGAATTAAAATAATACTGAAATATGCAATACCTGAAGATGACCGTCTGCTCATCATTCTTGCAGACAGAAAGTGGGTTTTTGCACAGAGAGCATAGATTACTCTGAGGAGATATTCCTTGGTTAGCTGCTGCGAGAAGCTTTGCAAGCCGATAATGAAGATCAGCACTAAGCAGTCGAGATGTTGCTTGAAGAAGTGTTTCTTCATAACATGAATTTGTGAGCATACCTGAAAATAAAATGCTTGTATAACAAAAGTCATTAATCCATTTGAAACCTGGAAAGAAATGCATCATTAAAGCATAATTGCAGTTATTCAATGTTTAAGGGAGATAGCTAAAAGAAATTTTCTCCGATTTTTGCTTGAGAATCATGTAAGGGGCCAACTTCCCCCAGCTAACATCACTACCCTTCTCATTACCGGTTCCTCTTAATGGGATACTTTTCAGTCCTTTCATGTCTACTGTTGTATTGCTTGGTGTTTCATCTGCACTGTCAATCTGATGAAAAGGATATGAGTGATGTAGTCACATTTCAATTAAGTTACCCAGTGTCTTCTCAAAATCTGCTGGCATCCTCTGTGCTAGTGTAGTAGTACGTTGTTGAATGAGGTGATTTCTCAGCAAAACCCTACAGCACCAGCCCATACTCGCACAGAATTCCTTTCATGGTATGTCTAAGACTTTTGCAAGCCTGACCTTCAGTTTGATTATTTTTCATGAGATAGGCATCCCATCTTTCCTCTTATCTTGCACGTAGGAAAGAACCCTAGTTTCAAGTTCCAGATATTTACACATTTCAGTCTCCTGAAAGATTTTCTTGTTGAAACTGCTTTCTTCCATTTTTCTTCTGAAGCAATCCGATGTTGCACATTAGATTTGTGTAATCCGATTTTCTGCCAGCCTCTCTGTTGGTAGTGGTTTTGGCATTACACACAGCTCAAGTGTATCATAACCATGACGAATTCTTTAGCTTGATTATACTTTTCATTCTAAATGGTCCATTTCTGTGTTAAACAGGATCTCTTATCAGTAATTTAACTTCTTACTGAATTCAGGCTTACAAAACAATACACAATTTTAAAGCAACAATAAAGTTTCACATTGCTGCGTCATGAATTACTGCCAGTTTAACTTACAGATGCCAGCTATACTGCTGCAATTAGGTATGTAAAGGTAAATTTAAAACAGAAGGTGGTACCAATGTAAAAGTGTAGATAGCAAACATAAGCCACATCCATATTTTTTTTTTTTTTTTTTGAAATGTGAATTTTAAAGTATGACAAAATAAGGTAAATATTACTGTTGTTGCAATCATGCTGTATATTGTCAATGTTAAATATTTCCTTTCCTGTTATCATTATTATTCTGCATTTCCATTTCTATTTCTATGAATCAGTTCAAACATATTTAATTTATTATTGAACAACAATTAATAGCAAAGTTACTACTTCATGCTTTTGATCAAGTCATCTTCATCATTATTTATAAATACAATTTCACAGTAATTTAGAACCAAATATTTACTTTATTATCTTATACATTAATTATTCATCATATATTTAGACAACCCCACATACAAATATCTATTGAATTGCTGGAGTTTTCATTAAAATATTTCCAATAGAATGACCCAGATGGGATTAATAGAGGAAACATGTTATACATGAAAAACATTTAAATACCAGCTACATAGTATTGTCGCTGATCGCATTGTTGGTTGGGACCGCCACACAGCCAGCGCTGGGCATGCGTGGGCAGGAAAGAAAGAGACATAGTGGTTCGCGAGTTGGACACTTGCAGAGAGAGAGAGAAAGAAATAGAGATAATCTGGAATTTCCAGCTGCCATCGTGATTATCAAACGATCGGCATCTTTCTAGAACAATGAATAGGGGTATAAAAGTACGCAAGTGTTAAGAGCTGCTAGTCAGTTGCAAGTTAGTTGTTAATTGAGTTGCAGCTGTGCACTGTGAGAGTTGTGTCAGGACATTTTAAGATACAGCAGTGAATTATTTTGTTTGTTGGCGTGCAGTGGAGCGAACGAGACGACCTTAAGGACTGTGTTTGTGTATTTTACGTCATTGTGCTGCTGTAAGGGGTGTACAAAGTTATTGTTTACTGCATAAAGAACATTTTAAATTTCTGAACAAATTTCTAAACAAGACTTTTAATTCTTCGAACCCACAAAGTCACAGTATGTTTTAAAACAACCTATGTAATGCAACTTCATGAAACATTGTACAATTTAAAACAACTAGAATTCACTAATTTCCAATACATATTTTATACAATAATTACCAAACCTAATGCACAATTTCCCAAATCACAGGAAGTGTTTCTTTGGCTACTACCACATGACAAACTTACCCATCATTAGTTCTCGGATATCTCCAAATTTTCCTCCACTGTAAGCAGGATCCTTTAGTATAACTTGAATAATAGCAGGTAAAGATACATAGCTGCTCATTGCAGTCAGCAACTGTTGTGTTAAATCCTTCAAAACTGCAATATAAAACATATGAAAAGTTTGTAAGAGTTGAAGTTTTCGCAGCAAGTGATATTGATTAAGGCTTCATGGGTGATCAGCCATGTCAAATTTATAAAGTTCGAGCTTTTGGCCATTGTGCACTCCATGGCTGAAAGCTTGACCTTTATAAATTTGATACAGTTGATCACCCGTGAAGCCTTAATCAATATGAAAAATTTGTTCATAGAATTGATAAGAAAAATTCATTTATGTATTCTGTGTATTTTATCTTAATGTATGTCACATATAAAACCAGGTTATAAATGTGTAAACATCTGATGTGTTGCACACACCTGAAGTTTATCTACACCACTATCATCTTTTATACAGCAAACACAAAGTATTATTGCAAAACCTTATTCTTAAATCAACCAACAAAGGTTTTGATTAACGACTACATTATACATTTTGTTAGATGTACAAAGATATACTTGCATTAAAAATACATACACTCTACATACAATCATGAAAATAACGAATGACATTTTAAAAATGTGACTAAGTATTGAAAAATTCAAACTGGTGATAGTGGATACCTTGGAAATAAGTAAAACCTAAAAAGAAAGAAAACTTCTTTGATATATGAGGACGGTTCAGTAACTACCTGTGTTTCAAAATATATGGTGTTGCTAAGTGAAGTTTGTGTTACCATCATGTATTGTTGTTTCTTACATGTTGACAAAACAAATTTAGTGCTGATTTATAGGTTAGTTTGGATTTTACAGACATTTTAATAAGTTGTTCAACATGTTTTTGCTAAAATGGAGAAAGTGCAGCATTGTTCAGTGATTCTCTGTTTACTTGGAGATGGAAACACTTGACAAGAAGCACTCAGGTTGCCCTGCAGATGTGGTTACCAAGGAAGTAATTGAAAAAGTCCATATATTTCTCGCTGATCATTGAACGAAAGTTTGCAAAGTGGCAAAGACCATAGGTGTATTAATGGGAACGACTATACATATTTTGCATGATAAGTTAGAGATTAGAAAGCTGTCACTCTGATGGGTGCCGTGTTTGCTCACAGTGGAAAAAAAGTGGATATATATCGAGATTTAACTGTATTGGAACACCACAGTGAAGCGAAAAATTATTAAATTTTAGATGAGTCGTATTTTTTACACATCTGCTTCACTTTCTGCAGTGAAGAAAGTGAAGCAGATGTGTAAAAAATACGACTCATCTAAAATTTAATAATAAGTGGATATATCTTTAACTTTGAAACTGTTTAAGCAAAATCCTAAGGACTTTAGGAAATCTTTACTTTCCTAAGGAAAGTACATCGCCCTCAATACATGTCCAGCAATTTAAATTCATCTCTACAAGAGAAAAATGAACTTCAGCCTGATAATACCACAGAGGGTATCCAGCCATTACATGTCCAGTGAGATCATCTCTTTAGCCAAGATCGGCCTAAGTTCCCCGGTTCCAAAGGTTGGCAGTGAACATTAGGAGACTACTGGTGGGCACGCCTACAAGCTTCCTACAGGAGGAGAGAGGACTTGCAGTCAGTAGGTGCAGCACCAGTCGAAGATGGCCAGAATATGGATCGAAACATGACAGAGAATTCAACATCAAAATCTGAGTGAGTAATCGTTAACACAAAATGTCATCTACTCATAAAAAACTATAAAAATCATAAGGACTTTGTTGAGTTGTCACTGTCGATGAGACCTGGATTCATCTTATACTTCAGAAACCAAGCAACAATCAAACCAATGGGTTGTTTCCAGAGCATCTACTCCAAAGAAGGCTGGAAAAGTGACAAGTGACGATTTTTTGGGATGTGAAGGGTGTCATACTCACTGACTGCTTGGAAAAAGGAAAAACGATTACTGAATCATACTAGAGTGAGTTATTAGCCCAATTCGACAAGAAGTTGAAGGAGACATGTCCCCCATATGGCGAAGAAGGAAGTTCCATTTCACCACATAATGCTCCAGCACATTCATCCAGAGTTGCCGTCACCAAACTGCATGAACTGTGTAATGAATTGCTGCCACACCCTCCATATTCTCCTGTTCTCAAATATGAAGAAATGGCTTGGAGGAACAAAATTTAGATCAAATGAGTTCATCATGGAGAGAGAGGTGTATTTTGCAGATATGCGTGATTGGAGGAATTTAATAACAGTGACGGCGAAATTAATTGGAAAAGCTATTTTGTAGTCAGTTTATTGACACTTCATCACTTACATTTTTAAATTATCGAGGTACTAGTTTTGGAAGCCTTTGCCTCCATTTTCAAACTTTCTCCAACTAGCATCTGTTGTCATCTGCTCTCCTCTCTCTGGCGGTGGAACTAAGAACTTCTTTGTCAAATTATTTACTGGTGGGATTTCAAAGTTCATTATGCAGTCCTTATTTTTCCATATGAGTATGTTCTCCCATGTTGTCAGCTTATTTTGGTTTATCACTCCTTTTAAAAATTTTGGATTTGGATCCCTCAATAATTTAAAAATGCAAGTGATGAACTGTCAATAAACCGACTACAAGCAGTTTTTCCGAGTATTTTGCAGAGCTTGTTGATTCTTAATTTTTGGAGGGATTAAAAAAATAGCAGGAGCTTGGGAGAAGTGTGTATCTCTAAAAGAAGACTGTTGAGAAAAAAAATAATCTGTTTGAAAAAACTTGGATCTTCATTCCTAACATGGGTACTTGAAAATTGTATGTTCTAAAAGATTTAAATTTTTTGTGTAGCACATTTTTGTCTACATGTTTTGTAAAAACATTTTTGAAAGGTAGAGGAAAATATCATCTTGGAACCTACAAATATATACTCAGTTATTTTAGGTAATTGATGGAAATTAATCATTTCTTCACACTAGCAGTATATAGGCTAAGGTTTTTGATAGAGTCGACATGAAAAATTCAATGCCATGGCCAGGATTTGAACCATGGATCTCCTGGTTTCCGTCCAGTTGTTCTAACCCATTGAGCTACCATGGCCAAGGAGTCAAATGGAGAATTTAATGTCAGGACGGCACGTTTGCCATAGTAGCTCAATGGGTTAGAGTGACTGGACGGAAACCAGGAGATCTGTGGTTCAAATCCCGGCTATGGCATTGAATTTTTCATGATGACTATCTATCAGGTACTCAGTATTAAAATTGTTAAATTGGGAAAAAAAAAAAAAAAAAAAAAAAAAAAAAAAAAAAAAAAAAAAAAAAATTCAGCAATCAATAGATCCAGAATATGCTAAATAAGTTGCAAGCATTGTAAAAAATTCTACATATGGCAAACTAAAAGAAACCTGAAAATCAAAATCAAAGAACATTTTAGAAATCTCAATTGAAAAAGGAAGACAAGTCAGTAGTAGCATTTTACTTTTAGAATGAAAACCATAACCTCGACTAACATCCAAAATTATTAAAAGCCATGATTTGTTTGATTTTTTTTAACTGCAATATATATCTATGTATATATATTTTTCTTTTCCTTATTTAACAGTTTTTTAATGTTTCCGTTTATTTGCCTATTTGTTTTCTGTAATTTCACACATATACACTATACACATAAACACCCATGCCTAAGGCGGGACTCGAACCTGTGACCCTCTACGCGGTGGAACACTAGAGACATACGCTCTAACGACCATGGCTATGAGGGCCAGCGTGATAAAGCTAATAACTGACAGCTTGGGAAAACTTTTAATATGGAAATATAAAGACTGAATAATAAACTTTGAAAACCCACCAATTGATAATTTGATAAAGAAGTTCATAGTTCCACCACTAGAGAGAAGACTGCAGGTGGCAACAATAACAAATGAGAGTTGGATCTTCAAGGTTGAAAATGGAAGCAACAGCTCCCGAAACTAGTCCCTTAAAAAATTAAATTTTAGTGACGGAGTGTGAAAAAGCACTACAAATAGTTTTATCAATTAATTTGGACTAAATTCTTCCAAACATGCATAGTTATTAGAATATTTTGCGTAAACAGAACATGTGTATGGTAGTAGCTTAACAGGAAAATTACACTTACCGGATAAGTGAGGTGGCTTTTCCTTCCTTTGGGGTTTCATCAGCGTTTCTAAAAGAGGAAACCATAAATTTTGACGGCTTTTCTCATCCAAAACAGAAGATCCACGCTGACAGAAGCCAATTGCTTTATTTGTCAATCTGCATAATTCATCTACATTTATTGACTCACTTTCATTCTGGGAGAAAAGCTCATCTAGTTTTGCTGATATTAGATTCAACGCACCCTGATAATCTCCTGTTTTTTCCAAAAGGAATGCTGTTGCCTCTACCAGGCCATACTTTTTTGTAATCTGAAAGAATAATAGATTGCTTTTAAAAGACAGTTTATGTTATACCAAAGCCTTGGCATTTTCTAGGAGGGTATTGATTAAAATTTGCTTAATAGCTAAGTGGGATACAAAACATTCATATTGGTCAGAAAATAAGCTGCACTTTTGGTACAAATTTCAACAGTAAAAACTTGAGCTCAGGCTTATATTCACAATCCTGGCATTTTATATATTGGTTGTTAAATCATATGCTCCTCTGCAACAATGCAAACTTCTGCTGGCATTTTGGCATAAACATTGTGTATATTTATTAATATTTAGATGAGTCATATTTATTACACATCTGCTTCACTTTCGTACCTATTTTGAGGACATGTTTCACAAATCATCGTTTGCATCTTCTGCTCTTATGCGACTAAAGCTTGATCTAGTGGTGTGGTGGGTGTGGGTAATTCTGGGGTTGCTGCTGCCATCTGTTGATTTAGTGATGAACTTAAATGTGGGATTCTCTTCTGGCGGGATTTCAAAGTTCATTAGTTGCTTTTTGTGCTTTTCTATGTATATTCTCTCCCATATGACGAGTTCACTATGTTTTTGTACGTATGTTTTTGTACAGTTAAATCTCGATATATTGTGTATATTGTTTTGTTAGCTTCTACCTAATTCAGCTAAGTTGTAGAGAGAAGAAGCACATAAATAAGAAAGCATCATCAAACCAAGATATTTTGCACATTATGACCAAGCGTCAAACTTGCAGCTAAACTTTATGCCAAAACCACAATAAAAGAAGGTATGTTTTTGATACATGTGATGTACATATATACAGAAAAAATGTTTATGCACATTTCTATCGATCACTCATACTAGAGGGAATGTGTAAAATTTCACATCTATGTTGCCAAATTCACAAAGAATATCATGGGATAAAGTGGGTAAAGAAATGTGAAAGAATTCTAGAAAATTAACAAATGCAGGGCCTTGCATGATTTTCATACGTCAAGCAACAAGAAGAGTAGCTGTGATAATAGGCGAGACTTCTATAACTTTCTCGGGAGCTGTTGCTTCCCTTTTCAACTTCAAAGGTTGAAAACCAGTCCCTTAAAAGATCAAAATGTAAAAGACGTAGTGTGAAAAATCAACTACAAATATATCGAGATTTAACTGTATTGGAACACCACAGTGAAGCGAAATAATTATTAATTTTTAGATGAGTCGTATTTATTACACATCTGCTTCACTTTCGTACCTATTTTGAGGACATGTTTCGCAAATAATCATTTGCATCTTCTGCTCTTATGCGACTAAAGCTTGATCCAGTGGTGTGGGTAATTCTGGAGTCCTCAAAATAGGTACGAAAGTGAAGCAGATGTGTAATAAATACGACTCATCTAAAAATTAACAACTACAAATAGTTTTATCAATTGATTTAGACATCACTGTTACTAAACTTCAAACATGTATAATGGTAAGATAGCTTCTGTGAAGAACATTTTCTAACCTCAAAATGTCTATTTCAGTATTGGCTTCTAGTCTACACTTTTCTGCATACTGTTTTACACACATTATACATGGATTGGTTTAGTCATTTAGCCATTAATTATGGAGTACCTCAAGGTACTCCATAATTAATGGGTGCCTCAAGGTTTTATAGGTCCAATTCTATTTCTGCTCTTCATCAATGACTTCACCCTAGAGAATCCTCATGTCAGGTCCCTCCTCTTTGCTGACAATACAAATGTTCTTGTGAGGGCAAACAATAAGTTAAGCTTCTTAAAATCATTATTACTAAAATTAGGCAAATGAGTCAACCTTGTATATACTTTTCTCCACTTTTAACAGTTTTAACTTCTAAGTGGAACAAAGTATATACAAGGTTGGCTCATTTGCCTAATTTTAATAATAATGGCACTCCACTTTCTGAAATACTTCTTTTTATTCTATATTCTTAAAATCAGTTCACCAGATATCAAACCAGATAACTATTTTACTGATAATGATCTATTAATAAACACCAGTAAGACAGTAGCAATGGATATACACACAAAAGAAAATAAAGACAATTTTGCCCCAAAAATTCAACTGCTAAACCAGACCATTAAGGTAGAAACTACCAAATATCTGGGACTTTGGGTCCAGAACAATTTAAAGTGGGAAACCCACATAAGTCACATAATCAAAAAGTTAGGTACAGCCTGCTACATGTTACGGGTACTAGCAGGTTGCACAAGAGCAGAAACTGTTTGCATACGGTCACTCATTGCTAAGATATGGCATAATGTTCTGGGGAGAGTCACCTGCCAGTAAAGGATGCTTCATAATGGAAAACAAAATAGTTCGAGCTATGGTAGGAGAAAGAGCAAGAGCATCATGCAAACCTTTATTTAAAAAACTAGGTATTCCTTCCTTTCCTTGTATTTATATATTTGACATTATAATGTTTAACCGTAAAACCATTAACAATACAGACTCACCTTTCATAACAAATGAATCAGTGCATAAGTATAATACAAGACAAGCCACAAATTTACAATTCTATCAGCATAACACCTCCCTATGCCAAAAAAAGCATATTGCACTCTGGTATAAAGATATACAACTCTCTTCCACATTTTTTAAAGAAAATAAAACAGGAAAATGCACTGAAACATTCATTAAAGGCACAACTAATTAACCACTGCTTTTACATAGTTCAGGACTTTCTAGTTAACGAATGTAAATAATCTGCCTTTACATATATACATACTCTATTCTTGTAAGTTTATATAAATTTTATTTCTAGTTAAATCAATACACAGTATTCCTTCAGCTTATTAATTATTATTAGTATATTTTTGATGTACCATTTGACATGTCCAACAGTAATTGCACTTCTTTGTAGTAAACAATTAACTGGATTAATAAATTACTTAATTAGTGGCAACAATATTTGTATGAGGTGCTATCAACAAGCTGATAACAATAAGATAGAACAATATCTGATATGTGTTAACTGCAAATTTAAAGACAGTAATCTTATTTATAAGATATTTGTAGCAAATTTAATTTGTTGATGATATTGAAACACTCTAAAATGATTAGTAATTACAAAGTTCCTTCATTAATTAACATTTAGATTGCAACAGGCAAGAATGCTTGACAATGTCATGCAGCATTACTGGAAGCTTGTGGTAGTGAGACTTTACCATTTCGCACCTTGGCTAGGAAGGCACATGCATGTCGCAGAGGTGTGGAAGATTTTGATCAATGTGAAGCTAAACAGACTGCATATGAACACTTGTTGGGTTAACACTGAACTAGCAAGGGAAGTGGGAACTGTTCCTTGTACAATTCTTCATACACTTAGATGTCAAAGATAAGAAAATCGTTGCTCAATGGTTTCCAGACAATTTTAAAGAAGAAAACATGAGGTGAAATATTGAAACAGCGACATTACACTTAGAAAGCTGTGTACATAAAGGCAAGTACTTCCTTTGACATATCAAAACTTTAGTTGTTGAAACCTGGGTTCAGTGCTACCAACCAAAGTTGGAGACATGAATGGTGGCTGATTATTTCTCTGGGGAAAAAAGTATTGACACGAGCACTCAAAGTTATGTTCATATTTTCTTATGATTTTGAGGTGTCCTAGTCACTCCTACATGAAATCGTGTGAATGATGCAAATTACAGCTACTTTCTGGAGCATTATATACAACCAGATGTGCATTGTAAACATCCAACTCTCCCAAATTCTCATCCTATTGTGTTTGCTCTCACATAGCTGCTACTGTGGTAGATTTATTTTGCCAATGGAAATGGGAAATTCTGGAATATTCTGCATACCCTTCAGTTATGAGCCTATGTCATTTTGAACTTTTCTCAAAAATGAAATTACCATTTAGACAAGTTCGCTTCAGAACCAGACAGCCAATTATAATAGCAATAGAACAATATGTTTGATTAGTACAAGACACTATAGATGGCATTCGAGACTCCCTGAAGTGTGAAGGGGGGTCATTCATGTTGAAGATTACTTTTGAACACAGCAACAATGTGACTGTTCCAAAAATGTTTTCTTTCTTACTAATTCAAATACTGCTGATAATTATCATGTATATATAAGAGTGATCCCAAAAATAAGAACTCCAAAGCACTAGGCCACAGGGAAATACAGTGCATGGCTGTTTGACACATTGTTTTTTCCTTCCTCCATCCACTCTCTGCTGAAACTGTCACATATCTGCTGGAGCATTTAGTCTTGATTTGGTAGCTAGTTGTAATGGAGCTTCTATTAGCCACCACTGCCAGGTACAAAGTATGCGCGGTTATTCTGTTTTTGAGTGCAAAAGGCATTCAACCAATCAAAATTCATTGACAGTTGACGGAAGTGTATGTACAGTCAGTGTGGATGTCAAAAAGGTCTGCAAATGTTGCAGCATTTGTACATGGTAGTACTTAAGTTCAAGAAGACCAATTTCTGAAGAGATAATTGCAAATGTTGAACAAATCATGCTTAGAGATCGGTACTTCACTCTCGATGAGCTCTGCATTGTTGTTCCTGAGATTTCTCGAAGCACCATTCACTGGATATAGAATAAAAAGAAGTATTTCAGAAAGTGGAGTGCCATTGTTACTAAAATTAGGCAAGTGAGTCAACCTTGTACGAGGGCTATCCAGAAAGTAGATTACGTTTTGGAATAAAAAGTAAACAAAGTATAGGAAACAAATTTTATTATATACAGATGAAAGCCACACTCAAATACTACTTTTCGACATAGGCACCATTCAAATTAAGGCATTTATCGTAGCGATGTACGAGCTTGGAAATTCCTTCGTCGAAAAATTCGGCCGCCTGCGCCTTCAACCACTTCGTTACCTCTTCTTGCAGCTGTGCGTCGTCATCAAAACGCTGCATAGCCAGTAACGATGCGATCGAGTAAAGAGTCACCATCCTTATGGTAAACGTCCAAAAAGTTCAACGCTGCAGCCATTCGCTGATTTTTGTGGTCCTCTGTCAAGATTTTTGGAATCCATCTTGCACAAAACTTGTGGTAACCAAGCTTTTCGCTGATGATTTCGTGCAACAAACTTCGCGAAATTTGTGGAAAACTCAAAGAAAGTTCCGTTATTGTGAACCTTCGATTTTCACGGACTTTAGCATCGACTTTTTCGACAAGTTCGGCAGTCACTGTGCTGGGTCTCCCACTTCGATCTTCGTCGTGAACATTGGTTCGGCCATTTTTAAATCTGATGACCCACTGACGCACTCCACCTTCAGTGATAATGTTGTCCCCATACACTTCACAAAGCTGCCGATAGATTTCTATCGGTTTACAGTTTTTTGCAGTCAGAAACCTTATTACTGCACGCACCTCGCAGCTCGCGGGATTTTCAATTAACGCAGACATTTCAAACCGTCACAGTATCTGAACGGAGCACAGCACGAACCTCTCACTAGCACGGCTAGATGCCGACTGAGCTGCGCAACGCTCTGACCCCAAGATGGCCGCGCTAGCCCCGCCCCTAGCGGAAACAGACGAAAACGTAATCTACTTTCTGGATAGCCCTCGTATATACTTTTCAAGTATATACAAGGTTGACTCACTTGCCTAATTTTAGTAACCGTTCACTGGACTTTGAGTTAAGTGCTGAAAGATGGTTCCAAAGAATGTTGACAGAAGACCACATAAGGCAACATGTTGAAAGCTCCTGTCAATTTCTTCAACGCTATGAAAAGGACAACCTTTTGGATTCAATAGTCACTTATTTCCCAAGTTGAAAGAACACCTGGCTGGAAGGCACTTTAGTGATGATGAGGTGAAAGATGAGGTCCAACGCTTCTTCAGCAGCAGGCCATGGAGCTGGTATGCCATGACCATACAAAAACTGTCACAGCGTTTACAAAAATGCATTGATAAAAATGGCGAGTTTGTGGAAAAATAGACAGTATTCAAGTTTCAAATCTATAATTTATTGTAAATAAATGTTTCTTAATATTTTTTAAAAAATTGTAGACCTTACTTTCGTGATCACCCTTGCATTATGTGTAATTTGCAATAGCAGGTCTATTTTCCTATTTCTGTAACTTCCTTATTTGCTTCCACTGGTTTGGAGGCCATAACTTCCCAGTTACAGAATGTCATTTCTACATGGAAAATGTTTTTGGTGGCGGTGGCAGTAGTGGTGACCTAGGTCTAACAACCTGGCTGCTGATCTCATGCCCATATTTACATGGCAGTGGTGATATAGATAAACCGTATCAGCAGTATCAAGCTTCCTCCAGCTGGAATGTTAGTTTCCATGATTTGTACTTCATCATAGTTCTCAAATATAAGACACAGCTAAAAGGGCACCAACGTTATATATGGGATGAAAAATCTTTATCCCCATGAATGAGCTTAAACCCATACATTCCATAATTTGTAAACAGAACAGCACACTCCAAACACCTAATTTAAAAGATGTTATCTTACCTGCAAGGTGTTATCAAGTCTGTATCCTTCATTGTTAGCAAGATATGAATATACTTTGCTTGGATTAAATTCACAAAGTACTTCAATATATCTTTCAACTAAATCTGGATCAAAATTCATCTCATCCTTAAGTTGTGCTAAGCCAGCATGTGAATCCCTAGAGAGAAAAAAAATATATATAAATTTTTATAATTTCTGTGAAGCAAAACAAAAGCATCACTTGAAAAAACAATATTTTTATTCCAATGAGTAATGAAGCATAAAATTAATATAATTTTTAGTCGAACTAGTATTCGATGCTCCATTTATTGCTAGTGTTTACCTAGAACATGTTTCGTTAGGATCTTCCTAACATCATCAACTGATGTTGACTAATGGATGTTGGTTTGGTGAACTCCTTGGAGGCGTTAGGGGCGTCTCTGTTGGTATCTTGAGAACTTGAAGTTCGGGAATTCTTCAAAGGTAGTGTCGAAATTGAACAATTTTCTTTCATATTTCTTTATGAATATATTTTCCCACGTGGTTTATGCATTGGGTCCCTAAACACTTTTTAATATGAGTGAATGTTCTATATCATGATTCTCCTTCCAAAAATGGTACGCTACCTCCGATTTATCTATTTCTTCATTCCTGATGTTCCTAAAATGCTCTTTAAGCCTAATGTTCAAGTTTGTTTTAGTTTTTCCAATGTAAAAGTAAGTTGTCACAGCCTTTGCAGTTTATCCGGTACACACCTGATTTTTTGTCTCTGGGTATCTCCTTTGTATTATATGATTTCAAAAGATGTTGTACCCTAAATTTGTTCTGTGGAGCCAAAGTAATATTGTGTTCTTTGAAGACTATGAGAAATATGAGAGGTGGGGATAAAGTGTTATGATAAAGTGTTAATTATTTGAGATGAGATGCTATTAGTTCTTCTCATTTTATGGCAGATATAATGTTGGTATTTTCAAAGGCAATATTTGAGGGTTTATCCAGGTTTCCTTATTTGACAATAACACACTT
The DNA here is from genome assembly GCA_030765055.1 of Mantis religiosa. Lineage (NCBI taxonomy): Eukaryota > Metazoa > Arthropoda > Insecta > Mantodea > Mantidae > Mantis > Mantis religiosa. The sequence continues at coordinate 150,010,587 of CM060956.1, read as the reverse complement.
TTGCCTACTTTAGTTTCCATGTTGTTTTCACCATTAGTTTTGAACTTTCTTAATGCTCTTTGCACCTGATATTTTTTGGTGCTGCATTTTAGCATAAAATTGTCCTAGTTGCTTCGTAGATCTGAGAAACAATGGACATTTAATAAAATTACTCATCCTTTACTGTAAGTGTCAGATTTTTTGGCCTCAATAATTCCTCTGTACTTTGTAATGTATAATTGATGCTATATAATTAATGCTTTCTGAACGTAAAACATTTAGTTTTCTGCATTTAGATTTTCAGTCAAGATTTTTATTCTAAACAGCAGCAACAGCACACAGCAATTAAGTTGCCCCTGAATGAACTAGTTGTCTACTTAAGCGTGTATGGAGGACTTTAGTAACAGTCACATCCAAATTAATTGAAAAAGCCATTTGTAGTAAGTTTTCAAATTACTTATTTGCTACTGACACAGAGGCAAAATACTTTTCTAAATATTTTGATGATGCCTATAATTCTGTAGAATTCCTTGGCTAATAAATAAAAAATATATACAGACAAAAGTCTACTGGAGCAGTTTACAAGCCATGTAACAGGATCACCGCCTTCTTGAATGCTAACGTTTGTACTTATCTTTAACATTAAGATGTTGCCTTACAATTTCTGTGGAATGTAACGAATTGTAGTGGTGGTTTATTTCCAATTTAATTACACGTTTTTCTGCTGCTTTCTGTTGTTTGCTATTATTCTTGTGTTTAACAATTTTTCTGACGAAATTACCCTCAGACCAATAATTAATAACATTGATGCACCCACTTACCAACTATCAAAATGGCTGGTTCAAATCTTCAGATCCTTCACAAAATTTGAAAATTTAAGTATCAAAAACTCGTTTGAATTGTTAAATCTCCTGAAGGACACAAAGATCAACTCTACAGATGCTTTAGTTTCCTTTGACGTCATTTCTTTATATCCAAGTATACCTACCAATGAACTTATTCCACTTCTCAAAAAATGGCTGGAATCAATACAATTAACACCTGAAGAAATAGAAGAACTTTCACAACTTACAGAAATTTGTATCAATCAAAATTTTTTCAGCTTTAATGGACAAATCTATAAACAAAAAACGGGCCTAGCTATGGGCAACCCATTGTCTCCCTTCTTGGCAGATTTATTCATGAGTGCTTTTGAAACACATATCACAAAAGCTTTTCCAAATTATTTCAAAGTGTGGTATCGCTATGTTGACGACATTTTTGCAATAGTACCTAAAAAACTCATACAAGATGGTCTTAAACTTTTGAATATACAAAATCCAGCTATAAAATTTACATTGGAAACAGAAGAGGATGGTGTGCTCCCCTTTTTGGACATCAAGATCAAAAAAATGAACAACAAACTCACTTTTGGTATCTACAGGAAACCGACACACACAGATAATTACATTAAGAACAACATTTTCAACCCAAAACAACACCAACATGCCATTTTCAACAGTTTAATCTTTCGGATGATCAACTTTCCACTAAACAGAGAAGATTATCAAGAAGAATACCTACACATAAAAAAAGTAGCTATATCCAACGGTTTCAACCCAAATTTAGTAGACAAAACTGTTAACAGACTCAACAAAGCTAAGAAAATAAAAGAAACCACCACCCTAGAACCTACAGGAGAAAAAGAGAAAAAACTTTTTAAAAAATTCACCTTCCACCCATCAGCCTATAACAAATTCCAAAAAATCTTCTCAAAACACAACATAACTCTTGCACCTCAAAATAGGTTTAATATCAGAAATTTGTTAAAAGGCCCTCCCAAAAATTCAATCACTACCAAAGAAAAACCAGGAATCTATGAGATCAAATGTGAAACTTGCCCTAAAATTTATATAGGAAAAACAAAAAGAAATATTAACATCAGAACTAAAGAACATATGAGAAACATTAAAAATGGTGAAACAGAAAAATCAGCAGTGGATTTTCAGTTTTTGAATACTAGACATGACATCAATTTGGAAACATCTCTAATAAAATACGTTAATCACCCCATAGACCTTTCCGTATGGGAAAAAATCTTCATTAACAAAAATCGTCATAGAGTCATGAATTTTGAAACTCCACCACCGGACATCTTTGACAAGTACATCACGCCATCTATTGACAATACGGAGAAAGAAGAAACCACTACAACTTGCACTAGTCGAGTATCAGCTGAGGATAAGAGCAAGAGCTCTTGAAACATGTCCTGTGAATAAACAGGTGAGTGAAGCAATGTGTCAATATATTCTCGATTCAATTTTGTACTAGTTTGTGCTTCACTGTCCCTACGCTTCTTTCAAGTTTATACTTTAAGATAAAGATTCCTTATTTTTTATTACCTGTAGTCAAAAAGACCTTGCAGGAAATTAAGTAACACTTTGGGTTCACTTTCTAATTTATTTACAATCTTTGGAATCATTGAAGGTGCATGAACCATTAATATCTGTGCTGTTTTTGTTGAGTCTATGTCCAGAAGCTCCTGGAAAAGAAAAGAAAAGCAATCAATTTCAATGCACTGTTGCTTATACGTGTAGACTGACTTATGAATAAATATTAAAAACAAACACTATTAACTGTTAAATAATTTTCATTTTAAAATATGAACAAGTCAATGTAGACACTCCAAGTTATAAAATTTTGAAACATATTCAGAGTTCCTCCATTCTTAGGCTGAGGAAAGACGAGGAAGAGACAACTATTTTTAATTATCACCATGCTGAGGTCGGAGACACATATCTCTGAAAATCTTTCAAATGTTATAACTTGATATAAGTGAAGTTTTAAAGTTGATTTATACCATTCACATTTTAAAATTAAAATTATTTATGAATAGTAAAGAAGAACATGTAGGCAAATTTTGGGAGGGTTGGGGAGGAATGAAGAAAACTAAAAGGATTAGAAACAAAAATTAAGTTAACACAAACATAAAACAAATTGATAAAAATATTTGTAGTCGGCTTTTCATGCGATGTCACTTTTGATTTTTTTGAGGTGATAAAACTACAAATAGTTCTAGCAAATAATTTGGGTAGCACTGTTAGTAAATTCCTACACACATTTGCAATAAAACTTAAAAATTAATGACCGGTGACATTAGGTGAAGATGAATGCGTCAATAAAAGTTGAAAGCATTTTGGAAGGACTCAAAAGAAATTTGCTAACTACAAAGGAAGTTCAATAAGTAATGCAACACATTTGAAAGTAATGAGTCGGTAATTCAAACACAAACATCACTTAAATTAAATAAATCCTTTTATGGAAGTGTTGAAAACAGTGTTGTTGTATAAATTAAGTTAATTAGGAGTCGATTAATAACACAAAACAACACTCACTTTTAAATTTTCCCGGAACCGGTTTCTGAGGGAAGACCTCAGAAACCGGTTCCGGGAAAATTTAAAAGTGAGTGTTGTTTTGTGTTATTAATCGACTCCTAATTAACTTAATCACTTAAATTATCCTTACTCGGAAATGTTTCGGAGAACGGTTTGTCCCCATCGTCAGCAGTTATCCGACTGGTTGGATCCGTGGTTTCCTGAAGTGAGCTGGTGTCTGTGGTGGCATCTGTTGTCTGTGAGATGAACTTCCAAAGAGAGTTTTCAGGCGGCAATTCGAAATTTAAAGTATACTGTTTGTTTTTTTTATAATTAGCAACTTTTCTCAAACATTGAGTTCGGCTGCATTACTGGCTGGCTTTAATAGTTTTATATTTGGTACAATTTCATGATTGGTAGACCAGAAATGGTGGGCTACTGCTGATTTTTCTATTTGTATTTCACACATCTCATATGTTCCTGTAATCTAATATGTAAACTTCTTTTGGTTCTTCCCATGTAGAACTTATTGCAGTCTGAGCATTTGATTTTGGATATACTTGATTTCTTGTTTCAGGAAACCACGGATCCAACTGCTGACAATGGGGACAAACCGTTCTCCAAAATATGTCCAAGCAAGGACAATTTAAGTGATGTTTGTGTTGAATTACCGACTCATTACTTTCAAATGTTAAATACATCACTGTTTCTAACCTTTTGCTTCAAATAATGCAACACATGTTTCTTCTTGGCCAATTTTGGTTGGAAAAACCTGATATTTCTTGTGGAACATTTTCAAACATTTCCGCTTCATCTTGTAAAGTTTCATTGACTTCCAATAGGTAACAGTGGTATACAGAGCTTTTAAAATGGTGTCTGTAATGGAGGCGCGTTCCAAACAATGGGCAGTGATTTGAGTTTCTTTAGGCAGAAAACCCCATCTCAGATATTCATAGATGCTTGCAGAATGTCTACGTGATCTGGCAGTGGACAAAAGCACGGTGTGTTGTTGGGCAAAGCGTGTGTCATCATCACCGCAAGGTCAAGCAAAGCAGTCTGATCTCCTGCATGCTGGGCGGCCGTGCACAGCTGTGACTCCTGCAACGTTGGAGCATACAAACATTCTCATTCGAGATGATCTCAACCTCAGTGCTCAACTTGACGTCTCTGTTGGTAGTGCTGTCATAACTGTTCATCAGTTGGGATATTCAAAGGATTGTTCCCGCTGGGTCCCTCGATGTCTAACTGATGACCATAAAGAACAAAGGAGAACAATCTGTCTGGAATTGCTTGCTCGTCATGAGGCTGATGGTGACAGTTTTTTTGTCAAACATTGTTACTGGTGATGAAACATGGGTTCATCACTTCAAACCCGAAACAAAACAGAAATCAATGGAGTGGTGCCACACCCACTCCCCTACCAAGAAAAAGTTTAAGGCCATACCCTCAGCTGATAGTCATGGCTACAGTCTTATGGGATGCTGAAGGAGTTATTCTGTTCGATGTCCTTTCCCATGGTCAAACGATCACCTCTGAAGTGTATTGTGCTACTCTTCGAAAATTAAAGAAACGACTTTAGTGTGTTCGTAGATACAAAAATCCGAACGAACTTCTTCTCCATGACAACGCAAGACCTCATACAAGTCTTCGCACCTGAGATGAGCTCATAAAGCTTCAGTGGACCATTCTTCCGCATTCTCCCTACAGCCCCGATCTAGCACCGTCAGATTTTCATATGTTTGGCCCAATGAAGGATGCAATCCGTGGGATCCACTACGCAGATGATGAAGTTATTGATGCAGTACGACGTTGGCTCTGAGATCGACCAGTGGAATGGTACCGTGCAGGCATACATGCCCTCATTTCAAGGTGGCGTAAAGCCGTAGTATTGAACAGATATTACATTGAAAAATAATGTTGTGTAGCTAAAAGATCGGGGAATAACATGATGTGTTTGAATGATGAATTAAACAACCCCTGTTTCAGAAAAAAAAATGTGTTGCATTACTTATTGAACCGCCCTCATATTAAATTATCAAACCTCCCAAGCGGTCTCAGAAAAAATTAAAGGTAATAAGAGAAACAAAAATTGTGAGTATATATATCATGTTTTATGTACTATTGAATAATGACCTAAATAATGAATGAATTTATTGAGCACGAATATGCACAAGGACCTGGGTTGACCTCAAGTTCAACACCTGGTCATTCTTTTCAGATGAGCACATATGGACCATAAACTTTACCAAGGAAAAAAATGTAGATCTTGTTAAAACATACAATTTATATATATATTTTATGCTGCTGCTTTTGTTATTTCCAAGATATTTCTGTTATTGGTTACAGCATTCAAATACTTTATATATTTCTTTAAGAGCCAAGTGACTATTTGTAATATTTTCCCTTTCCCCTTGTGGTTCATCCAAAGAAGAATGGAAATTAATGAAAATAAAAACTCAACAATGAACATTCAGCAATGTAAAATGGCATGAATGGATATAACTTTATTAAAAATGATGCTATACTCCAATCTAAAATGTTATTGCATTCATTCTCAAAATTTCACAGTGATCTGAATATACCACAAATTTAAAAAGTCTTTACCTGAATATTATCCAAGATCTGTACTTCTACTTTAGACCGATCAGTTGAGCTTGTGTATATGAGCAATATGTTACGAAGGTATGAGAACACTTGAGGCCTCCTTAAAGGATCACGAAGGTAGCAGTTAAGTATTTTATCATATTCTCTCCTTTGTTCGTACAGCAACTCGCATACTCTGTAACTGAAAAAACCAATACAATAAGAAAAATTATGAACCGAAAATTTTACTTTATAATTTACATTTCTTTCTTTACCATATACTACTGAGAGACCCAAAGACATAGGAACTGGCTGTGCAGTGTTATTCCTGTACGTACTTTTGGCAGTCATTGCCATCTGCCGCTATCATAGACAGACGCAATTAAACCATGCAACATTTTTAAAGGCTTTACTTCTCCATGTTATTAAAAGAGATGCTGAATCTGGCCACCGTTGTTGTCCATACATGATTGGCGGCTCGTTAGAAAACTATCCATCACTCGCCGTAGTTCACATTGAGAAATGCTGGTTTTTCTCCATTAGTGGAGAAAGAGTTGTAAGTCCAATTTTTTTTTTTTTTGAGCCAACAGTTGACGTCCGTACATACATGAATACAATTTTGGCTCCCTCTTTTTTAGAGAATTAACAGACAAGGAACGTGATTTTGCCTCTCCCCCCCCCCCCCCAACAAGAATCTACAACAGCTGATACAGCCAATGTTCTGATGAGAACAATTGAAAATGTAGAATAAAAAGAAGTATTTCAGAATGTGGAGTGCCATTGTTACTAAAATTAGGCAAATGACTCAACCTTGTATATACTTTTCTCCACTTACAAGTTTTTAATGAAGACTAGTTTCTGGGAACCTCTTCCCTATCGTCAGTTCTGTGGTGTCTACATCTGGCTTGGTGTCGTGCTGCCATCTAATGTCTGGGTAAGTTTGATGACATCATCTACGGCAGGAATCTCAAAATTCATCAAGAGGTCCTGTTTCTTTGTAATAAATATGTTTTCCCAAATCTGTAGTTCCAGAGGTTTCTTTGCCTGTTTGATCAGTTCTATTTCTTGTTTTATGTTGTGATTCTCAGACCAAAAGTGATGTGCTACAGTCGACTTGTCCATGTGTTTGAATTTAATATTTCTGAAGTTCTTCACGTTCTCCAGCAAAATCTTCCAACAAACAGCAGGCTTGGCCATAGGTAACCCTCTTTCACCATTACTAGCTGATCTGTTCATGAGCAATTTTGAAACGCGCATTACTAAAGCCTTTCCACATATTTTCAAATGTTGGCATAGATATGTCGACGATGTGTTTGCTATAGTCCCTAGAAGACTAACCAAGGATGCTATAAAGTTGCTAAACCTACACGAAAAATTCACAGTTTTCACCATTGAAGTAGAGCAGGATGAATGACTATCTTTTCTAGATTTGAAAATCATTAGAACACCAACAGGATTACAATTTGGAATATACAGAAAAGCAACACATGTTGACAATTACATTAAATGTAACCCATTCAACCCAGTACAACATCAATATGCAGTATTCCATAGTTTGGTTCACAGATTAATCAACATTCCGCTAACAAAAACAGAATATGAACAGGAGTACACTCACATACACCAGGTTGCCGAATTGAACAACTACAACATAAATTTCATCAAAAAATTGATCTACAGACACAAGAGAAAAAAATACTTAAAGGACATTACTACATTAAAAAAACTAGAAAACCCAAACACCAGATATGCCAAATTTACATTTCATCCAAAATACTTCAAAAAATATGAAAAGATATTTAAGAGCTTCAACATAAAATTAGCCCCTCAGAACAAACACAACATCCGCAACTTACTAAACCACCCTTTAAAAAATAGCACACTGAAAACTCAATTATCAGGCATTTACCAAATGAGCTGCCAGGATTGTGACAAGATATACATTGGTAAGACCAAAAGGAATCTAGGAACAAGAATGAAAGAACACTTCAGAAATATTAAATTCAAACACATGGACAAGTCGGCCATAGCACATCACTTTTGATCTGAGAATCACAACATAAAACAAGAAATAGAACTGATCAAAGGGGCAAAGAAACCTCTGGAACTACACATTTGGGAAAACATATTTATTACAAAGAAACAGGACCTCTTGATGAATTTTGAGATTCCCGCCGTAGATGATGTCATCAAACTTACCCGGACATTAGATGGCAGCACGACACCAAGCCAGATGCAGACACCGGATGCATCATCAGTCAACCACAGAACTGACAATAGGGAAGAGGTTCCCAGAAACTAGTCTTCATTAAAAACTTGTAAGTGGAGAAAAGTATATACAAGGTTGACTCATTTGCCTAATTTTAGTAATAATTGAAAATGTGTTTCAGGACAGAATTATTAGTAGAGATTTATGGCCTCCTCGGTCCCCAACCTAACCCCTGCAATTTCTATCTCTGAGGTAACAAAGTATAAAGTGTATAAATCAACCCCACACACCCTCTAAGGATTAAAACAAAATATCTGCCAGGAACTGCCAGCATTTCTCAACATCTCCTTTAATAACATGGGTAAGTAAAGCCTTTAAAAGTAGTTTTAAAAATGTTGCATGGTTTTTATCCGTGCCTTTCTACATTAGTGGCAGACGGCAACAAGAGCCGAGGTTGTGGGCAGGCAAAACACTGCACAGTCAGTTCAAATGTTTTTGGATCTCTCGGTAGAAGGTAGATGAGGCATTGCACTTCATCTAAAAATTAATATTGAATTTAACTGTAAATATAAGTTTTGAAGTTGTCTGAATCCAAAGAGAGCGTTTGTAGAAAAAGTGTGTGTGTGTGTGCGTAAGCATGTGCGTGTGTGGGCATGTAGTGCACATGTGATGTGTATGTGTGAACAGCTTAACTGAAAGTAAACGAAGACAAATGTTTCTGGAAACAGCTGCACTATAAGGTCATTAGAGGAACAAAAGGAATAGCAATAGACAAATGTCTTAAAACCAGACACTTTACATTACTTTTAAAGTAATATACTTCTTACAACATTGCAAGGAGCAATTGAAAATTGGCAAGAGTTTAAAAGAATAACAGAGTATTGAAAAATTTAAATAATTAAGAATGGATATCTTGGAAATGGCTGAAGCTAAAAACTGTCATTTACATTTTTTTAAAAAAGATCTAAATTTTTTGTAACATATTTTTTTGTCAGTTGCTTCAGGTTTACCGGTTATGTAACATATAAAATTCCTTTAGAATGAAGATGAACTCACAAGTTATTTCCAGAATTACATATTTTAAATTTAATAAATATCCTTAAAACCATTTTTGAGAATATTTGAAAAATGTTACATTTAAAGAAATAGTTCAAAGTACACCGCCGCCACTGCCACCACCATCATCATTGCCCGTCTTGGTAGCGTAGATGGTAGCATGTCTGCCTCATGTTCAAGAGGTCCCGAGTTCGAATCTCAGTCAGGGTGAGTTACCTGGATAAGGTTTTACCCGGGGTTTTCCCTTATCCTTAAAGACGAATGTTGGGTAACTCTAAGCTCCATGGACCCTGGACACATTTGAGCATCATTTCACCCATTTCATTCATCGTCTGATATGACTTAAGTTTGGAGGACGTAACATTACAAAAAAAATCATCATCATCATCATTATGATCATCATTTTCTCTACAGTGCTTTATATGTCCAAGTTATCCCAAATCTGAGACAACCAAAGCCCCCATTGCCTCAGATTAGCGAGACCCTACTGTGTTGTGACTGTGGATATGTTAAGGCAGATGTAAATTGTTACTATGTTCTATTGCTCATGTGTAACTTGATTAGGTTTCTTATGGCCAGAGAAAGAGCCAAGGCTTAAGGCAAGCCCCATTGAATATAACTTGCTTTTAAGTTGAATAAAATACACAATGTGAATTTCAATGTATGCATTCAATGGTTTACATTGAAATATAACCAAAACTTAATTAAAATGAGATGAAAGTGATAAAGAATAACACACTTACAATGAAGCTTTGTCTGCTAATTTTAGGAGTTTATCTTGATCATAATGAGCCAAGCCACCTGCCCGCATCAGTTCTAGAAGTGCTTGCTGTCGCTCTTCATGGTGTCCCATGGTACCAGAAGTATTATCAGCTGTTAGGAACTCCACTACTTGCTCAAACAACTGACGTTCTACATGAAGACTACACCATGGCTTTGCCAACTGCCGTGCCAAAAATGTGAACAATGATCCCACTTGACTAGGCTGAAATCACACAGAAAACAAGGAAAAATTATAACAAATACAGAATCTATTACAGTTACTTTGGGAATAGTTTACTTAATTGATAAAATAATTTATTAAGTTCACCTTCAACTAAATACTGCTGTAAAATTTTCTTAAACTGTCACTTCACTCACTTTATGGTGTCAATTTCTCAGAAGTCCTCTTCATTCCAGATAAATCATTGATCGACTGAGACGGTGTACTTCACATCAACACGTTGAAAAAAAATTGAGGTGGGTGAAGCACAGAGTGTCTCAGTCAACCAATTTTAAATTTTTAATTATTGCATTACTTCACAGTATTAATTTCCATTTGATTTTTCAAATGTGGATGTTAAAACGCATAATTTGTCAAATACATTTTTTGTGGAATTGACCATTAAAGAGAAATTCCTTGCTGGTTTCAATTTTCCAGTACTTACACTTACAGTACTTATGAAAAAGTTGGATCATTATTCTTCAATCTTTCTAAAGCATTTGATTGCGTTGACCACACTATAATGTTAATGAAGCTGGAAGCATATGGGATAAGAGGCTTGGCAAAAGAACTGTTCAGGTCCTATTTGGTAAACAGGAAACAGTCAACATTAATATATAATAGAAGGGGAAAACTGGTAAACAAAGTGCAATCAGAATTCAAGCAGGTCATGTGTGGGGTACCACAAGGGTCAGTCCTGGGACCATTATTGTTTACACTATATGTAAATGACATACCAAACTCCAAAAACACAAATATAATATTGTATGCAGATGATACTATGGCTATATGTAAAGGATAACTTATTGAAATCTATTGATTTGGTTATAAATTACTTTAAAGAAAACCATCTTTCTTGTAATATGACAAAAACAACCTTAATTCTTTTCTCACAGAGTAACAAAAATACCACAAATCTGTCATTACCTGTAAATGACTGCAACATCGAAGATGTGAGTGAACATAAATTCTTAGGAATATTTCTTGACAGAAAACTAACATGGGCAGGACACATAAATCATTTGTGATAAAGTAAGTAAAGCTGTATATTTGTTACGTTACTTCAAAAATGTCTTTGATGAAAAAGGGCTTAAAATTATTTACTATGGAGTCATATATCCACATTTATTATACGGAATTGAAATTTGGCTCTGTACTGCTGCAACACATATGGGAAGGTTATTTCGATTGCAAAAAAGGGCCATTAGAATTATTTACAATTTGAGTTCCCGAGAATCATGTAGGGAAATATTTAAGGATAAAGGAATATTAACAGTATATTCTCTGTATGTTTATAAAGTAGTAACTTATGCAGTACAAAAGGAACATCTTAAAAATAGTAATATTCATAGTCATAACACTAGGCACAAGGAAGATTTTTTTAGGCAAAGTTTTAATAAGAATATTTCCGACAGGGATCCAAATGTGATGGGCTTATTGCTTCACAAAAAATTGCCAGCACATCTAAGGTCTTGTAAAGGCAAGCAATTCGAGGGTGCTCTGAAGAAGTACTTGTTAACAAAAAGTTTGTATTGTATTAATGAATTATAATCATTGTACCACATGAATTTATTCCTTAATTTGTAATTAAAAACAATTGTATTTATATATGTATTTATATGTATAAAATTTGACAATGTCACTGCAAAGTCTATTATTATTATTTTCTAAATTAAGAAGTTGTTATTCATGTTGCTTTACTCTGTCATGAAAAATAGAACAATTTCAAAACCTTCACATGGCTAATAGCTCTTAAAAGTTTTGATTAATGCTTAAAGTCAACTGTATTCTGCTATTCCCATTATACCTACAAGGAAATACGTAATAATTTAATTTTGTTTAACATGAAGTAGATAAAAGAACTAGTACTTTTAAAAATAGTTTACACAACTGTGAATAGAGAAATTTATGAGTGCAACACATAAAAGAGAGAAACAGAGAGAGAAAGAGAGAGAGAGAAATTAACATTTATGAAATCTTTAAAATAAGTAACAGAAATTTTTTGTTGACAGGTTATCAGGAGTTACAGTATTGCTCAAGTAGTTACTACATGGCAATGCGTGAAAGCACGTAACAACAAAGTTGTTTACACAAACTTATCGCACATACACGGTGAGTGAATGTATGTACAATCTTGTCTTCTGAACAGCAAAGTGTAATACATAGGCAGATGCAGGAAATTATATATACCATGAATGAATATTGTGACAAGCAGAAAGAAGAGTGAATCAAAATCCCTTTGTGTCAAGTAACAAACGACCGGCTGCAATGCTAATTTACATTTCCATAACATAATTGGCTAACCTTTCACATCAGACACAGAGCTCCCAAGTGGTCCATTTGTGTTTCATCACTTACTGTACGTCAGGTTATTAATATTTCACTCTTCTAGTAAACAAGAATGGTTGCATATATGGGCATGAGAGTGGCAGTTGAATTGGAAGGCTCTGGCTCGCTTGCAGGCTATTACACCATGTGTTACATTAGTTGACAATACAATACTTTATTCGTCACATTACACTTACATAGTTGAGCAGGTGCTCATAAATTGGTGATTCGTCAAAATATTAAACCTAATCTCTGTTTCATATAACCTTGCCCCGCTGAAATGTATCACTCCGCGTTCAACAACCCTCCCCCTCGCCCTAATTGGCTAATGCTTTCGCGTCATAGGCCATAGGCGGTGCCTTCCCGTCACATTTAAACCTGGAGTAAATGTCGTAATAATTGCCGGGAAGATAAATAAAATCATACAAAAATCATACAAATAAGGATATGAAGGCATGCAAAAATACAAGATTATAATGAACTGAGCAAATTGAAACAGAATGACTGAGCAATGAAACTGAAAGGGTTTATAATGAAAGGCCTTTGGCCTTTTCCACTGGGGTTTTTAAACCAGCACACATACCTTTAAAAAATGCTTGTCTTTCAGTCTTAAAAGTCGTGTCACACCATACTTTACTTTTCGTGTGTTCTTCGTGTATATTTAGTGATTTGTATTTCGGTGAAGTGTGGTTGTCCTTAAATAGCGTCTTCGCCACACAGCAACATCGCCTCTGTCTTTTAGCACATTTTTGTTGCCTCTTTTTTCATTCACAAATCCCAGCTGTATAAGCAATCTGCATCCTCATTTACAGCAGACGAAATGTTACTTATGTTAGGGAGTTCGTTTCTAAAGAAAAACTACACACATGACGACGCACAACACTTTTCACGTATTTTCTCCGAGCACGCACTTTTGTTTATTCCTGCTTTTGCCTGGAGTGGTAAGTTTTCCTGTTTCCTCAATTTCATGTCGCGATGTTCCTACGGATCTAACACTCACACCTGTAACTTCAGAGCACAGCTGTTTGACTTCTCTCACTGACAAAGACGGATTCTTCTCTGTGAGTGCATTAAACACATGCAACACAATTCTTTTTTCGCCTGTTTGTAAATAATTATCCTTGCGATACTTAAGCGAAAAGCTGGCGGTAGACTCTGCCATTATACATATAAGTACATGCGCAATAAACGATCAATAAAATAATTTAGCTCCCGCACTCTCGAATGGCGATGCATGACTAATCCAGATCAAAACAAGGTCAGTGATAAAAGTCTTATAAACAAATATGTCATCACTACCGCTAAATCACGTGCTGTCGTGCCATGTGCTTGAGAGCAAATCAACCCCCTCTTAACTTCGTTTAAGAATTAACATGCATTTCAGATAAATCAACTCTGTTGCGTAATATATTTAATTAAAACAGTTACGAAAATATAAATTTGACAATTCTCTTCCAACATATGATATATCACCATGTTAAATAACAAACTAATTTTTACCGCACAACAGTCATTACCACAACAGCAACCTATTAGAGGTGATTAGATCACGTGACCATTAAGAGATACTGGGCAAGCTTACGTGAAACAAGGTATAAACTTTAAGATCAGAAATAAGTCTACAATATTTACAATACAATATGTTACAAAGTATAATAAAGCAAGAGAATATTAACTATGTACAATATCTAGAGTATATAGTTTTCCTAAATTTAAACAGACACTAAGATACAATTGAGATAACAGTGCATCATCCATGTATTCCTGAATTGAATAGTATGCTTTGTTGATGAATAAACTTTTGACTGTTTTCTTAAAAAGATTTTGGTTTTGGATTTCCCTAACTGTTTGTAGCAATTTATTATATATTTTAATCCTGATATAATTGTGGACTTTTCTCGAGCAGTGCTAACCTATGAGTAGGGTATTTTATATCTCTTTTTCCTCTTGTGTTATGACCATGATGATGTTGATTTTTTTGAAAACTGTTATAATTACTGTGTACATATAGAACTAGATTATACATATAGAGTCAAGGTTGCGTCAAAGTTCTTAATGTTTTAAAAAGTGGTCTGTAGGATGCTCTATAACTCGAATGTGTCATTATGTGTATGATTTTCTTTTGAATTCGAAAAGATAACAAGATAACAAGCGAATGCAGTGTTGTGTTAGTGAAGATCAATATGCCTCAATGCTCTGCCATGTAGTATTTAAAGAGTTTGGTATTGAATCAAGGTTAAGTTGAGTAACATTTATGTCATATGGGGGATTGTCGCGTGTTTTGGCGACATTACATAATATACTTTTTATGCATATTTGGTAGAGTTAACGGAACGTATGGAGTGATTAGTGCCATAGACACCCAACCATTTTTTGTTTATTTAAAGACATGCTAACCCATAGAATTTTAAGTAGTCTGAAAAAAGAAAATATTACTTACTGAAAACCCATCACCTTGCTGCACCATGACTAGAAGTAAAATATCAACCAGCCTCTGCACTTGGCGGAGTCCTAGTTCTGAAGTAAATTCTGGTTCCTCAAATGCTAAGGCCAAAACATTTAGAAATTCACGTGTATCAAAGTGGAGGAAGGTCCTGTTAAAACAAACAACAGTATTAATTAACTTTTTAAAGCTTTGTAACAGTGAATGCAAGTTCAGATAGATAAATATTATAAGCTGGATTTTGGCACAGGTTTGTTTTCCTTACACTGTAATTTAACAGAATGTTTTGGAAGCCTTTGCTTTCATCATCAGGTGTATGTTGATTAATGGCATTAGGTCTCTTCCTTATTCTCCATGGTAAACGAATAATGTATTTGATGTAAGTTTTGGATGTGGGGTTTCAAAATTCATAATCCTATGCTTATGTTTCTAGATGAGAATCTTCTCCCATATGTAAGTTCTAGTGGGTAGATTACTTCTTTTGATAATTTGGTGTTTGTATCTATTTCTTGTAGGTTTCTCAAAAGTGTGATGCAACAATTTGTTTATTTTTGTTTTAGATGTGCTCTTTGGTACTACATAGCAAAGCATGCAAACATATAGCAAATATATGAACAAGAGTCGTTTATGTAAGCCTATTGCACATACATGGCAAGTCCGGTGTATGTACACTGTTCAGAGGCAATTATGTCTTCTAGACAGCAAGGTGTCAAAACAATGGCAGGTGCAAGAAATCATATATAACGTGAATGAATACTGTAACAAGAAGAAAGAAGAGGGAATCAAAATCCCTTTGTGTCAAGTGACAAAGCCAGTAGTTGCAATGCTAATTTATATTTGAGTATAACAATTAATTGGCTAACCTTTCATAACAGACACACATCTCCTAAGTGCTTTAGTTATGTGTCGTCATTTACTGTATGCCAGGTTACTAATATTCCACTGTTCTAATAAACAAGATAACAAGCGAATGCAGTGGTTATCAGTGAAGGTCAATATACATAGGTGGTCTGAAAAGTTTCTGATCTAATAAAGATACAAAACATTTTTTCAGAATTTTTTATTTTTTTTATTTTTCAACAGTCTTCTAGTTACTCTACACACTTCTCCCAGCGATGCTCCCATCTCTGTAACCCATCCAATAGTACTTGGCCTTTTTTTCTGTAAAATAATTGTTCACGAAGATGATTGCCTCTTCATTTGATGAAAATCTCTGTCCTCCAAGCGCAATTTTCAGTTGAAGGAACAAAACGAAGTCGCTTGGGGCTAGATCTGGTGAGTCAAGCTGTTCAAACCGTAATTCGTGGATTTTTGCCATTGCAACTGCTGAGGTGTGAGATGGTGCATTGTCTTGGTGAAACACAATTTTCTTTTTCTGCAAATTTGGCCATTTTTCCGCAAGTTCTGCCTTCAGATTATCAAGTAATGATGCGTAGTATGCTCCTGTAATGGTTTTTCGTTTTTGAAGATAATCGATTAAAATAACTCCATGACTATCCCAAAAAAGTCACCATTACTTTCCCAGCCGAAAAAACATGTTTTGCTTTTTTTGGAGTTGATTCCCACTTTGCAGTGCACTGTTTGGACCGTGTTTTTGTTTCAGGCATATAATGGTGTATCCAAGTTTCATCTATAGTAATTAATTGGCGCCAAAACTCAGATTTATTGCACCTAAACTGCACCAACAGAGCATTGGAAATGTTCATTAGAACATGTTTTTGGTCTAATGTGAGCAAACCCGGCACCCAACGCGCGGACAGCTTTCTCATGTCTAAATGTTGATTTAATATGTGACAAACATGTTCTTTTGACATGTTCATAGCGTCTACTATCCCTCTCACTTTAATTCGGTGGTTGTCTAGTACCATTTGTTGAACTTTGGCGATGTTTCGTCAGTAGTTAGAGTTTTTGAATGTCCCGAACGTTCATCTTCTCCCAAGCTCTTATGGCCACATTTTAATTCAGCTGCCCAAAATTTCACTGTAGTAAATGACGGTGCAGAGTTTCCATACACAGAATCCAACTCATCTTTGATTTACGTAGGCGTATTGCCTTTCAAAAACAAATATTTAATGACAGCTCAATACCCAATTTTTCCATTTTTATAAAAACACTCAGATCAACTCACTCAAACAACTGTTGCATAACAAGTGAGATCTAAAATGGCTGAAACTGATGAGTAACTGTCAACAGATTAATTAATGAAATTCACTAGCTTTTATTTATAAGTGCTGTCAACTTCATGTTGAGGTCGGAAACTTTGCAGACTACCCTCATACCTCAATGCTCTGCCATGTAGCATGGGTGTTTATGTTACACTTGGTCTTATCACCATATATTCTATTACATCTTGGCAGTTAATCCTATAAATCACAGGTTTTGAGATTTTTGTCATGCAGTGTTTGGGAGGTGCTATCAACAGGTTCTTGTAACAGCAATGATGGAAGCAAGGACTTCCAAAACATGTTCTGTTAAATTAGTATAAGTGAAGGTAACCAGTCCCAAAATTAAACTCATAATATTTATGTAATCTAAGGACGAGCATATTCAATAGTAACTTATATAATTATAACAATCAAAACAAAAGCATTGTAAAAACAATACATGTACAAATTTAGCTTCATTCTAAAGTGGTGAGGTGTAAAAATTACTAACAAGGTGGTCAAATTATTACGCTTAGCCTGGTATTAAACCTTAGTTTTGAGCCAAGAGATTTTCTTGAAAATCCCTGTGAGATTTTGAATTGAAATAATTAGTTTGGTTCCTTTCTTGGAAGTGTTGAAAACAGTGTTGTTATGATAAATTAACTTTAAATGGAGTCGATTAAAGACACTAGACAACACTTACTTTTAAATTTTTCCGGAACATGTTTCTGAGGCTTTGCCTCTATCATCGGCCGGCTCTCGACTCTGATAGAGGCAAAGCCTCAGAAACATGTTCCGGAAAAATTTAAAAGTAAGTGTTGTCTAGTGTCTTTAATCGACTCTCTTTAAAGTTAATTAGTTTGGTATTTAACAGACATTTTGTTTTTAAATTATGCTGATCATAAAATTCTCTTTTTTGGGGGTGTTCAAGCTCAAAACTTAAGTGAAATATTGACATAGAATTTTTGGGAGGGAAACAATACTATTCCTACTTACATATTATAGAAAAAATATTAGAAAAAACTTATGTTTGTGTATATGTGCAAAGACATGCATCAAAATGAACATTGATTAGATACCAAACTCTCCACTGAAATCTTGAAACAGAATTTTTGGCTGGAATGCAATACTTCCTGGAGCTTAATTGTTCTTCCACACCAGCCGTGTGTATATCAAAGTTTGGAAAGGTAGTCAGACTGAAAAATTCAATGGCTGAACCACAGATCTCTTGTCCGTATATGTATATGAGAACTCCTAGAGGTTTACCAGACATCCGTGGCTCAAATCCCAGCTATGGCATTGAATTTTTCAGTCTCACTCTATCCAAACTTCATCCTACACTCAGCTAGTATGAAAGAACAATTAATTTCCATTAATTGTACATTATAGTGGTCTGAACTATAAAGATGGGCCTTAAAAGTACTTATAACACAGTAAGTCGCCATTAAGGTAGTTGTCTCATATGCAAATGACAACCTCTAATGGTTTACCAAGGGAAAATGCGAGTCAGTTGGAGAATTGTGTCATACTGGAATGTTGACCATGGTAGCTCAATGGTCAGAAAAACTGTATCGATACCAGGAGAACCGTGGTTCAAATCCTGGAAGTGACATTGAATTTTTCAGTCTGATTCTGCCTATCCAAATACACTACTTCCTCTTAACTGTTATAGATAAGTGGTAGAAAAAGTAAAAATTATTCAGTATGTACATTTTCTATGAAATACCAGTATTGATTTTCTAGAAGGAATGCAATACTTATATGTATTATAGATACAGGAAGTAATAGAGAAAGTAAAAGACAGGTTGAAGGTAAAAAGGTAGAATTCTAACTGAAAAATTCAATACCATAGCTTCGAAGTTTTTTCTACCTTTCAGTTTATCTGCACATGGTTTTTATGTTTATCAATTGACCTTGATGCTGAAGTAAGTTCTTAGAATTTACATCTTTGAGCTCTTAATTTTAAACTTGGCCCCACAAAAGAAAAATAGCCTACATGCTTCTTTTCTTAGCTTCCAGTGTGGTCCACATCCTGTTGGGTTAAAAATCTTAAAATCTTGCCAACATTTCACCGTAAACTATGTCAGGCTTTTCTTTATTGAGCCACTGCAAATGTTTTAAATGGTCACTGCTTTTATACTCTGATTTGTCTCTCTGTCCCTGCCCACCTGCAATTCTATTGGTTTCTTCTCCATTGGGAGGTCGTTGTGCTAATAGCGTCCTCCATATTGTGTTGAGTAATTTGTCTGTGTCACCGTTCAGATTGCTCCTTTCCTTAAATATTTCTATGCTTTCTCTCACCATTCTCTGAGAGAAATTGTCACAGACAGCTAAAATCTCTAAATTATCAAAGTCAATATGGTGCCCAGTGTTTTCTGTGATAGCAAATTTTTCTGGTTGCAAAAGTTTCATGTATGTTACATGTTTGTTCTTTCTAGTGTTGATGGATCTGCCATTTGTCCTAAGTACGATTCACCACAATCACAGACAATTTTATAAACACTTGGATTATTTTGTAAAGGGTTGTTATCTCTTTGACTGGTCTTATGAAAGAATGCAGCATTTTAACTAATGTATATCTTGTCTGAATATTGTGGTGTTGCAATGTTTTTGTAATTCTTTCCGTTACTTCTTGTATGTAAGTTACGAAAACTTTTTCGCGTCAGTCTCTTCTGGATTTTTAGCATTTTTATGTTTCTTATTTACATTGATATCTCTGATTGTGGTGAATTATACCATGTCATACTGGCAGATCCGTCAACAATAGAAAGAACAAACATATAAAATACATGAAACTTTGGCAACCAGAAAAATTTGCCATCGCAGAACTCACAGAATACACCAGCCACCACACTGACTTTGTTAATTTAGAGATTTTAACTATCTGTGACAATTTCTCTCAAAGGATGGTGAGACAAAGCATAGAAATATTTAAGAAAAGGAGCAATCTGAACCATGACACAGACAAACCACTCAACATGATATGGAAGAACCTATTAGCACAATAACCTCCAATGGAGAAGGAACCAATAGGATTGCAGGTGGGCAAGGACAGAGAGGTAAACCAGAGTATAAAAGCAGTGACCATTTGAAACATTTGCAGTTGCACAGTGAAGAGGCCTAACATAGTTTACGGCGAAACATCAGCAATTTTAAGAGTTTTAAGCCAACAGGACGTGGATCAACCTGAAGCCAAGAAAAGAAGTAATGGACAGAGACCATGGAAGTCTACTAATCATTTAATAGTCTATGTGTTTACACTTGCATATTGATCAAAAGCTCTCAGATACAGTGATAAAAGAAACTACAAGTGAAATGCAAACTGTGAAGTTTCTAATAAATCATGTAACTGTTAGCTATATTTTAGTGCTTTCAGAAGCTTTGAAAGGTCAAAATCAGAAGTTACAACTTACCTTAAATAAGGGTAAGACTGTTCTGCATCAGGAGCATCCTTACTGTGTAAACAAGTGATGCATTTGAAAACTTCATGCTTTACTCTTTGTACCTCTTCTTCTGCAATATTACCCGACAAAGGGTATGCTCTTCCAGCAAGACAACAGCTGATGTAAACAAGTAACTTATTACCCAATGCTATGTGGCCATCACTCAGCTGTTTCCCTAGAAAATGAAAACTAGTAATTTGTAATAACAATTAACCTCTAACATGTAGAATATTTGTAAAGTAACATTTCCCTTTTAAGTAGCTAGGAATAAAAGTGTTGTTAAGAGTGAAGCTTATTTCATATTAAAAGACTGACGAACCATACTTTATTAACCCTTTCACCGATATGGACGTCATATGATGTCCAAGTTACAATGCCCCAAACTGATATGGACATGTATAGACATCCTGTGGATACATGCATTTAATGCTTATTTAACACCAATTATTTTAATCTTCCTATTTTACAATAAATTTAAATTAGTTCTTTAAGGGATGTAAACGTACCCTTAAAGATTACATAGAAAATGAAGCTAGTTATAGTGAAGCAATAAATATTACACAAATATAAATATTTGCAACTACGGCTCCACTTATCTTAAGAAATTGATGTTAATACTTCTTTCATCAACAACAATTTCTTAAGATAAGTGGAGCCTTAGTTGCAAATATTTATATTTATGTAATAGTATCCTTTTTGAATTGTACACCTCAAAACCTGGATAAACACCCAAGGGCACATCTGCAGATTCACACCAAATAATATTGGTTTCATTGCAAACTTCTTTTTTGCGACACACTAGACATTTTCGAAATGGTTGCGACCTTTTTGGTTGTGGGTGGTATCCTTTTAGGAAAGTGTTTTCTCTCAAGTATGAGGGGTGATGTAGTGGCGGATTTCTTACCCCCCAGTATAAAGAGGTCTCGGAGTATTATAGTACTCAATTAGGTTACAAGCTATTTATACGCGTAATTACAGGTAGGTGAATGTCTTGCATGAATTTACAGCTCTGAAAATTACTAAACAATTGTGTATGGTTACATCCAGTGGTATAAAAATACTTTTTACCATTTAACTGTTTTCCGTAAAGAGGGATAGCTAGTAATAGTTGATCCAGACCACCCATATTTGACCCGTCATTTCCCCAAACAATGAAGCAGCTAACATGCCATCTGTAGACCAGTACACATCTAATGTAGACTTACAAAATATAACATGTACACTGTCCACTTCTGAATTCTCCTCTTAGCCCTAAATTGCCTTTAGAGGTCAGGGCTTCTTTCATCCTACTCGCATATACCTACATTTATTTCCATGATAACGAGAGATACTAAGTCAGCTATAACTTTTTTGTGTGAAAATGTCAGTTGGTTGGATGTCAGAAGTTAGCTTACACCAGAAAATGTTTATTTGCCTATATATCTATTTGTGTTATTTTGAGTTATTTTGATCACTTCCCAGAGCTAATTCTCCATGGACACCTGAAGGAAGCGGGTCATTCACTACCTCACTGCTACCTATATCCTAAACACTCCTTCATAATCGCACAACAAATATTCCAGATTTTCTAAAGTAATATCAGAAGCACGTACACATCATATGCAAGGTAATTTATTAGCTACATTACTGGGATAAGCCATGGTTAACATTGAAATTTAACAATTTCAAATGTGCCATTCATTTAGCTCTTGATAGCTAAAAGAAATCACTCTTAACACAGAGAGAGTATAAATAACTAAAATACTGAGCGAAAACAGCTGCATAAGGCTACCAGAAACCTTGGTTGAGAAACAATGTAATAACAGATGCTGACAGAGAGTTTTCTTTCCAGTATGTGTGTGTAACACAACATATACTCGTACAATGATTATCGCTTGGTATAGCATAAACTAAAAGCTAAAACCTTGAACCGGAGAAGTTGCTTGTGTAGCTATACATACTGTCGTGAACCTGTTATAGCGATAGCACGGCTTGTTTACACAAAGGAACTGATGAGCAGCACAGTGTGGAAATAAAGAGCCTGCAAAAACAGATAAAGATAGACCGGAGATAAAAGACTTGCCGACACAAAGTTACAAATCTAGAGCATTCGCATTTTATCTGGTGACATGTTAGGGAACATTCTATAACAGTCTAGAATTCATGAATGATTGTATAAAAAGAAGCCATGGCTAGTTACTGGACAGTTGTAAACAGGAGTTGTAACAAGAGTGTTGTAAAAAGTGGAACTTGAGTAAGCTCTTTGTTGTGGTCAACGACCTTGGTACATTGTAATTGTGTATGTGACGTAATGTTGCTACGGTGAGTGTATTTCTACGCAAATAAAGAACGTTTTGAGTTTCTGCAACTCTGAATTTTAATTCTACAAACCCACAAAGTCACAATACATTCGTTTGTATACACACAAAACAGAATGATTCAAATATTAGGCGCGTTTGGCACGAAGAATAGCTTTTGCTAGAGTGAAACAAAGTAGTGAAATTTCAACAATTTATTAATATAGTCTCTACTTTATTGTTACTGTAGATGTATACTGCCTTTAATGGGCTTTAAACCAGGTTTTGTTTCGTTAAAATAACTTAATAAATATGGAAGATACAGAATTACATTTATGATGAATTTTTACAGCATTTAACAATTTAAATGTCTTGTTCTGTTTACTGGATATCCATTTCCGGCCCCTGAAGGGTTTAAATGGCCATCGGCAACATGCTTAAAACTTCACTTATGTCACTGTAAATGAGTTTTTAAATGTTAATTAGTTTTAAGTGATTGTAAGTAATGACAGTGGCCATTAATGTAATTTTTATACTATGACGTGTCTGATATCAATCAAAAGGACAAAATAAATTGAATTGAATTAAATTGAATTGAAAAGTAGAGTAAACTCCACATTTGTGAACAATTACTTTTATATAAAATTTCTCTATGGTCTTTATATAGTCTATATTTATTTTCTTTTTCTACTTTAGACTTTTGTTGGATCCTGTATCTGTTACAGTTTTTAGCCTTATGTAACTTTTTATATTTATCTTTGTATCTTGAACTGACGTGTCCTATAACATATGTATTATGTTCCAAAGGATGAAATAAATACAATACAATATTAAAAACAGAACATTCAGCACTATCCCGGTCCCATCTTCAACTGATTGGCGACTGACCATCTTCATAATCGGTTGTGCGAATCTCTCTTGGAAAATTTTTTTCCACACGTTCATTAGACCACTCACCAACTGCATGACAAAATTTAAAATATGTAGGAATATTTTTTACAATAAAAATCTTCTCCATGTTGTAAATTTAAGTTTTTTTGTTAATAGTTTCAGTAATTTAATCTCTCTGATGTGGCGGTTATCATTCCAGAAATGAAAAGCAAGTGCCTATTTTTCTTTTATTTAAGTTAATTGATGGAAATTAATCGTTCCTTCATACTAGCCATGTATAGGCTATCGTTTTAGATAGATAGAATCAAACCGAAATATTCAATGCCACGGCCGTGGTTCAAATCTCGGACATGGCATTGAGTTTTTCAGTTTGATACTATCTAGCTTATTTTTCTGTTTGTTTACATTTTATGTTCCTTCCATGTTTTATTAATCTACTTTTAAATTTCTTTTTGTTTGTCGTTTCGAAACAATCTGTATGATCAAAAAGGGAAACTCTCCAAGATGATGTGAATCTTAGCATCCTTGGGCTAGTAAAACGTTTCAACATTTTTTTTAAAAATTTGTATAACTTTGGTTCTTCAAAATATATATAATATAAAAAATTTACTACGTTTAAAAAAATTGACAATAAAAAATGTGGCATTTATCAATTTAATTGTTTAGATTGTGACTGGGTTTACATTGAAAGGACCAAAGGTAATTTAGAAACCACAATGAAGAAACATTTTAGAAATATTAGGTACAAACAGAATGATCACCATGGCAGATCATTGTTGGTCCTTTAACCATGAAATAAATCCAGAAGTCAAATTATTAAAGCAATTAAATGGTCTGACAGATTTAATGGTTTGGGAAAAATGACTGATTTTAAAAAATAAAAATCATGTAATGAATTTTGAAATACTGACAATTGATTCTGTCTTTAACTTTGTTTTATTTTCAGAGGTAATAAAAATTATTTGTCACATAGCGGCTGTAATGATAACAGGAATAAATAGAGTGACTGACGATGCAAAAAATTTTTGCAAAACTAGTCTCTTGAATTCTGTGGAGAGTTTGTCAATTTTCTTAAAGATAAGAAAAGTTTGTAGTAAATAATTACATTTTATTGTATTACTTGTATTGCTTCTGTTATTAGCTTCTGTTTTTACATATAAATTCTATTCTATTCTACTTATTATGTACGTGGTGGAGAAACTAAAAAGCAGTACAATCTGTTAGACACAAAAATTGTTACTGTTCATTAAAGACATTCACATGAGACATTCCAGCCATGAAACTAGCTTCAGTTTGATTCTGTTACTCACCTGTGGCTAGAGCAGCTTGGAGAATGGGCAACAGTTCTTCCAAAGGTGTGATGTAGTCCTTGAGTCCACTGTTATATATGTGAATCATAGCATCATATAATCCATTAGACTTGCAAAGTCTCATAACCTGGTCTATGTCGAGCGATGACACGTCCAAATGAACAATACAAGCTTCCAGCGCTTCTAAAGCTCCTCGTTCCTTATAATAATTCACAAACTGTTGTGTGATTGATGGTGGAAGAAATGACAGATGATCACTGAGGATCCAGGGCTCAAGAGATTCTAAATAGCATGCCTGAGCTGTCTGATGCACACAAGCTTCCCATATCTTTCCAAATAAAATATCCCTAAAAAGAAAGAAAAAAGAACTTACTTTAATATTTTGATTAAAAAACATTAGTAATTAATTCTTTCCAAACCATAGAACATAGAATAAAAATAAGTACTTCAGAAAGCAGAGTGTCGTTATTAAAATCAGGCAAATGAGTCAACCTTTTGTACACTTTTCTCCACTTATAAGTTTTTAATGAAGATTGGCTTCTGGGAACTTCTTCACTATCCTCAGTTCTGTGGTTGACTCACAATCATAAAGGGACAGCTATAACTGTTAGAAGTGTAGCCTGTATCAACCTTAACCCCTAACTGGTGAGGTGGTATTTTTGTAACGCAACTGGTGAGGTTGGGTTACAGATACTCAGTAATTTACATGACTCTTGTACTTCACTGTGAAACGGTACTCTCTTCCTCGCGTTGATTAACTAACTGTTAAGGAACATATAGAAGATTAATTGAATGTTAAAGGAATATATACATGTATTGAAACAAATATCTTGTGTCTAGTGTCAAGTTTGTTACGGGCTCTGAATTGGTGGGATTTTTCTTCCCTAGAAAAGCTGACCGCAACCATAAATTTTTAAGGGTCGCACCAGGCGCTTAGTTTCAAACATAGTTTGACAGGAAGGGGACATTTTGGGTTGTCTAGGGTGAGGTTCTCGTAACTGGGACTCCATATGTGTTCTACCAACCAACTAATTAAAAATAATGAACTGAAGGGGGAAGCGAAGTGTCATATGAACTATCTGGGAACAAAGACATATCTAAAGCAGTCGGTGGCTGAGAGCCAAGCCGAGCTGAACCGTTGTGGCACAAATCGCGTTCATTAAGGTTATTTTGGCTACTGTGGGCTAAACTGAATGGACGAGTAAACTAAAGAAATTGCGTTCAATTAAAGGTAGTTAGTAGCTGGGTGCTAATCCGATGAGTCGTGTTATAGACACGGGAGTACAACCACGCCAGCGCAAAGCTTACATTCAGAGTTTGCCTAATTAACATGTATTTCGAGAGTAATTGAAATACAACCGATCGTCATAAGAGAATTAACCTGTGTTTCTTTCCAAGTACCCTAATTGATCCACCCAAAACGCCCTGAATCAAGAGATCCTTGCCCCAGATCCTATATTCATGAATATTAGGATAACTCCAAGAGCAGCCAAGGACATTGATATTTTTCAAATTTGATTGGCGATGCTGACGACCCTAGTAGTCAAGCCCCTGCCAAATAATTGAGCCGAACTGCGCGGCAATATTCACTCAACACCCCGACATGCGACAACTGGTGAAGGGAAATAGGAAAATCTCAGCTGACATTCCAGTATTAACCTTTATAGATGCCACTGAACAACTTTTAACACAGAAAATAAATTACAGTTAACAGAACTTGCAAATTTGGGAACATGTGCAAACCAATTAAAAAATTTGCTACGTGTTACATAATCCATATGTTGGCTAATTTTATATAAATAAGTAAACCAAATTCTAACATCACATTATAGAGGAACAATGAATTGCACACATACAAATTGGCAAGCCACTACTCTACGCAATCAAGGCATACAGGAATTATGTAGGCTCCACAGCTGCTGCAGATCTTTTTTGCTTTTCTGTCAGAGCCTAGTGGACATTTCTTGCACCTTACTTGCTTGCCTAAGTCCTCTCTGACTTCATATGGAACGGACATCTGGAGTACTCTACTGATGTTTAGCAGCAACTCACGCGACAACTGGGTGTTCAGAAGTCGGCGCTTGAGATGAGGCTCTACAACTTCTTTGGCAAGCCATCTGATGTATTCCAACATGGTTAGCTCAGGATTCCCAGGGAATCCACAGTAGATAACATAAGCATTCACCAGGCTAATATTCATGAGAGTGAAAAGTATGGCTAATGGCCATCGCCTTAGATCTCGCCCAATCACTAAACCCAGGATCACTAGGTTTCATAGACCACCTGCTAGATGCCATGCTACATAAAAACTGTTTATACTTTATGTCAATGATATAATATCTCCTAAAAATAGTGCCATTGTTACTTATGCTGATGATACTACAGCGATTTGCTGGTAAAAAACAGACAAACAATTATTAATTTTTAGATGAGTCGTATTTATTACACATCTGCTTCACTTTCGTACCTATTTTGAGGACATGTTTCGCAAATCATGCGAGTCGCATAAGAGCCGTAGATGCAAACGATGATTTGCGAAACATGTCCTCAAAATAGGTATGAAAGTGAAGCAGATGTGTAATAAATACGACTCAACTAAAAATTAATAATTTTTCGCTTCACTGTGGTGTTCCAATACAGTTACATCTCGAGACAAACAATTACTTAGAAATATGAAGAAATCTACCTCCTTACTTCTTAATTATTTTGAATCATTAAATTTGAAATGTAATGTCCAAAAGACAACAATAATGGGATTCAGTAGTTCAATTACAAATTTAAACAATCTTAGTATACAAGTTGGGAATACACTAGTTCAAAATGTTAACACACACAAATTTCTAGGTCTTCAGTTAGATAACTGTTTAAAATGGACAGAACACATAGATTGTGTATGTAATGTTATCATTAGATCAATATATTTACTGAGATATTTCCAAAATTATGGTGACGTTCAAATGCTGAAATTGATATACTTTGGATGTATATATCATCTAACATTATACAAATATAGGGGGGGGTGCTGCTAAAACCAAGATGAATAAACCTCAGTAAGTGACAAGTATCAATAAACCAACTACAAATAGTTTTTGAGATTAATTTTGACGTCACTGTTACTAAATTCCTGCAAACACATAAAAGATTAATAAACTTTTTATTTTGCAAAAGAAAAGCTTCAGATTTATATATAAGATGACAATACGGGAATCATGCAGAACTGCTTTTATCAATAATAAGCTTTTAACCATTTATTCTCTGTATGTTTATAGAACCATACTGTATATTACAAAACAATCATTAATAAGAAACAGTCAAGTACACAACCTTAATACAAGAAATAACTTTAACCTCTTTAGATCAAATACAAGTTTCATGGAAAAGGATGTCAATACATGAGGGGCAATCTTATTTAATAGATTACCAGTAGCTTTAAAAAATTTGGTTAACACCTCAAAAACATATTTTAAATATAAGTTAAAAGAGTATTTAATTAGTAAATGTTTGTACAATTTAGATGACTTATAGCCAGTGTATTAAGTATATGTGTATGTATCATGTATTAAGTATATGACTTGTCCAATGTCAACTGTGCAATGTACAAATTTTTTTTCTTTTGTATTTCTCTTTTTGACAATGCTATGAATTACTTTGTAATTTTTACAGAAGATAATAAATGAATGAAAAGGTTGTACTTTTAAATTTTTCCGGAACATGTTTCAGAGACTTTGCCTCTATCCTCAGCCGGCCATCAACTTGTGTTGTTTAGTGTCATTAATCGACTCCCTTTAAATTTAAGATCAAACAAGTCACTGCTCTGTTGACCACAGCACTTCCAGCCAGCTCGGAACAAACTGACTTGAAGCTATAGGAATGGACAAAGACCTAATTACAACCCTCAGGTAGCAGTGGCGTATCAAAGTTTCAGCTGGGTATCTGACACCCAACCTCACCAGTTACGGGTTAACAGTATCCACTAAAACTTAAAGGAAAATGCCATCAACCATTTGCCAATTCAGTGTCATTTGCAATGGTAAAATGTGCAATTGTTTATTAATATCTTACTTTGTAAACACCTGTAAACTACAGAGCTTGTGTCCAATATGTGATTGGAGTACAAGAAAACATTTTGGCTTTGGAAGTTATTCATTTGTACTAAGCTTCTTACAAATAAAAAGTACAAAAACATAAATGTGCAAATAAAACTCTAAAAGAAAGCAAAATAATCAACAAAAAAGGATTTCACAAAATTAAAGTAGATAATCCAACATTACCAAGAGTATATGGGCTGCCAAAAATTCATAAAACAGGAAAAGGCATGAGACCTATCACTAGTAGCATAAATGCCCCCACATATAATTTGGCCAAATGGTTACTAAATAAATACAATAGTTTCCCAAAATTCGAAAGTGCAAATTTAAAACACTCTTTAGATTTAGTAGATAAAATCAAAGATATAAATTTGGACAAAAATGACAGACTGGTTTCATTTGATGTCACATCTTTATTTCCAAGCATACCAATAGAAAAATTGCAGACTGTATTAAAAAAATTGGCTAACTACAATAGAAATGGAAGCAATAGAAGCAGAAAAATACATTTCTCTAACAAAAATATGCATTGAACAAAACTTCTTCAGCTTTAATGGAAAACACTACAAGCAGAAATCAGGGTTATCAATGGACAATCCACTTTCACCTTTTTTGGCAAACTTATTTATGAGTGCATTTGAAACACAAATTAAAAAGTCCTTCCCATTGATCTTCGTAGTTTGGTATAGATATGTTGACGATATCTTTGCAATTGTACCGAATAAACATTTAGAAGATTCATTAAAATTACTCAATCTGCAAGAAAGGACTATAAAATTCACAATAGAAACGGAAATTAATGAACTTTTTCTTGGATCTAAATATCATCAGGAACGACACAAAAATAAAATGTGGAATTTACAGGAAACCAACACATTCAGAAAATTACATCAAGAATAATAGCCACAACCCAATTATACATAAACATGTAATAATAAACAGCCTTACACACAGACTAGTCAACATACCCATGGAAAAAGAAGAATATTTTAAAGAACAAAAAACAATCTACACATAGCAGAAGAAAATGGACACAACAAAGGTTTGGTGTTGAAGAAAATTAGAAAAGCTAAACTAAAGAAAACCATTAAGGAAGCAACCACATTTACAAAAGAAAAAGAAAGCAACAGCATATTCAGTTCATTCACATATCACCCAAAAACATTCAATAAATTTAAAAGGATCTTCAAGGAACAAAATATCACCTTGGCACCTACTAATAGACACCTAATTTTAAAATTGCTAAATTCAAAAACAAAAGATGATATTCCATCAGTTAACAGATCCGGAATATACCAGATAAGTTGTAAGAATTGTGAAAAATGCTACATAGGTCAAACTAAAAGAAATCTAAAAACCAGAGTCAAAGAGCACTTTAGAAACATCAGATTGAAACAACAAGATAAGTCAGCAGTAGCATTTCATTTTTGGAATGAAAATCATGACATTGATCCAAATCCAAAATTATTAAAAGGAGTGATAAACCAAAATAAACTGACAACATGGGAGAACATATTCATATGGAAAAATAAGGATCGCGTAATGAACTTTGAAATCCCACCAGTAGATAATTTGACAAAGAACTTTATAGTTCCACCACCAGAGAGAGAGCAGACAACAGATGCTAGTTGGAAAGAGATTGAAAATGGAGGCGAATGCCTTTGAAACTAGTCTCTCATTAATATAAACAAGTGACGCGTATCAATAAACCAATTACAAATAGTTTTTGAGATTAATATGGTTAAGTATTCAGCTCAGGCTGTTAACTTACCATATTTATTATACAACTTCTACCAGCTACACATTAATTTCTGTTAAAATTACACCTTGTATAGTTCTCTTTTTAATTAATACAATTTTGAGTCGAACTAATACTCAATGCTCCATTTATTGCTAGTATTTACCTAGAATGCGTTTCGTTAGGATCTTCCTAACATTATCAGCTGTTGTCAACTAATGGATGCCGGTTCAGTGAACTCCTCGGAGGTGATAGGTGCGTCTCTGTCGTTATCTTGATGAACTTGAAATTTGGGTTGTCTTCAAAGGTAGTATCGAAATTAAACAATTTACTTTCATATTTCTTTATAAAGATTTTTTCCCATGTGGTTAATGCAGCTGGACCTTGGTCACTTTTTAGTAAGTGAATTTCTCGTTCTATGTCATGATTTTCCTTCCAAAAATGCTACGCTACCGCCGATTTATCTATTTCTTTATTCCTGATGTTCCTAAAGAAATAGATAAATCGGCGGTAGCGTACCATTTTTGGAAGGAAAATCACGACATAGAACGAGAAATTCACTTACTAAAAATGTCCAAGGTCCAGCTGCATTAACCACATGGGAAAAAAATCTTTATAAAGAAATATGAAAGTAAATTGTTTAATTTTGATACTACCTTTGAAGACAACTCAAATTTCAAGTTCATCAAGATACCGACAGAGACGCACCTATCACCTCCGAGGAGTTCACTGAACCGGCATCCATTAGTCGACAACAGCTGATGATGTTAGGAAGATCCTAACAAAACGCGTTCTAGGTAAATACTAGCAATAAATGGAGCATTGAGTATTAGTTCGACTCAAAATTGTATTAATTTTGTGCTTCATTGTATCATAGTCCTTAAACAACGGAATTCTCTTTTTAATGTTAAATTCCATGTCTTTTTAACTTTATTGAAAAACTCTCCAGTATTCATATAGTCTTCAATAAAAATTTTAATTAATGCAATCTTTTTATGTTTTCTGAGCCAACTGCCTTATTGTCTTATTGCATGAGTTCATAAAAATAACAGCAAAACAAAATTATGATTCTTACGGTACTTTTTCATTTGAGTTTAATGTCCTTCAATATGCTCCATTTTGAAACATGTAACCTCTGGCAGGGTTCCTTTGCAGTATGCTGTATTAGCTCAATTCTTTCACATTCTCTTACAATTGGCTGCTGTTTCTGTTTGTCACTGAAAATGATAGCCCTAAGTTTATGTTTATATTTTACATTAACTTAATATTTTATTTTCATTATGAATGAACTCTGAAGCTATTCAATATATTAAACTTGCTTTTTATAAACTTTACTTACAGAACGTTCAACTGGATGCAGTACTCTACAAGAGATGGTAATGCTTCTTGGCAAAGTTCTACATCACCACTTCCAGGTTCAAGGACATCTTCGATATACGTGTGCAGAATTTCCAATACCTGTTATGTATTACAAAAGATACATAGCAGGTCATTAACATTAAAACAATATTCCTTTCACACCTAAAAAGCTTAATGGCTCACTGGAAGTCAAGACAAGTGCTAAATCATATACATGGTGCATCCATAAAACAGCTAGCAAACTATATTGTAGCCAATGAAAACATCATTGTTGCAAAACAAAACTTTATTTGTCAGGTGTTTAAATTCAAAATGGGTATTTGTTTATGAACTGTCTTTAATTATTATGGTTCTCAGTGTCTCATTCTATAAGGGGCGTTCAAAAAGGAAAGAGCCAGGGTCTTGCAGTGACAAGATGGTAGTATTGTGGCGTATGCAATGAAGTGTCATTCTGACCAGAGCGTGAAAGTTCACAGCTGTCGCTAGCAGGCACAGGTGCATGCCACATGACTATACAAAGCTAGCAGCAGCATGCATCAATCATCCAACGCTGCCAGTTGCATTGCAAACAGTGAAATGGAGGCATCAAAAGAAGAGCAAAGAGGTGATGTTCGTTTTCTGACAGTGGAAGGAGTAGGGGGAATGGACATTCATCGATGAATGTCACAAGTGTACGACGAACACTGCATGTCCCTTGCAAGGGTCAAGGCGTGGCACAAGCACTTTAGGGGAGGATGGTGTTGTTAGCCGATGATGCATGGTCTGGAGCACCACATTGCTTTACCAATGACATCATCCAGCTGGCTGATGCACTCATTACCCAGGACCGCCAAGTGACAGTGAAAGCCATAGCCGCCGAGGTCAGTTTGAGCATCGGAAATGTTCACATCATCATGAAGGAATGACTGCTCTTGCGCAAAGTGTGTGCCCAATGAGTACCCCACAGTCTTCAACCACACCAGAAAGCATGTCAAATGGCCCACAGTCTTGGTAATCTGCAGTGCTATGCTAGGGAAGGGAATGACTTCCTGGCATGAGTGGTGGCTGGTGTCATCACTTCGATCCAGAATCAAAACGACAAAGTCTCCAGTGGAAGCATCCAAGGTCACCACCACCAAAAAAAGCCAAGGCCATCAACACAAGTGCAGGAAAGGTTATGCTGATGTTCTTCTTTGACCAAGATGGCCCCCTCTGATACACTTCCTGCACCATTGGACAACAGTGAATGCCCAGTGTTACTCGCAATCCTTGATCAACCTTCGCCAAGCGATCAAATCAAAACGACCAGGCAATCTCACCTAGGGGTCATTCTGTTCCACAACAATGCAAAGTCTCATACGGCCAACACAGTCGCGGCAGTCCTACAGAAATTCAAATGGGAGGTTTTTGGCCACCCTCCACAGTCCAGACCTCTCTCCCTGTGATTACATCATTTTTGGTTCCCTTAAAAAGGCTCCAAGGGGCAAACGATTCACCTCGGACGGCGATGTTCAGCTGTGCATGCAGAACTGGCTTACATCGCAGCCCCGAGACTTTAATGAGACAGCCATTCACTGCCTTGTGTCACAGTGGAACAAGTGTCTCAACAGCCAGGGCCAATACTTCTAACAGACAGGTATGTTTCTGTAATTATGTCTCCGGCTCGTTTCTTTTTTAATGCATCTTATACATTAGGCATGAACGATCATTTAATTTTGCTCCAAGACCTTTTTTGTGTTTGAATTTCTTTTATGGGCCATAAATCTATGAATGCAGCCAATGACTACTACTTTCCTTCTGAAAGAAGCCTGAAAAAAATCAAACACTTTGGACTAGGTGACCTTTGATCTTGGCAACCAGAAGTACTGTTACTCCTAGACCTCAAAGGACAAAAGTAAGGCAAAATGTTATATTTAAGACAGTGCTGCATACACTCAGAACAAATTATGTATCAAAGAGAATCAATGAACTGCAGAGTCACAGTTAACAATTAAAATGCACTAAACAAAGAATGGACTTGCACAAACCCAGCACTAGATTGACTTGTTTCCAGAAATGAGTACATTATGAATGTTTTAGAATATTCGTTGCCCTTCTGAAGTACTTAAAACTAGTATCTTCAGGAAAAATGGATAAGTACAGTGTGTCCACACTAGAGGGGTGGAGAAATAAATTCTCACCATTTACAACTGGATAAAATATTGCTGTTATCGTTATACAGGATGTTTCAAAACGACACTGAACGAATATACGTAAGTAGTTGCTCAGTTTCTATGTGACACATATAGATAGTTTTTACCACCAATACAGCTGCATAAAAATGCTCCAGAATGAGTGTGGATGTGTGGATGAAGCCACATGCCTCATACTATTGAAGGAATTGCAGGTAGCTGATACACCGTACCGCCTGCTGTAGCAATTTATAAACACACCGGCATACTCCATGGTAGCTTGACATTAAAAATTTCTTTAGCTTATGAAACCACAATAAAGAAGCTATTTATTAGTAATTTGTTTATGGGTTTATGTGTGTTTGGAGGAATTTAGTAACAGTGACGTAATAATTAATCGTAAAAACTATTTGTAGTCGCTCACTTTCTTCTCGGGCAGCCAGCCAGGTGAAAAGATGATTAGATATCAACGTTTCAGGAGTGTACATCTCTCTCATCATCAGGATATTTATAAAATGTTATAACCACAAAATGTAATACTGGATATAACACAACTACTCCAGTATAACAGTTGTTGTGTTATATCCAGTGATTCATTTGTGGTTATAACATTTTATAAATATCCTGATGATGGGAGAGATGTAAACTTCTGAAACGTTGATATCTAATCATCTTTTCACCTGGCTGGCTGCCCGAGAAGAAAGTGAGCGTATTCGTCGCCAGGAAAGCTTCCGGTTTATTTTTATTTGTAGTCGGTTTATTGACACTCGTCACTTACTTTTTTTAATGTTACTGAGGGGCTAGTTCCAAAGGCCACTGCCTCTTATTTGCAACCGGAGGTAGAGGTTGAAAATGGAGACAATGGCCTTTGAAACTAGCCCTTCAATAACATAAAAAAAGGAAGTGACGAGTGTCAATAAACTGACTACAAATATATCGAGATTTAACTGTATTGGAACACCACAGTGAAGCGAAAAATTATTAATTTTTAGATGAGTCGTATTTATTACACATCTGCTTCTCTTTCGTACCTATTTTGAGGACATGTTTCGTAAATCATCGTTTGCATCTTCGGCTCTTATGCGACTAAAGCTTGATCCAGTGGTGTGGGTAATTCTGGGGTTGCTGCTGCCATCTGTTGATTTAGTGATGAACTTAAATGTGGGATTCTCTTCTGGCGGGATTTCAAAGTTCATTAGTTGGTTTTTATGTTTTTCTATGTATATCCTCTCCCATATGACGAGTTCACTATGTTTTTGTACGTATTTTAGTAATTCTGTGCTATCTTCAATTTCATGATTTTCAGACCAGAAATGAGCTGCTATTGCGAACTTATCAATATTTTTGTATCTTAAGTGCCTGAAGTGTTCTTTCTTTCTAGTGCCTATGTTTCTTTTTGTCCTCCCTATGTAAATTTTTTCACAGTCTTTACACTTAATCTTGTAAATGCCTGACTTTTCCTCTGGTTTTATCTTATCAGTATTATTATTGTGAAGTAGGTTTTTAATGTTGTAATGGTACGAAAGTGAAGCAGATGTGTAATAAATACGACTCATCTAAAAATTAATAATAATGACTACAAATAGTTTTTATGATTGTTTATGGGTGTTTAACGTGTTCCAACATACAGTCGATGATGGCAAATAAGTTGGTGGACATATGCAACTTAAACCTTTTAGAGGGAAGTTAATGAAGTTGAGGATGGAAGCATTAAATGATAAAAAGAACAGAGGACAATATCAAAGAATTGTAGATACACTTTATTTCATTGTGTTTAATAATAAATAAAGCATTTGTAACTGAAAAGGAAGCTGTTGATTTTACAGTAACTGGTTGAAAGCACTATACAATTAAGATCATAGCAAAATGAGCAACCTTGGAACTGTCCGAGTCATTATCGACTTTTTCACAAATAACTGCCCTTTGCCCCATTACCTGAAAACGAGGCCAATGATAAAGAGCAAGAAGCAATGCTTTTATTTTCATGACCAGTGCATCCCAATAACTTGTGAGATTCGCACACCAGTGATTCCTGCACTGCCTAATCAGAAAATAATGTAATATTTAATGCTGCATAAAATTATACCTAAGAGAATTTTGAAGCTGCAAAAATTATTAACTGCAAAATGGCTATATTTGTTTGGTGTCATTTCAAAACAACCTGTATGACCAGAAAGGGAAACTCTCCAAGATGATGCAATAGTGTTTTTGGATGGCTGCATGATCAAAAGCATGCATTTGTTGTCACAGAAACCTGACGAGGAACTCAGTGATTGGAGCATTCTTCTTCACAGAGGCTATAGTCACAGGACATGTGTATCTGGACATGTTGCAGAACTTTGATATTGATCAATTTCCCCCAGGTTTGATTTTTTAGCAAGATGGGGCACTATCTCGTCATCGACAGGTGCATGACTTCTTGAATGCAACATTTCTGGATATGTGGATCATAAGAGGAGGATCCCTTGCCTGGCCACCCGGGTCCCCCGATTTGATCCTTTTGGATTTTTTTTTCTGGGGATTTCTGAAGGATGTTTATCAAGGAGACAAACAAGGACTTTGGAGGAGCTGAGGGGGTGCATCACAAATACAGCAGCACTTTTGACTCCACAAATGCTACGGGACACTTGGCAAGAGGTTGAATTCAGTTTAGATGTGTGCAGAGCGACCAAAGGTGCATATATTGAGTTGCATTGACCATTCTCCAAAACTTGGTGAGCTTTTATCTGAAGTTATGTAAAACTTTATGGTACCAATTCATTCTGTACACTTGAAATTATCACTTATTTCTCTATCTCTCTGGCCTGGACACCTGAATAACTGTACTCTTAAAAGCTATCTATGTAGCAAGGCCAATTACTCGGTACCAGAATGTATGGATGGTTGTTTAAGTGTCCTGTGCTATAAAGGAAATAAGCAAATGGTTGTTCCATTTTCTAGGAATATGTGACAGGTTTGTGCATAACTCTTTTAAATCTAATTTCCTTTCCTTTTTAATTTTATATGTCAATCAGGCATTGTGTGCAGGTATATTGGTGATTAGTAATTATATATTGTGTAGTAGTAGTAGTTCTTAAAATGTTTCCCTCTTTCAATCGAATGTTACAGGTGTTATATGTTTGGTGATGGTGATTTAAAAGTTTTGATGTATGAGTGGTCGAGTCAACATGAAAAGTTCAATGCCATGGCCGGGATTCGAAACACCAATCTCCTGGTTTCCATCCAGTCTCTGTAACTCATTGAGCTATCATGCCCAACATGCCGTCCTGACATTAAATTCTCCATTAGACTCATATATTTTTCCGGTAGACCATCGCCATGGCATTGAATTTTTCATGTTGACTATCTAAAATACCTTAGCCTATATACGGCTAGTGTGAAGAAATGATTAATTTCCATCAATTAACTAAAATAATATGAGTGGTAGTTAAAATGATTTATGTTGATTTGGTTAGGTTGTTTTCTGTATGACGTGTTCACTGTCCTAAAGCGCTGCTCAATGACAGGACCAAAAAACAAATAAAAACAAAAACCACTTATTTACACATATGCTGATGATGGGGACAAGTCTAGTTCTTAAAACAGTTTAGGTACTTTAAGTTACTAATGTTAAGTGTTTCTAATCCAATTCATCTTCCTAATTTATCAATACATCACTATTTCTAATACATCTACTCGACTGTAAGTTTAACATTTCTTACCTTTTCTTTGGCTAGCTCCTTGCGTTTTTGCTTTGGTCCCTTCAATCCAACCACAGCCTTAGCTTTGTCTTGATAAAATGCCATTCCAAGGGTTAATGCATCCAAGTACCGATTCTGTGTGTAACAAAAGCAACAGACTATAAACAAATATACAAAACTGCTGGAAGACCAGTGAGAAATTTATTTACAGGATCTACCTTTATTGGTGTCAAATATCATCACACACTTAGAAAAGTTCATATGAACAAAGGCTGAAAACGTTTGTTAAGAGTTATTAAAGGACTGTTCCTCTCTTTGATAGCAGTAACTAAATTAAATTGTTGTCCACTGTTTGGTTGTATTTAGTTGTTTGTAGTAGTGCATAGAAAGCAGAAGAAAATGTGTTCTGTGAATGAACAAATCAGTATGCATGACATGTATGGTTGTGCAGATGGGAGTTCATTATGCACGCTTGTGTTTTATGAGGAAAGGTATCCAGATATGCAGTTGCCTTGTTCATGAACATGCTCATTAATTAACTTTAAAGAGAGTCGATTAATGACACTAAACAACACTTACTTTTAAAGTTTTCCGGAACATGTTTCTGAGGCTTTGTCTCTATCATCAGCCGGCCCTCGACTGGTTCTCATTGGTGTAGTTGACGATATTTTGTCACAGGTCTCCTCTGGTGGCGGTTCAAGGAACTTGCTGAACAAATCTTTCTGGGGGATGTCGAAATTGAATACTTTGTTCCTATTTTTTTAAATGAAGATTTGTTCCCATGTGGATAGTTCTTGTTTTCCTGATGTATGTTTTAGTAGTTTTTGTTCTGGATTTATGTTGTGGTTTTTTTCCCAAAAATGTGTGGCAACTGCTGATTTTTCTAATTGTTTATATTTTATGTTTCTAAAGTGTTCCTTTGCTCTTGTTTCTAAATTTCTTTTGGTTTTTCCAATATAAATTTGACTACAGTCACTGCATTCAATTTGATACATACCAGATTTTTTGTTAGATGGAATGGCATCTTTGATGTTTGAGCAAATTAGGTTTTTTAAGGAGAAATGGTTGACTGGTGCTAGTTGAATGTTTTGTTTTTTGAAGACCTTTTTGAATTTATCATAGGCCCATGGATGGTAAGTGAATTTTTTGAAAATCATATTAGTTTCTGTAGCTGAGAGGGTTGTAGTTTCCTTTAGTAGCTTCTTCTTTTTTGCTAAGTTCACTTTTTTGTCCACTAATGATTTGGGAAAGTTATTTTTTTGTGCTATTTCAATTATTTTGTTGTATTCTGTTTTGTATTCTTCTGCTGTGAGAGGGATGTTTACCAGTCTGTGTGCTAAACTATTGAAGATTGTTTGTGGGATCTTGGGTTGTAGCCATTAGCTTTTATGTAGTTGTCTGTCTGTGTTGGTTGTCTGTCTGTGTTGGTTTTCTGTAAATGCCAAAGTTTAGTCTGTTTTTATTCCTCATTATTTTTAGATCCAAAAATGGTAAATGCTCATCTTTTTCTATTTCTACAGTGAACTTGATGCTTTTTTCTTGGATATTTAAAAGTTTTAGTGCATCACTGATGCGTTTTTTTTTGGTACTATTGCAAAGATGTCATCTACATATCGTTGCCAGAGTTTGAACATCCAACCTTTGTTGATCCTTATTTCTAATGCACTCATGTACAGATCGGCCAGGAAGGGTGATAGGGGGTTGCCCATTGCTAACCCTGAAGTTTGGTGGAAATATTTTGTTTGAAACTGGAAGAAATTTTGTTCTATGCATAATTTGGTTAGTTCGATGTAGTCTGAAATTTCAGGTGATGGCATTCCAAGTGATTTGAGCCATTTTTCTATCAACGGTGGGAGTTGATTAACTGGTATGCTGGGAAGCAGTGATTTAACATCAAACGAGACTAGTGTGTCCTCATCTTTTAGTTCAGTATCCTTAATGTGTTCTATAAGTTCATAGGTGTTTTTGATGCTTAGGCTGTCAAATTTTGGAAATGAGTTGAATTTGTTTGTTAGCCACTTTGCAAGTTGGTATGTTGTTTAGTGTCATTAATCGACTCTCTTTAAAGTTAATTTATCATAACAACACTGTTTTCAACACTTCCAAGAAAGGAAATGCTCATTAATTCACCAATGTCTGGAGAGTGGCTCATGTTCAGAAAGCAAAAGAGGTATGAGCAGGAAAAAGAAGTTCTTCAGATACTGCAAGACACACTGCAGGAAAGGAAGATGTTACTCCTATGAGCATTTTGCATGAAAATCTTCTGCACCTGTATCACTTTTGGAAGGTTAAAGAATTAAATGTTGCAAACTTTGAGTCAATAACAACTTTCTGCCATTGTCATGATTGATTAGCTGGATTGATTAGTAACTGAAATATTTAAGTTTGATTTATGAGTCACTATGTTTACACTCAAACTTCACTTACTTGTTGTATAATTGAAACGTTTTCAAGATCATTCGATCTCATCCTCAGCTGTTTGGTGACTAGATGAACCTTCCTCTTCTTCCACTACTACGCCGACATAGAAATAGCCACACATAACCTAAAAAATGAAAACTTAACCAAAGCCAAAATTGAATGTCTGGATATAATAAAGCAGTTATCCCCAATATACAATAAAAGTTACAACAAAACAATAAAAAATTTAAATAGGAAGCCTGTGGTATACCTAAAAGCCGACAAAGGTAATTCTCTAGTAATTATGGAGACAGAAGACTATATTCAGAGAGTAAACCTTATGTTAGACAGTCCAGAATATGAAATAATTCCAAAAAATCCATTATCCAAAAGTATCACTTCTGTTAATAAAGCTTTATCAATTACAAAAACATTAAGTACATCTGAAAAATACAACTTAAAATCTTCCAACCCCACACTACCAAGGTTGCACTGTCTGCCAAAAATCCACAAACAAGACAATAGCATGAGACCCATCATCAATGGCATCAATGGCAATGTACCACATTGCAAAGTGGTTAGTAAGAAAATTAAAATCATATGACAAATTTCAAAGTTTGGGAATAAAAAACTCCTTAGAATTGATAAATCACCTACAGAAGTACAACATCCTGGAAAATCACATACTAGTTTCTTTTGACGTTAAGGCACTTTTTACAAGCATCCCAGTAGAAAAAATACCTACATTCATCAAAAAATGGCTAACCCAGACTACAACGGAACCCAGAGAAATAGATGACATTATCAATCTTACAGGTTTATGCATAAGGAATAATTACTTCATGTTTAACCAAAAATTCTACAGACAATCAAAAGGATTAGCTATGGGGAGCCCACTTTCGCCTATTTTAGCAGACCTATACATGAGCTATTTTGAAACACACATAGTAAAGGCCTTCCCACAGATTTATAAATTTTGGCAGAGATATATTGATGATGTTTTTGCTATCATTCCGGAAAAACTTAGAGAAGATTCTCTAAAATTACTAAACCTGCAAGATAATCACATCCAGTTTACTATGGAAGTAGAAAGAGACAACACCCTACCCTTTTTGGACCTCAAGATAACTAGAAATCGTCATGGTGAAGATTTTGGAATATACAGGAAGCCCACACACATAGATTAATTACATAAAGAAAAATGAATACAACCCAGTTTCACATCAACTAGCTGCCTTTAAAAGTCTAATTCACCGGCTATACAACATCCCACTGAGTAAGGAAGAATTTTTGAAAGAACAACACATAAAAGACATAGCGGTATTAAATGGATTCAACCCAGCCATCATAAGGAACATGATGAAGAGAAAAGAAAAACTGAAGATAATATCAAAAAATACCACTCTCACACCACCTAAAAACACAAATTGGCAATATAGAAAATTCACCTACCATCCATGGGCTTTTAGAAAATTTGAACGAATCTTCAAAAGACTAAACTTAAAACTAGCACCCCAAAACAAATTCAGTCTGAGGAACCTGCTAAATAAACCACTGAAAAATACAATCCCCAACAATTTGAAATCAGGAATTTATCAGATAAATTGTGAAACCTGTGAAAAAAGCTACATAGGAAAAACTAAGAGAAACTTGTTAACCAGGCAAAAAGAACACCAGAGGAACATTAAGTTGAAACAAACAGAAAAATCTGCAGTTTCACACCATTTTTGGACAGAAAACCACAACATTGGCCACAACATTAAACTGTTAAAATCTTTAAGTGCATCCATAGAATTGGATATTTGGGAAAAAATATTCATAAACAAAAACAGTGATAAAGTTATACATTTTGAAATCCCGGCATTAAATGAAGTATTAAAACTTAGTGCCCCTAACACCAGATGGCAGAGTGATCGGAGCTCCGTAGTAGTGGAAGAAGAGGGAGGTTCATCTAGTCACCAAACAGCTGAGGATGAGATCGAATGATCTTGAAAACGTTTCAATTATACAACAACAAGTGAAGTTTGAGTGTAAACATAGTGACTCATAAATCAAACTTAAATATGAAGAATACTTCACTGTTAATAATGCTTCTACTTTTAATATTTATAGTAACTGAAACACCTAATGTGTAAATTTAATATTCAGAATTATATTATAAACTGTATAAAAATCTCTAATTATGGTTAGTTGTGAAATGACAATTTACATCAGGAAAGAGCCTCTCCTTTTCCTGTAGGATTTTCTGCGGAACTTATATTTCCGCTTAGTAACACTAAGAAAGTGACTTCTCATGGTTCTGCAAGAATATAGATGTCATTAAATTTGTTAATGGAATTAATTCTTTAAATGATAAGAATTACTCCTTTAAATGCACTAGCCGAGTATGGGCTTTGGTTTGCGATAGAGTCAAACTGAAAAATTCAATGCCATGGCAGGGATTTGAACTACGGATTTTCTGGTTTCTGTCCAGCCGCTCTTACCCTTTGAGCTACCATGGCCAACATACCGTCATGACATTAAATTCTCCAACTGACTCACGTTTCCAGGTAAATCACTAGGGCTTCTCGTATCCGAGATATACCATTGTGTCGACTTACTATTGTATGTACTTGAGTCCCAGGCTTCATCGTTAAACTCTTATTATTTAAGTTAATTGATGGAAATTAACTGTTCCTTCACACTAGCTGTGTATCGGCTAAGGTTTTGGATAGATTCATGGCATAAAATTTCTCAGTTTGACTAACTTTGAACTAAATGTTAACAAACAAGATGTTAGAATATTTTTAACGATGATTAGTGAAACTACCCATTGATCTACTGCTATTAACAGGTAACTGGTAGAGGAAGTAAACATAACCATGCATAATGTTAATGCCAAAAAAAATGTGACAAATAAATGACTGATATTCCTGCAACTTATTTACAAGCCATCATTTTCAATAGGGGAGGTAGAATTCTTCATTTTAAATAAGGTTGGCTTACCTGTTTAACGAGATGATTGAGCCTTTCATTCCATGCTCTAATTGTTAATACATGAAATGTTTTTGTTCCCAGTAAGAGCATCTGATTGCCAAAACTGACAATGGAGTTGTAACATGCTCTTTCACCAGCAAGTGCCTGTAATGGAAATTAATATAGGGCATTAGCATTTGTTGGCATTTTGGCCAATTCATTAGTGTCAGTACTTTATACATGATGGTGCCACTTCTGATAGAACAAAGATGGTTCAGAAGTCCTTAAAAGACAATAATATACCTTTAATATAATTTTGAGTCGAACTAATACTCAATGCTCCACTTATTGCTAGTATTTACCTAGAACGTGTTTCGTTAGGATCTTCCTAACATTTGCTGTTGTCGACTAATAGATGTTGGTTTGGTCAACTCCTTGGAGGCGATAAGTGCGTCTCTGTCAGTATCTTGATGAACTTGAAGTTCAGGTTTTCTTCAAAGGTAGTGTCGAAATAAAACAATTTTCTTTCATATTTCTTTATGAAGATTTTTTCCTACCTGGTTAATGCAGCTGGACCTTGAACACTGTTTAATAAATGGATTTCTCATTCTATCCTTCTAAAAATGGCACGCTACTGCCGATTTATCTATTTCTTTGTTCCTGATGTTCCTAAAATGCTCTTTAAGCCTAATATTCAAGTTCCTTTTAGTTTTTCCAATGTAAAAGTTGTCACAGCTTTTGCACTTTATCCGGTACACACCTGATTTTTTGTCTGTGAGCATCTCCTTTGTACTATGTGATTTTTCAAAAGGTGTTGTACACTAAATTTGTTGTGTGTTCACATATCTATAACAAAGTTTGAAAATTAGTGGGAATGCCTCTGGGAAATGGGTTTCCAAAAAGCTCATGAAGAGGTCTGCCAAAAATGGGGGCAATGAGTTGCGCATGTGGGCAAACCACATGGGAAAAAACCTTCATAAAGAAATATGAAAGAAAATTGTTTAATTTCAACACTACCTTTGAAGAAAACCCAAACTTCAAGTTCATCAAGATACCGACAGACGCCCCTAATCACCTCCAAGGAGTTCACCAAACCAACGTCCATTGGTTGACAACAGCTGATGATGTTAGGAAGATCCTAACAAAACACGTTCTAGGTAAATACTAGAAATAAGTGGAGCATTGAGTAATAGTTTGATTCAAAATTATATTAATTTTGTGCTTCATTGTATCATAGTCCTTACACATTGGAATATACCTTTCCTTGACTGGCCTGGTAACTCTCCTGACCTAAATCCAATAGAAAATGCTT
Source organism: Mantis religiosa (assembly GCA_030765055.1). NCBI lineage: Eukaryota > Metazoa > Arthropoda > Insecta > Mantodea > Mantidae > Mantis > Mantis religiosa. The sequence goes on along the minus strand of CM060956.1, from coordinate 149,965,908 downwards.
GGGATCAAATGAAAAAAAAAAAGGTGGAAGAGCTGCAACTATCAAATATTAAGGAGCTGCAGGAGGCGTTGAAGTTATGGGTGGAAATCGACAAAAAATATTTTGAAAACCTAGCAGATTCGATGCTCAGAGACTCATGAAGGTCATACAAGTTAAGGGAAATATGAAATATTAATTGTATGGAGAAGTTCAAAATAAAATAATGTAAAATCAGTATTTGTTTGTTTTATTACCATGTAAAGATTTCTATTGCGGACACTGTACATATGTTTACGTGACACATAGATTAATTGCATTATGTGGTTCCTAACTTTTGTTTGTACTTAATTTTCAATAAATCCATTGTAAAATATATGCCTTTACAGTATATCCTCTTGTTGCATTCTATATTCAGTGTCAATTTGATCTAAGAAGGCGAGAAATGTCTCTTGTGCAAGTCTAAATTTGTTTAAAAATTAATGGAAATTCTACATATGATTAGGTCTGTTTAAGAAAGTTCTGGGTCTTCTAAATCTTTCAATTATCTGAAAAACTTCATCATGCAGCAATTCCTGAAATATTCCACAACATCCATAAGTGCAGGTAAAACGGCCATATTACAACATAGTATTAAACTGGAGTTAAACAGAAACTGAGTTCCAGTAATGTTAAACTGAAGACCAACTCAAGATTGAAGTTGGTAGCAGAAAAATTATAGTTAACTTAACTGGGGGCTAAACCTCCTTTATAATAGTTGATCTTTATAACAGACAGCTCCTTTATATGAGGTGCATTCAAGTAATAACACCTATTTTTTTTTCAGGACTGGGAGCACATAGGAACATCTGGCTTCTTTTTAAAAAATACATGTGGACTCTGTGAATGCGTGACAGAGATTGCAGCACTTTATAGTGCATAGAACTCTAGTGGCAGGACGAGAGTTAGGACTGTTTTTGATACTTAAAATGGCGACGTTTTCATTGCAAGAACAGCGTGTAATCACTCGCTTTCTCCATTTCGTGGAGAAATTCATCGTCACTTTAGCGATGTATATGATGATGGTACCATGGATATATCTAATGTGCACTCCTGGGTGCAACAGTTCAATGAAGACAGAACATCGTGTGACAACAAACCAAGACAGTCACGGCCTCGCACCAGCCGGTCTGACATGATCCAGCAAGTGGAGAACGTTGTTTTGGAGGATCGCCAATTGAGTGTTGCAGAGATTGCCTCCATAATTGGCATTTCCATGGGAATCTGTGCACATAATCCTGCATGAAGATCTGAAAATGCGAAAAATGTCTCCCAGGTGGGTGTCTCGAATGGTGACCAATGATCACAAGGCTGCACGCATGGCAAATTGTCAGGTAATGTTGACACATGATGACGGCATGAATGGAACTTTCTTTCAATCGATTGTGACAATGATGAGATGTGAATGCCCTTTTTAAACCCTGAAACGAAGCTCCAGTCAGCTCAATGGAAGCACACAGACTCGCCGCCACCAAAAAAATTTTGGGTCAGCACCAGTGCTGACAAAATGAAGGTGGCCATCTGCTGGGACAGCGGTGGTGTAATCCTTACTCATTGCATTCCAAAAGGCATTATGATGACAGCTGCATCCTACCAAAATGTTCTGAAGAACATTTGGACGTGTGCTCTTTCATCAAGACAACGCACCAGCACACTGGGCAAAAGCGATGCAGGAGTTTCTTCGTGACAACTTTGGAGTGATTGCTCATGCTCCCTACTCATCTGACCTGACTCCTAGTGACTTTTGGCTGCTTTCCACGATGAAAGACACTCTCCATGTCTGCAGATTCACTAGTTGTGCTGCTAATGCCTCAGCAATTTTTCAGTGGTCAAAACATACTCCTAAAGAAGCATTCGCAGCGGCCATGGAATCATGGTGTCGATGTGTAAAATATGTACAGCTAGAGGGAGATTACATTGAGAAGTGACACTAGTTTCACATTTTTCTTGTGATTACTTTGAGAGAAAAAACATAGAAAATGCTATAACTTGAATGCACCTCGTAATACGCAGCCTTAACAACAGACAGCTTCTATTAACTGCTGCTAATCTAATGAACTACCATATTAATTCTCTTATACAGAGCTTTTGCATTAATTTGAAGTTGTTTGCTTTACAAACAGCACTTACCATAGCCTTGCTGACATTGCCTCCAGTAGCCAAACCTTTGAAGTGGCTTGTTCCGTAGACTAACCGAACTTCCGCCAAGTCCAGTACCTCCAGCTCTTCCTGTGTTCGTACATCTATCAGATGAAGTTGTTCCATTGTATCGACTGTTGCTAAAGTACGAGTATTCAGCCAATGAAGACTTAGGAGCATATATGGCACAGTTAACCTCTGCAGAGGGACAAATCTTATCTTACTTCTTCCATCCATCACAGATACCTACAAAATCGAACATCAGCATTAGATGCTGGGGAAAAAATAAGACGCTATTTGGTTCCTATACATTTAAAAACTGTGTTATGTTCAGAGGGCTTTTCATACTTGTCCATTACTTTTATATAGGTTCTAAAACTATTCTTACGAAAGCTTATTTTTCAATTTATTTCAAGTTAAATGAGATAAGCCTTCGCACAAATAGTTCCATTATACATTTTGTTGTAGGTACATGTCTAAAAGCAAACCGCAATATACTCACCTTGAAATTCCATACTCTTTCCATGATTTTATGACAAACAACTGAATAATATCACTTTTAAAACATTGTGAAGTACTGAAAAATCCAAAGCAATAACACAGTTCTCGGAAATGGCTCATTCCAAAAAGAAACTTATTTGAAATAAAATGCATGTTTTAAAGAGAGATGCACATTTCTGTGCAGTATGTTTTTGTCTCAACATTTATTAGTTATAAAAACTGTACAAAATTCCTACCAAATGATAGAGGACTTCAGAGGCCATCCCTAGAAAATTTAAAATACATATTTTACTTGGCATGTAAATATCTTAAAATATAAAACCTGGCCATGATTGTCTTGCAGAACACCTTTATAAAATACACTGCATACCTACAACCAAGTGCACTATCTGCAAAGACGATGTCATCATTAACAAACACCATCTGGACAAATGCAAAGGTCTCAAAAGTGAGAATCCACAAACTTTATATTGGGAAGCTAGGGGGAAAATGATGCAGATCAACTAATCCCCAGTGCCAGTAGTCAACAACATAATATGCTTACCTGATAAAAAAATATGGTAGATTCTCTTGCAAATGCAAGCACAGGATCAATTACTCTTGTTCCATCTGCCATTTGAATTATCACAAATTGCCATGCTAGCAGTGGTAAGGTTGCTGGACTAGTGTGCAATAATGACTGAGTAAATAGAACTCTCATTCTTGGCCGAATGCTCACAACAATTACCTGTTAACATAAAGTATGTATAAACCTTGGGAACATATAAGAAAATGTAAGTAAAGAATACTTGCCAACTTTCAGAAGTTAAGCCTGTAAAACTTTCTTTCATCCATCAAAGCAAGTAAGTTTGTAATAATATGAAATTTACAATGTACAAAATTTTCAGTAAATGAATAAAAGTTACATGTAAAATAAATGGAAGTTCCATTTTTTAGGAATCCTTTAGATGATAACATTAAGTTGTTCAGTTCCGAAACCGCCTCCTATTTTTATTCATGGAAACTACAGGAGAAACATAAATAACACAGCAATATACAGCAATATTTCAGCTGCAGATTGTCATTTTTCCATATAGTCACCACCATTCATTATGCAGTTTTGTCAAAGATGAACCAGAGCCTGCATGCTCACTGAACCAGCTGAGACTAACCACTTCTTTCCATGGGCTGTCTTTCGGATTCCGGCTCATAGTAGTGAAACCATATCTAATCTCTGGTGATGATGCTGTTCAGACAATTGTCACCTTCAGCTTCATATTGGTACAGAAGGTACCCACAAATTTTTACTCAATGATTTTTTCGCACTTCTGTATGCATTTGCGGGACCCAACTCACAGACTTTGTGATAATGAAGATGTTTCAGCATTGTTTCCAAGGCATTACAGTGACTTTGTGGTTTGTACACAATTCTTTGGTCACAGATGAGCTGATCAAGACAATCTTCGTTGTGAGGGATGACAGCTGTGCAGTGTCAACCGGGTCGTGGCATGTCATGCACACCCTTTTCACCACTGTTAAAATGCCATACACAATGCTCACATCTATGCCTGATATCACCAACAGATGTTAAGACTTAACACAAGTTTAGCAATAGTTATAACATAAATTGCATTTCACCAATAAGTGTTAGCTTAACACTCGTGTTAAATCTCTTGTTAAACTAACAAGGCAAATTTCTGTTGTTAAGTCCTTAACAATTGTAAATAGTCAAGATGGCGGGCAAGAACGCAGCTGTTGATGTCGATTTGCTAAATTTAAGACGTCTAAATGGCATTCGAAATAGAGTACGGCCTATGAGAGGAATGATTTTGAGGAGCTATCAGAAGAAAATTTTCTACAAAGGTATACACTGTCGAAACAAGTTGCTATGAAGGTTACTGCGGAAGTACAAGAGAGGTTAGGACAGGTATTGAAAGGAATATGCCGATCTCGTCTTTTCTTCAAGTATTAAAAACTTTGCGATTTTATAATTCACTGAATTATGTGGATAATACACTGTCGCACAACTTATTTTGTATTTGGTGTCAAATTACTTTTATACTGTCTTAAAATTTAGCATTCATTGGTGAATCTGGTGTAAAAATCTTTAAACACAGCTTCTTTCACAAGCTAAGTAAAGCTGGTAGTCCTGTCTCATAGATTTATGGCACGAAAAAGAACTTCCAATTCAGATGAGCCTCTGAACAAAATGATGCAATCTTTAATACTCAATATAGAATGGGATGCTGAGAAGCAAAGCAATTAAAGAACATCCATAAATAAAAACTCAATTTAAAGTTTTAGATATTAGAGAAGTGGAAAGGGAAAGAAAAGATTAAAGGCTAATTGAAAGCCTAAGTGGCATATCCATTTCCATCCCATCTTGACATCGATGGGGGGGGGGGGGGGGGGGGCTTTTTAAGAAATTAGGTATTGGTATTGTCCTACTATGGAAAGAGCCCGGGAGTTTTCATTGCTCCTAGGTTGAAGGAGGCCGGGGTCTTCGGACTTTTGGGTAGATCCTCTTGAGTAGAAAAACAAAGGGCCAGGCACAAAATAGTCCTTAAAATGGAAGGAAATTTAACTAAATTTGTACTGGAATGTAAGAGACTTAACACTTGGCATAAATGTAACAAAAATTTGTTTTTGTATATGTTCAGCACAAATAATTATTCTATTCTAAATATTCATACAAGTTAATAATTGCCGATACCAAAATTAGGGATTCAATAAATAAAGAATCGTAATAGATTAGATATGAATATCGGAAATATTTGTTAAATGTAAAACAGGATAGATACAGCCAACATGAAAAATTCAATGTCACGGCCAGAATTTGAATCACAGATCTCCTGGTTTCCGTCCAGTTGCTCTAACCCATTGAGGTACCATGGCTAACTATCCGTAATGACATTAAATTCTCCATTTGACTCCGATATTTCCCCAGTAAACCACTAGGGGCTCTTGCATTCGAGATACACAGTTTGTTTCAACTTACTGTCATAAGTACTTGAGTCCCAGGCTTCATCATTAACTCTTATTACTCAAGGTGTTAAAATGCATGGTAGAATAAAGGAGGGAAAAATGGCAACTCTAAGTTATGTATATGAAAACTAAGATTTTTGTACAGTATTATTATGGAAATAAATAATAACTGTTACTAATTAAAAACTCTTATTATTTTAGTTAATTGATGGAAATTAATCATTTCTTCACACTAGCCATATACAGACTAAGAATTTTGATAGAGTCAACATGAAAAATTCAATGCCACGGCCGGGATTTGAACCATGGATCTCCTGGTTTCTGTCCAGTTGCTCCAACCCATTGTTGCTCCAACTAGGGGCTCTTGCATTCGAGATACACCGTTTGTGGCGACTTACTAACTTGAGTAAGTACTTGAGTCCTAGGAGATCCGTGGTTCAAATCCTGGCCGTGCCATTGAATTTTTCATATTGACTATCTATCAAAAACCTTAGCCTGTATACGGCTAGTGTGAAGAAATGATTAATTTCCATCCGTTAACTAAAATAACGAGAGTTAAATGATGAAGCCTGGGACTCAAGTACTTACGATAGTAAGTCACCACAAATGGTGTATCTTGAATGCGAGAGCCCCTAGTGGTCTACCAGGGAAATATCGGAGTCACATGGAGAATTTAATGTCATGACGGAAAGTTGGCCATGGTAGTTCAATGGGTTAGAGCGACTGGACGGAAACCAGGAGATCCGTGATTCAAATCCTGGCTGTGGCATTGAATTTTTCATGTTGACCCTATCTATAAAAAATCTTATCCTGTATACGGCTAGTGTGGAGAAATGATTAATTTCCATCAATTAACTGAAGTAAAACAGGATGTTTGTTGGGTTAGCAGTTCACTGGTAGGGAGACATCGTCGTGGGCGGCACATCTGGCAAACACTTCACAAGAAGTGCGGACCCTTCCTTTGTAGCTGGTCACCAAAACAAAAGACACAAAGGACCACATGGTAACAAAAGGAATTTTGGTGTGAATAAGACAGCTTTCATGAGGGGAATCTCGGACAGCTGGACTGGCTATCATAGAAGGAAGACGTGGCTGGGGAAGTATCTGTTCCTGCGTAAATAACGAATTAAGTGTTGTGTGTTGTGTGAGTTGGGAAGAGATTGAAAATGGAGGCCAGGGCCTTTGAAACTAGTCTCTCATAAATATATGAAAAAGTAAGTGACGAGTGTCAATAAACCAACCACAAATAATTTTTATATGAATTAAGTGTTATTGCATAATATGTTTCACACACGGTAACTCCGGAGAGTAATACAGATTGGTATCCCCTGGTCGGTAACTTTGCGATTTACATGAATATAATAAAATGAAGCAATTATTAAATAAGTCTTTAAACTTGGATTCAGTGTCATCCTTACTCCTATATACACTCATGCAGACCCTGAGAGAAGACTCTTGCTCCAGACAGACTTGACCGCATATTGCTTCAAAGTTTCATAAAGTTGCCGGAAAAAGTGGTGACACTGCAGTGAAATAGAGTGTTATTACAGATATATATGTGAAGTAGACTTACCTTAGAATGAGTTGCCATTGCAACCAGAACAACCCCGTGTAGTGGGTGTACATTTAGTTGATGCAGTAACAAAGGTTCCAAACAACACACCTCCCCTCTGCTGCCAGAGAAAAGACATTTAGAGTCACAGCCTCTAATACCCATTGTGCGACGGAAGTTCAACTCAAACACTGACCCTCCACTGTCACTACATAGCGCCAGAGTTGGAGAATCTGTAAACTAATTAACATGAACATAATTAATGATGCACTCTACATACATGGTTTGCATTTCATACTGAAGTGTGCCAATGAAGAAACCAGATTTAGGCTCTAACACATTAAAAAAAAAAATAATGGTTGAATTGAAGTCAACCTGAAAAATTCAATGCCCTGGCTGGGATTTGAATTTGCCGGGGAAATATACGAGTCAAATGGAGAATTTTATGTCAGGACGGCACGTTGGCCATGATAGCTCAATGGGTTAGAGCGACTGGATGGAAACCAGGAGATCTGTGGTTTAAATCCCAGCCATGGCATTGTATTTTTCAGGTTGACTATCCTAAACCTTAGCCTTTATACGGATAGTGTGAAGAAATGATTAACTTAAAAGATTGAATTGTTGATAAAATACTACCTTGATCACCACACTTTTAAAGAGTATTTCATCTTATGAACTACAAAACTGCCATTTTGTGATCCAGGTTGGATCAAGTCTAAGCGTGCTCTGTATGGTCTACTACACCATTTGTTATAAAACTCCTGCATTGTTTACTCATGAGTGATAGTAACATGCACTATGACTATTAACCTTTTATAAGTGTGTATCTATACTGAGACATTCCTGGCATTTGTCACGAGCCTGTAATTCATGAATAATAGTCACTCTGTAGGGTTTCCATTTTAAAAGTTTGCCGTTGGATGACCAGGGTTTAAGAAATGCCCACTTGCTGTACAACACATTTTAGACAGTTCTTTGTAAAGTGTTCTTGTTAAACACTTACAGATATTTACTAATCAGACATCTGACAGTATCTGTATTTAGAACTTAAATATCAGGAACTGTGTCCTGAAATTAATTACACACCCTATACATGTGGGCTTTGATGCATGTATTGCACATATAAGGGGCATTCAAAAACAAATGAGCCAGAGTCTGGTATGCACAAACCAGTGACAGGATGGTAATATCGTGGTGTGTGTAATGAAGTATTGTTTCGACCAGAGCGTAGAAGTTCACAACTCATCACTGGAGGACACGTGTGTATGTCATGTGACTATACAAAGCTAGCAGCAACATGCATCAATCGACCAATGCTGCCAGTCGCATTGCAAACAGTGAAATGGAGGCATCAAAAGAAGAGCAATGAGGTGTTGTTCATTTTCTGACAGTGGAAGGAGTAGGGGGAATGGACATTCATCAACGAATATCACAAGTGTAATGGCAAACACTGCATGTCCTTTGCAAGGCTCAAGGTATGGCACAAGTGCTTCAGGGGAGGATGGGTGTTAGCTGATGATGCACTGTCTGGAGCACCATACTGCATTACCGATGACATCGTCCAGCTTGATGCACTCATTACCCAGGACCGCCGAGTGACAGTGAAAGCCATAGCCGCCGAGGTCGGATTGAGCATTGGAAGTGTTCACACCATCATGAAGGAATGACTGCTCTTGCTCAAAGTGTGTGCCCAATGAGTACCCCATAGTCTTCAACCACACCAGGAAGCATGTTGAATGACCCACTCTCTTGGTAATCTGCAGTGCTATGCTAGGGAAGGGAATGAGTTCCTGGCACGAGTAGTGGCTGGAGATGAGTCATGGTGTCATCACTTTGAACCAGAATCAAAATGACAAAGTCTCAAATGGAAGCATCCAGGGTCACCATCACCAGAAAAACCAAGGCCATTCACACAAGTGCAGGAAATGTTATTCTGACGTTCTTCTTTGACCAAGATGTCCCCCTTCTGATACACTTCCTGTAGCATGGGACAACAGTGAATGCCCAGCATTACTCGCAATCCTTGACAAACCTTTGCCAAGCGATCAAATCAAAATGACCAGTCAATCTCACCCATGGGGTCATTCTGCTCCACAACAATACAAAGCCTCATGCGTCCAACACAATCGCGGCACTCCTGCAGAAATTCCTAGGGCCATGAGGCCAAGCTTACAGCCAAACTCATGGAATTTGGACATCAAGGCCTGAACAGAAACATACAATGAAAAAGTTATGAATACAAGCATTGTTAAAAGTGAAGATAATTTCATATTAAAAGACTTATTGAGTCATACTTTATTAAAACTTAAAGCTTTACTCATATCACTATTGAAATCAGTAATGTTTTTGGGACCATCCCAGTTCCATTCTCAGCTGGTTCATGACCAATCATCTTTATAACCAACTAACCTGTGGACCTCAATCAGTTCCCGCTCTCCGAATATTTCTACGTAAGTTCATTAGACCACTCATCGCCATCAAAATTTATAATATGTGGAATATTTTTTACAATAAAAATCTTCTTCTAAGCTGTAAGTTAAAGTTTTGTTATTTTCTTCTTAATAAGGCACTACAATTTCATTGGCTGAATTGTTATGGCCTTCTCTACTATTTTTTTCCATTTGATACGATCTTTTGTCAAGTTTAGCCAATTCTTAATCTTCAAGTTTTTTTAAATCTTGATACATATCATCGTGCTATCTGTTTTTAGGTCTGCCTCTGCTTCTAGATTCGAGAGGTTTCCATGTGTATATTTTTTTAACTGTTCTCTCATTTGAAATTCTATACAGATGTCTGATCCATCTAAGCCTCAGAACTTTAATGAAATTAACTATTGTTTGTATTTTTATTCTTTTATTTAACTCTTCATTTCTCAAGGTTGTCCATTGTCCTCTGTCTTAAGTTGGTCCAAAAATTGTTCGTAATATCTTTCTTTCAAATATCATTAACTTTTGCATTTGTGAATCTTTCAATAGCCATGTCTCATTTGTTGTTAATAGTTTCAGTAATTTAATCTCCTCTCCGATGTGGTCGTTCTTGTTCCAGAAATAAAAAGCAACTTCCCACTTTTCTGTTTGCTTATATTTTATGTTCCTTCAGTGTTGTGTTAATCTGATTTTTAATTTCCTTTTTGTTAATCCAATATAAAATTTGTCAATCCTCACAATCTATTCCATACATTCTTGATTACTGTTCTGGTGCTATTATCTTTTTTTAAGGGATTAGTTAACAGCTTCTTGAGTGAAAATCTGTTTTGTGATACTAGTTTGATGTCACAATCTTTAAATATTTGTTCCAACTTAAGAAATGCCTATGGCTATCTCTTTTGAGAAGAGTTATCTGTTTTAATTTTTGTCTAGATTTCATTCAAAGTTAGGGGAGAAACTTTTTTCCATGTGACACGTGAATATTTTCGAAGTCCCAAGGTGCAGGTATGCATGCGTAAGCAAACCACCTGCAGATTCTCGCATTGCAGTTAACATAAGAAAGATGTGTAACACTTGTAGCCAAACTCTGCAAAAATGCTCCAGACATCTGTCCAACACCAGTGCAGAAAGACATATGGATGCAATTAGAGCAGGTCAGTTTTGAAAAATACTGATGTTTCCTCTCAGGTTTTATTGCTTTATAAAGGTAGGTTTGCTGTCCAGCAGAAGTACCTATTGTACTATTAGAAGTGAAGGCTGTTGGTTCTGCGAGTTCTTCAAATATTTAAGATTTGTTCAGTAGGTACATTGTTGAAAATTGGGAAATGGCTTGACAAATCAGTAAAATGGAATTATCCTTTTATTTTAATGAGTCAGCCTGCCTTCAATTATTAATCGAGGCCCTGCTGAGGACACGGATGTTGTGTTATGAATGCAATGCCACCCTTAGTGTAATTAGCTAGTTAGTGTAAATTAGGGACTATTGTGTTTTCAGTGTAATTAGTTAACTAGTTAGTGCAATTTAGGTACTTTGTAGTTGGTTTGCTAGATATTGTCATATAAGGACAAATAAGACTGTTGGCAGCACTGCATTCAGTGGTGAAACTAGGATAATTTGCTGCACTAAATACTTCAATATAGCTGCAAACGAAGTAAGTAAGTAAACAATTAAGTTATGAATCCTTTCATGGAAGTGTTGAAAACAGTGTTGTATAAATTAAATTAATTAGGAGTCGATTAATGACACAAAACAACACTTACTTTTAAATTTTCCCGGAACCAGTTTCTGAGGCGTTCCCTCTATCTTCAGCCGGATATCGACTTGTTCTCATTGGTGTAGCTGGCAATATTTTGTCATCGGTCTCCTCTGGTGGCGGTTCGAGGAACTTGCTGAACAAATCTTTCTGGGGGATGTCAAAATTGAATACTTTGTTCCTATTTTTTGAAATAAAGATTTGTTCCCATGTGGACAGTTCTTCTTTTCCTGTTGTATGTTTTAGTAATTTTGGTTCTGGATTTATGTTGTGGTTTTTTTCCAAAAATGCGTGGCAACTGCTGATTTTTCTAATAGTTTGTATTTTATGTTCCTAAAGTGTTCCTTTGCTCTTGTTTCTAAATTTCTTTTGGTTTTTCCAATATAAATTTGACTACAGTCACAGCATTCAATTTGATATATACCAGATTTTTTGTTAGATGGAATGGCATCTTTGATGTTTGAGCAAATTAGGTTTTTTAAGGAGTAATGGTTCACTGGAGCTAGTTGAATGTTTTGTTTTTTGAAGACTTTTTTGAATTTATCAAAGGCCCATGGATGGTAAGTGAATTTTTTGAAGATCATTTTAGTTTCTGTAGCTGAGAGGGTTGTGGTTTCCTTTAGTAGTTTCTTCTTTTTTGCTAAGTTCACTTTTTTGTCTACTAGTGATTTGGGAAAGTCATTTTTCTGTGCTATTTCAATAATTTTGTTGTATTCTATTTCGTATTCTTCTGCTGTGAGAGGGATGTTGACCAGTCTGTGTGCTAAACTATTAAAGATTGCCTGTTTGTGGGATCTTGGATTGTAGCCATTAGCTTTTATGTAGTTGTCTGTCTGTGTTGGTTTTCTGTAAATGCCAAAGTTTATTCTATTTTTATTTCTGATTATTTTTAGATCTAAAAATGATAAATACTCGTCTTTTTCAACTTCTACAGTGAACTTGATGCTTTTTTCTTGAATATTTAAAAGTTTTAGTGCATCACTGATGTGATGCATTTTTGCGAAAAAAACCACAACATATATCCAGAACCAAAATTACTAAAACATACAACAGGAAAAGAAGAACTGTCCACATGGGAACAAATCTTTATTTCAAAAAATAGGAACAAAGTATTCAATTTTGACATCCCCCAGAAAGATTTGTTCAGCAAGTTCCTCGAACCGCCACCAGAGGAGACCGATGACAAAATATTGCCAGCTACACCAATGAGAACAAGTCGATGTCCGGCTGAAGATAGAGGGAAGGCCTCAGAAACCGGTTCCGGGAAAATTTAAAAGTAAGTGTTGTTTTGTGTCATTAATCGACTCCTAATTAATTTAATTAAGTTATGACTTCAATAACGTTAAAAAAAATGACCTCTAAAACGAAATTGCACTAAAAAGTAAAGAAATCATATTAAAAATCATACTTGTATAAAAAGTGAGGAGGACTTAGAAAAAATTGCTGCATCACATATTAGAAAGAAGAGCCAAGTTAGGAAATGCTCATTAAATACAGCACAGGAAAATATTTTTAATCCAAATACAACCAGAAAAATGATCAACTGAGACTACAGACAAAAAGTCTAAGTTAGAAGAAATTAAAAGAAAGAAGTACCAACCTTGACATGTAATACCGCTGTTCCTGGTGGATGAACATCCGCCATAGTTCTCAGCAATTTGCCATTCACTATGTCAAACATAAGTATGAAGCCTCTGGCAAAACCTGCGAGTAGACGAGAGCAGTCATGGTTGAAACTTAAACTGGCCACAGAGCCCTGATCATGAGCTGTTTCACCCAAACACCATCGCAACGTCTGCGTAGAATCAAACACCAATACCAGTCCATGGGATGTGCCAACTGCTATCATTGTTGTAGCGGCCATTGCAGTTGGCAGTCCTGCATTCACTCGTTCCTGTTACATAAATCAATGCCATTAGAAAATTAATATATTAATTTAAAGAAAGTATTAGGAACATAGATAGAGTCAACATGAAAAATCCAATGCCACTGCCAGGATTTGAACCACGGATCTCCTGGTTTCCTTACAGTCGCTCCAACCTATTGAGCCACCATGGCCAACTTGCTGTCATGACACTAAATTCTCCATTTGACACAATTCTCCCAGCCATGGCATTGAATTTTTCATGTTGACTATCAAAAACCTTGGCCTATATGCGGCTGGTGTGAGGAAATGATTAATTTCCATCAATTAATTAAAATGATAAAGAGTTAAATGATGAAGCCTGGGACTCAAGTACTTGCAATAGTGGGTCGCCACAGGCAGTGTGTCTCGAATGCGAGAGCCCCTAGTGGTTTACCAGGGAAGTGTACGAGTCAAATGGAGAATTTAGTGTTGTGACGGCAAGTTGGCCATGGTGGCTCAATGGGTTGGAGCGACTGGACAGAAACTAGGAGATCCGTGGTTCAAATCCTGGCCATGGCATTGAATTTTTCATGTTGACTCTATCAAAAACCTTAGCCTATATATGGCTAGTGTGAAGAAATGATTAATTTCCATCAATTAACTAAAATATTAGGAACATTATGAACATTCATTTTCTGTGTAATTATTAGGAACATATTTAACATGTTTAGTTATTTTTCTACCTGGTAGGTAGATGAAGTATTCTAAACCATTTGAAAAACCTGATATCTTGTATTCGATGGAAATAACTGGTTAAAGGTTCCCCGAATCCATGTTCATGTAACTGAACAGCTTAACTCAAAAACAAAATTATGGAAAAATCCAAATTTTGATTCAAGCTCAATACTGTCACGGATCGCATTTTTGTGTTGGGGCCGTGACAAGCCAGAGCTACGCATGGGCAGGAAAGAAAGAGGCAGCTAGTGGTGCGAGTGCTGAACGTTCGCCGAGAGAAAGAGACAGAGTGATGTCTGAATAGTTCCATCTTTCTCTTGCTGCATCACGATTGTTACCGAACAATCGACTGCATTCTAGAACAATGACTGGAGGTATAAAAAACCCGTAAAGTATTAGAGCGTAGTTAGTTGTGAGTGCAGTTTTGCAGCTGTGTGTGTGAGTTGTACTGCCATGAATTCTTTTGTTTGTTTACGTGCAGCTGAGAACGAGACAATCTTGAAGATTGCACTGGTGTATGTCACATCTTTTACTGCTGCAAGGGATGTACAAAGTTATTGTTCACTGCAATAAAGAGCATTTCAAATTTCTGCAAACAAGACTTTTAATTCTATGAATCCACAATGTCACAATATCTTTCAAAGCTGCAATATAAAGATTTTTCATGAAAATCTCTCCACTCTAAACTAACTTTTGCATGGGAAATTTTACACAGTTTATTTTCTTAAGAATGCTTCTAAGAATTGTTATTGAAATGTAATATATTTAAGATATTTATATGATAAATAGTTAGCAAAGTTCTCTTCATTCAGAAGGAACTGTGTATTTTCTATTATATTCATATTTTGTTTGTTAATGATGCTGTTAATTGTCAGCATTATATCAGCACTGCCAGTGCACCAGAATCTTAATAATCATAATCCTTTATTCACCATCAAGCTTACATGAAGCAATAAGTTTCGTCAGTTATAAAAAGTATTTACAATGTATTTACAAATACAGAAGGTTTACAAATTAATGCATATAAAATTCTAGGTGAAATCAGATTATTTGCATGGCTTAAGGTATACTGGTCGCCAATCTAGAAAGTGATTGACATTTCGTATGGAGAGAGAGGCGACGTTGCCGCTCATTGCTGCCACGTGGAGAGCGCGATACGATTATGCATGCGAAGGTGATTCAGTTGCAATTGTAATGGGTATTTATTATTATTATTATTATTATTATTATTATTATTATTATTATTATTATTATTATTATTATTATTATTATTTATAATACTGTACACAAAGATAGTAGAAATGTCATGGATCTACATGCAAATGCTAGAACATGCAAGAACAAAAGATGTGA
The DNA here is from genome assembly GCA_030765055.1 of Mantis religiosa. Taxonomy (NCBI): domain Eukaryota; kingdom Metazoa; phylum Arthropoda; class Insecta; order Mantodea; family Mantidae; genus Mantis; species Mantis religiosa. The sequence continues at coordinate 149,950,623 of CM060956.1, read as the reverse complement.
CATTTTGATGCTTATTGAAGTGGGGAAATGCCGCCTACATACCTTTTTCCGGGAGTTTCTAATTTACACCCTGATGCCTGACTTTCTTCTTTAAAATACTTTTCTTTCCCAATCTTAATCATAGTGTTCTTACTGATACCTACAGCACGTGAAGTCCTATCAAGTACCTTAGAGAATGGAATAATAGGCTCCCCTTTCAATTTCTCCTCTTCTAAGTATTCTCTCAAGAAGCATATTACTCGTATTTCCCCGTGTCTATCCTTTAATTGGAATACCTTTACCAAATATAGTTTTATTTGGTTCCCGAGCATGTTCAGGTTTTCGCTTGTCACTATTTTAGACATAATTAAACATTCATTAAAACACAATTGCAAATGATCACAACACACGCACAGACACACAAACTCACACACACATAAACCAAGGGAAATTTTCACAAAATGTAAAGGAACTTGCCAGTACAGTATCTTTGTTGTAACCTTATATACAATAATAACAACATATGTATACGTGAAGGCATTTCTGTTTACGCAGCGTTATCAGAGGAGAAACAAAAACCAAGGTATTTTGATTATTGCAGCGTCTACGTAGCTCGCTCACCACAGTCCATGCTAAGCACGTATTAGAATATTGGCAACCAAGGTTTAGCGTCTAACATTGTCATGGAAACGTCTCGACTCTAATTGGTCCTTTCAATGGTTACTATGACAACCGTTATGACGTAATCATACCCTCCCACTTATTTAGAGCGTTCCTCCATGTGCTTACTAACTGTCAATCACATTCTAGTTTGGCGATCAGTATAGTAATAATCGTAAGTTAATAACTTTACTATAGTAATAATAAAATTAAACAATTAGGTACCTACTACTATAATTTACAATAGTTTTATATAAATCACTAGCATGTATGTTATATTCTAAATATTCTTGTACAGTATAAAATGCTTTTTGTTTAAACCAGGTTTTTAATACTATAACAAATCTGTTTTGTGGGAGTTCTTTTATTTCCAGAGGAAGCTTACTGAATAATTTTAACTGTTGATAACAGCGGCTATTTATGGTCTTGCTCAATCGGTTGTGAGGTGTATCTAAATTATGTTTGCATCGAGTATCGTAACTGTGTACTGAGGAACGATTTATAAATAATATATATATTGACGGTAAAGTCATTATCTTAAGGTCTTTATTGTTCCTTTATATCTCAGTATATCTATATCAACAGATACCCAATAAACAGCACAAGACATTTAAATTGTTAAATGCTGTAAAAATGCTTAATAAATACACATTTGTATCTTCCATATTTATTAAGTTGTTTTAGCAAAACAAAAACTAGTTTAAAGCACATTAAAGGCAATATACAATTAAGGTATCTGTTTGTGAAGGCTTTCACAGCCAGTGCCACTAATTTTCATTAGGGCTTCTGGTATAGGCAGTGTTATATTATTGGAAAGTAATGAAGTAATCATGTACAGCATCATGCTGTAGTGAACTTACAGCAGCTGATGTAAGTTGTGTTGAAATGCCTTTCAGTATGACATGCCGCAAAATTGAACCAGTTCTATGGGAAGTTCCAGTCTGCATGTTATTCCAACGATTACTTCCACGAGTGTCGTGTCTTCTTTCTGATGAACTTCGGCTTCTACTGTCTACACTTCCCAATGACAAAGTTTCACTGCCTTCAAAGCCGCCCTGAAAGTTAGTTTTGCAATTGTTACAAAATGTTTTACTTGAAGTTTAATTTGACAGGACAATTTCAAAAGTATTCTTAACACAAAAGACATCACAACTTAAAAAAGGAATCATTACAAGTACCAAGCACTGAAATTACAAACCAGTTCATTCTACAGTCAATGGCTGGTTTCACCAACTGGTGTTAAAACTACTAACATTTTAACATAAAGAAATGTTTTATTTAATGTTAAAACTGTATGTTTTATCAACCTTCTATAGTGATTTGTTAGCTAACAGCTTGTCGAAGTCAACTGTGAACATCTTTCAAGAAGATGGTGATCAAACTACATGGTTTCCGAAGATTCTCCAAAATGCTTTTGTCTATGCATAGTGGCAACCTTTGTTTCTGGGAACAGACAAACACAGGTAGACTGTGGTTGGTGTGCGCATGCGCGAGGAGAGCCTTCTCCCCTTCTCGCCATCCAAGCATCACATGACTCCCACCCCTCCCTTCCTGTAAGCGACAGAACGCAAACCACACGAAACGAGTGTATTTTAATACTGTTTTGATATTCAAAGTTAACAGAAAATAATTACCTCAGACATTACCTCACAATCGATCAACAAATTGAGTGAATCATAGTTTCTTTAAACTCTGAGGAACAATGCAGTGATTCGGCAGAAAATGCAAAGAGTGAATGTGCAGCCCACACTATGGAGGAGAGGCAATCTAAAATGACGGTAGAGGGGGAAAGCTAGAAGACTCCAGTGTTGGTAAGCCACACCTCCAACAGCATTTTGTTTGCGGTCTAGTTGTAGTTAAATTCACAGATAGTAATTATTGCCATTTGATTTCTCTGATTGTTTTCGATTAAATAATCTGCAATATCTATCTACAAAGAAACTACTGCTTCAGCATCCAAAAAGGGATTAATTATAGAATAAGTTACAAAGTAATAAGAGCTGAAGCTCGCCGAGTGACGTAGATACTCTAGACATTCTTGGGCTTCAAGCCAGGTGATAAGTTGATTTGACACCGCTATCTACTGAAGCCTTTACAGGCTTGAATTGAATGTACTGGGGGTTTATCACATTCCTTGTGAGTGTGGTGCCACCTACATTGGTCAAGCAGGTAGAACAATCAACACCACAGTCACTGAACACCGCAGAAACCTCTGCTTATTACAACCAGACAAGTCCGGTCTAGAAGAACATTGCGTACAACATGAACCACAGAGCCAAGTTCAAAGATACTACCATCATAGCCCATTGTGATAGCTATTGGGAGCATAGGGTGAAAGGGATGCTGGCTATATCTTCAGAAAAGAGTCTTCTGAACCAAGATGCAGGGTTACAACTCAGTTCAGCGTAGAAATCAGCCATTAAGCTTCATTACAATACACATTAAGTACACAAAAAACACTCCGCAACAACATCAGCTGGAGTAATGGTGCTTTCTAAGGTCTATTCTTAGCATACCTCAAGGAAACGCTGGCATTCTGTACCAAGTTCTTGTAACATCAAAGTTGCAATTCCAACTTCAAAATTATACCCACCCAAGAACTAGGCTATCTTAATAAGTTAAACTCTTCCTATGAACATTTTTTCACCAGTGGTACACACAGGACTTGCACCTGAGTCAGCAACTGTTGAGGAGCCACGGCCACCTCCTTTCACTCCACCTACCTAAATCTAACTCGCCATCCTACAAACCCCACAATCTGTTACTATGTGGTTAAGTCCTTCTAGGACAGGTACAGGCATAACACACAACATGCTGTCCCTCAGTCCACCATCTCCCCTGTACGAGGCTCTTGTGATCCAGTCTAAATATGGACCAAATTTCTTACAGTGCCATTCAGCATCCGAAGATGGGAGGGATGAACTCTCCTGAAACGTAGGTGTCAAACCAACTTATTGCATGGCTTGAAGCCAGGACATCTAGAGTAAGTTACAACATATAGAGAAATTATCTGCACAGCAGCTATAGCATAAGGTTATTTGGTGATCAGGGCTGGCCAGTCAGAATGGCAAAAAGATGGCTGCATGCTTAGCTGGAAAAATTACCATAAGATAACCAGAATCTCCTAGAACTTTTTTGTCATCTCAAATGTTCTGGAACTATGTGGAAATTTCTAACAGCCATATAAGCAAGCACTCTTGCAAGTCTGTTGGTCTCATGGAGTGAGTTAATGAGCTAGTCAATGAGCAAATAAGTTAGGGAGTGCTTTTGATATGCGACAAGAAGTGCTATTCTATAAGCAAGTTTGTAATAACTGGTGATGTGCCATGAGTGCATTATTTCAAGGGAAGAGAGATATCAAGTGTTCGACTCTGTTGAGAGTGAGCAGTTCGGAAGAGGTTGCATCATGCATATTTTGTTACAGCACTACATTGCGAAAGAAAGTTATGTGAATTTGAAAACAAATTGAAGTGAAAATAAGCAGTGGAAGTAGATCATATCAGTGAACTGACAGTATGAGCTAAGCAAAGTCTAAGGATAAACTGAACTGTGTTATCTGGTGACAAGTTTAGAAACTAGACGAGTCATATTACAGTGCAAGAAAGCAGCCAGTTAACTAGAAGGATAAGTATGCAGCTTGGGAGAAAATGTGCAAGGAATTTAAATGGACAGTAAATATTTCTCACATATACATTAAGCAATCACTGGCAATATTAGAATAAAAAGAAGTATTTCAGAAAGTGGAGTGCCACTGTTACTAAAATTACTGAGGATAGGGAAGAAGTTCCCAGAAACTAGTCTAAAATCTTGCAAGTGGAGAAAAGTATATACAAGATTGACTCATTTGCCTCATTTTAGTAATCGCTGGCAAATTTTTTATACATAAAAGCACCATCAGTTGCAAAGAAGTACAAGGGCTGTTCAATAAAGAATGATCATAATTTTTTATGGCCATAATTTTTCGCACTAAAATTCAATCTTATATTCTGTTAGCTTAATGTAAAACAAGCACGCCATAGTAGTTTCATTGTTGGTACTCCTGGTTCCCACCTGTGAGAACCAGGCAAGTTCAGACATGTTCAGTATCGCCTACCGCTACAATGGAGATAACACGCGAGGAACAATATGCGGCTTTGAAATTCAGCTTTCCTCTCAACAAATCTTCAGTTGAGGCCTATACAATGTTACAGGAGGCCTACGGAGAATCTGTTCTTCCCTACAGCACAGCTCAAAGGTGGTTTAAAATGTTTAAAGAGGGGAGACAATCAGTTTCAGAGGAAGGTGGACCAGGTGCTCCAGTCACTGCTCTTATGGAAGAAAACAACACTGCTGCTGCCATTATGAGAGGGGATCGACAAATTATCTTAAGATCACTTTTGAAATACTGAACATTTCATTGGGTGCCACCCACACGTGGGTGACAGAAACATTACACATGAGACGTGTTTGTGCGCGATGGGTTCCAAGACTGTTGATTCCCGAACAAAAGGACATTCGCATGCAGGTTTGAATGCAGTTAAAGTTGATGTTAGAGGAAGATCCAGAGTTTCTTTCAAACGTAATCACTGCTGATGAAACTTGGCTACATCATGTTGATGCTGAGAGCAAACAGCAAAGCTCAGTGTGTCAATCTCCTTCATCACCAACCCCCCAAAAAGCAAAAGTGGTTGCTTCTGCTGGGAAAGTTATGGTCATCTCATTCTTTGATATTCATGGAATGGTTTATCAGCATCTTGTACCTGCACACACATCAGTAACTGGACAATACTACAGGGATATCCTGTAAACATTGCAAGTCCATATCAGGTGCAAAAGATCACATTTCCATGAAGCAGGCTGGATGCTGCACCACGGTAACACGCAGCAGCATATTGCCGAGCTTCATCCATAGAAAAAGGGAGTGTGCCTGTGTTTCTATCTCCGGGAAAGACCCATGAAGTCGGAAAGCGAGTTACTGGATTGGAAACCATGCTTGCTGTTCCACTGTTGTAACTTGTGTCAAGGTAAGATCTTAATATTTTAGGAATATTTAATGTGATGTTTAGTTACAGGAAAAATAGGCAGAACCTATACTGGCGTGTAAAACATACTATGTACAGAATCTCTGCAGGTACATGCAGAGATTCTGGAATGATTTCATTCATTTCTGGAATGATAACCACCACATCGGAGAGGAGATCAAACTACTAAAACCATTATCAACAAAACTTGAGCTTACAACATGGGAAACAATTTTTATTATTAAAAACATTCCACATATTCTAAATTTTGATGTGCCATCAATGAGTGGTCTACTGAACTTATGTAAAGAACCTTCCGAGAGAGGGAGCCAATTACTAGAGATCCAGACAACAACCAACTGTGATGAGTCGCTAATCAGCTGAGGATGAGACTGCAAGAGTCTCAAAAACGTTCCTGATTTTGTAAAAGGACGTGAGTGAAGTTACAAGTTTTAAAAGGTATGACTCAATTTTAGTCTTTATACATGAAATTAGCTTCACTGTTAACAACACTTTTATTTATAACTATTCTAATTGTAAATTATTTAACATTACTGATAATTATATGAAGTGAGTTTTAAATACTTTGAAAAGGCATGCCACAAACAAAAGTTTGACTTTTCCATTACGATTTCCACCTAGATCCAAATAAAAACATTACCTCCATATTGGGCACCAGAGAGTTTGACATTTCATCTTCACTTAATGATGTTCTATCTTCTAAACTGTTGAGAATGCTTTCTAATGTTGGTGTGGAGTCTACTGGAGGAATATCATATTCTACATCATCAAGCTAAAAGAAACAAACACACAAAACAATGAAATTAAGATAAAAGAAAGTGTACACTTCTAATACAGAATAACTACAAAGAGAATATATAAGATATACATGTACATTTAAGTTTGATATTTAAATAGATCACACATATTTAATTCATGCACTTGCTTAAATATTTACTTAGGTAGATAAACAAAAGCTGCAAATTATGTGAATGGATATTAGTCAGCACAGAAAGTATCATACACCACTGAAACTTTAGGGAAAACGGATATTAGGGAGAGTAATATAATTTTTAGTCCAGCTAATACTCAATGCTCCACTTATTGATAGTATTTACCTAGAACGCATTTCGTTAGGAACTTCCTAACATCATCAGCTGTTGTCGACTAATAGATGTTGTTTTGGTGAACTCATTGGAGGTGATACGTGTCTCTCTGTCGGTATCCTGATGAACTTGAAGTTTGGATTTTCTTCAAAGATAGTGTCGAAATTAAACAATTTTCTTTATCAAAGTATAAACTTGAAAGAAGCGTAGGGACAGTGAAGCACAAATTAATACAAAATTGAATCGAGAATATATTGACACATTGCTTCACTCACACTGTTTATTCACAGGACATGTTTCAAGAGCTCTTGCTCCTATCCTCAGCTGATACTCGACTAGTGCAAGTTGTAGTGGTTTCTTCTTTCTCCGTATTGTCAATAGATGGCGTGATGTACTTGTCAAAGATGTCCGGTGGTGGAGTTTCAAAATTCATGACTCTATGACGATTTTTGTTAATGAAGATTTTTTCCCATACGGAAAGGTCTATGGGGTGACTAACGTATTTTATTAGAGATGTTTCCAAATTGATGTCATGTCTAGTATTCAAAAAATGAAAAGCCACTGCTGATTTTTCTGTTTCCCCATTTTTAATGTTTCTCATATGTTCTTTAGTTCTGATGTTAATATTTCTTTTTGTTTTTCCTATATAAATTTTAGGGCAAGTTTCACATTTGATCTCATAGATTCCTGGTTTTTCTTTGGTAGTGATTGAATTTTTGGGAGGGCCTTTTAACAAATTTCTGATATTAAACCTATTTTGAGGTGCAAGAGTTATGTTGTGTTTTGAGAAGATTTTTTGGAATTTGTTATAGGCTGATGGGTGGAAGGTGAATTTTTTAAAAAGTTTTTTCTCTTTTTCTCCTGTAGGTTCTAGGGTGGTGGTTTCTTTTATTTTCTTAGCTTTTTTGAGTCTGTTAACTGTTTTGTCTACTAAATTTGGGTTGAAACCGTTGGATATAGCTACTTTTTTTATGTGTAGATATTCCTCTTGATAATCTTCTCTGTTTAATGGAAAGTTGATCATCCGAAAGATTAAACTGTTGAAAATGGCATGTTGGTGTTGTTTTGGGTTGAAACTGTTGTTCTTAATGTAATTATCTGTGTGTATCGGTTTCCTGTAAATACCAAAAGTGAGTTTGTTGTTCATTTTTTTGATCTTGATGTCCAAAAAGCGGAGAACACCATCCTCTTTTGTTTAATATCAGAAATTTGTTAAAAGGCCCTCCCAAAAATTCAATCACTACCAAAGAAAAACCAGGAATCTATGAGATCAAATGTGAAACTTGCCTTAAAATTTATATAGGAAAAACAAAAAGAAATATTAACATCAGAACTAAAGAACATATGAGAAACATTAAAAATGGTGAAACAGAAAAATCAGCAGTGGCTTTTCATTTTTTGAATACTAGACATGACATCAATTTGGAAACATCTCTAATAAAATATGTAAATCACCCCATAGACCTTTCCGTATGGGAAAAAATCTTCATTAACAAAAATCGTCATAGTCATGAATTTTGAAACTCCACCACCGGACATCTTTGACAAGTACATCACGCCATCTATTGACAATACGGAGAAAGAAGAAACCACTACAACTTTCACTAATTGAGTATCAGCTGAGGATAGGAGCAAGAGCTCTTGAAACATGTCCTGTGAATAAACAGTGTGAGTGAAGCAATGTGTCAATATATTCTCGATTCAATTTTGTATTAATTTTCTTTATATTTCTTTATCAAGATTTTTTCCCACGTGGTTAATGCAGCTGGACCTTGGACACCTTTTAATAAGTGGATTTCTCGTTCTATATCATGATTCTCCTTCCAAAAATGGTATGCTACCGCCGATTTATCTATGTCTTTGTTCCTGATGTTCCAAAAATGCTTTTTAAGCCTAATGTTCAAGTTCCTTTAGTTTTTCCAATGTAAAAGTTGTCACAGCTTTCGCAGTTTATCTGGTACACACCTGATTCTTTGTCTGTGGGTATCTCCTTTGTATATATGATTTAAAAAGGCATTGTATACTGAATTTGTTTTATGGGGCCAAAGTAATGTGGTGTTCTTTGAAGACTTTTTGGGAAAGGTGTTTAATTCTGCGATAATATGTAAATTTTCTGTATGAAGTTTCATTGCTGATTGGGGAAAGAGTACCTTTTGTTGCATTTTGAATTTATTAATTTTACGTGGATTATATTATTGTAAATACTAGCAATAAGGGAGTACTGAGTACCACTTCGACTCAAAATTATATTGTTCTATCTTGTTTAATGCAGTAATCAATATGTAGATAGATATGATTTATTTGCCAAGACAATACAAAGGTTGTATAGCAACATCAAAACACATACAAAAAATAACAATAAAACATTACAAAAACATATTACTGTTATAAAACTCTGTACTGTACACAGGATTTGAGAGCAGTGTAGATTTAACTTTCCTTTTAAATAGCACTAGTGGCAGAAATTTGACATTGTTGGGAAGACTATAAAATGGATTTAAAGTTGTAATTTTAAATGAATGTTGAACTTTACTGTATTTGCATTTAGCAATATAGATGTTAGCACTTTCTTGTGGAGTAATTATGAACTGAAGAACACATCTACATTCATCTTAACATATAAGAGACAATTCATAATAAACAAAGAAGGCATGCTTAACATGCCCAACTCAATAAATAACGGTTTACAGTGTGTCCTAGACGATGCTCCACACATAAGTCGAATAGCTCTCTTCTGAAGTACAAAAATTTTATTAGATGAAACATGGTTTCCCCATAATAAAATGCCATAACTCAAATGGCTATTTATGCATCCAAAATACAAAGTTTATAGAGAGTTCACAGATAAGTATTTCTTTAAAATTCGTAATAAGAAAAGTCCTCTGCTTAATTTTCCAGCAACATTCTCAATATGAGTGCGCCAACCCAGACAAGATTCAAGACTAATGCCCAAAAACTTAACAGATTCAAGAGAGCCAGGATCAGCTGAATTAATTTTAAAAGTAAGTGTATAATATTATTATACACACTACACCAAATACAATGCCTTTTGAAATCATATAATCCACAGGAGATACCCAAAGATGTGTCAACCAGATAAACTGCAAAGGCTGTGACAACTTTTACATAATCACATAATATGGAACAAAAAGAAACTTGAACATTAGGCTTAAAGAGCATTTTAGGAACATCAGGAACAAAGAAATAGATAAATTGGTAGTAGCACACCATTTTTGGAAGGAAAATCACGATATAGAACAAGAAATCCACTTACTTTAAGTTCATCAAGATACCGACAGTCGCACCTATCACCTCCAATGTGTTCACCAAACCAACATCCATTAGTCAACAACAGCTGATGATGTTAGGAAGATCCTAACAAAACACGTTCTAGATAAATACTAGCAACAAGTGGAGCATTGAGTATTAGCTCGACTAAAAATTATATTAATTTTGTGCTTCATTGTATCATAGTCCTTACACTTTGGAATTAGGGAGAGTATTTAAATGACAAAGTTTACTGACTCAAAAGAAGGCATCCTCAAAATAATTTATATTTTATATGAAAATAGCAACAATGTACAAAGGAAATGTCACTTCTATAAAAATAAAATTAACTTGCCAAGTTTTCAGCCACAAAAAGTAATAGTACACTTAGAAAAACAATACACAATACAACAAAAATGCTGCTATTCAGTACTTCGTTGGGTACCTGTAAGTTTTAATTATAGCCTGTTGTCTCCTTGGTAAGGGCCTTTAGTATTCAGTTCCATTCTTACAAAAGAGCAGTTTTCAATGCTTCTTTGTTTGAAATTGTCCTTTTTCTTGCGCATTTCCCCAGGATACTCCACACCTTTTCGATAGGACTAATATCTGGAGATTGGGGAAACTGCCGTGCTTTAATGTGAAAACAAGATTTTTTGGCTCCAGCTCCATATTTTTTTCCTCCATACTTTGCAATTGCGATCCGCACCAAATACCTTGAACCAGCTCTGATCTTTCCATACAACTTTTTCCCAGAAGTTCCCGCCCTTATCATGGCACTTACAAGCAAATTCTAGGCATTTCTCCCTGTTCTGTGGGCTGATATAGAACTTCTTACATGCTACTCTGCCGTTGTACCCTTTCTTATTGTAAACAGCTCTCAAAGTGCTCACTGAAACATTAATTCCTGTCCTCTGCAACAATCTGGGGAGCAGTCATTCGTGGATCCTTTTTAATGCAGTGAAGAATGCTGCTTTCATCTTCAGCGTTGAGGACTTTAGGTCGACCACTCCTGGGTGTATTTAGAACAGATTTTCTGGTTCCTACTCTGTCAATGATGGATTGAATTGCTGACCATGGTCTCCCCCCTATCCGAGATATCTCAAAAGTGTTTTGAATTCATTATGTAGTTTAATTATTATTTTTCTCTCTTCTGGCATAGTTTCTTTCCCACTTTGGCCCATTTTACGTTACTTCCGCAACCTACTGTGTTCAATGTCAGACTGGTGTGTGCAGATCACTTGCTGTGGAGCAGCTGAATGCAGACTGTCCAGAAAGGAGAGCTAGCTTATAATATAACCATAGTATTCAATCTAGATACCTTTGGTGCACGAATGGTGTCAAATTTACGGTATCATCCAATATAACTGTAGAAAACTACTGATCTAGAAAGCTTTCCGCAAAATTACGGTAGGAATAAGTAAATAAATACACAAAATATATAATTTTACAACTATAATAAGTTATATAAATAATTATGTTGCAACAGCACAAATTGTTTCTACATTTAGGTGGTGTACAAATATTTTCTGGGCTGACTGTATACAGCAGTGAAATCTGACAAAATTGAACACTGAACAAGCTGGAAACCCATCTACTTTAGTTTAGTTTCAATGGAAACCATGTGCTTATGTTTCTCAAATAGGAAGAGTTCTGGACTGCAATGAATGAGATGTGTTTATGTGCTCAACGTTGCCACCTCATTACCCCCCACTGTTTTTATATTTTCCTCTCTCCTGCACCCATTCATGAGCATTGCACTAAATTCTACCAACATTTACCACGTCGCGTTTGTCATTTTTCCATAAAGAAAAGGGTGTTTAGGGACACACCAAGTCATGTGTTGCATTCATTGCAAATCCCTTAAATATCAGACTTAAATATCCCTCACATATCAGACGATAATCACTGCTCACATAAAAAATTAAGTTTTTACACAGGATGCAAACTGATAATAAACAGTAGCACATGATACGCGGGGCTCGCTTCAAGCGGGTTACTGCTTCTACCAACAAATTTCTTTTCAAATAAACGAAAAAGTAGGAAGAAGTTCCTGTTGGCAACACGAGTTGGTGTGGAATATACAGCTTCTATGAATCGAATCCGTAGCCATGGTAACCAGCAATGCATTCTGCCCATCCAACCTCTCCTCGCGAACCGCAAATATTACAGTCACCTTGGCCTTTTAATAACGAATCACTAGTCGGGAAGTAAGCTAGCTGTATTAACGACACGCGAGTGCCAAGAGAGCGGTTCCATTACAAAGTATAACTTGGAGAACTTTTATAAAGAAAAATTAAATGCTAGCACATAGAACAAAACCATGTAATTTTAGTTAATTGATGGAAATTAATCATTCCTTCACACTAGCCGTATATAGGCTAGGGTTTTTGATGGATAGTCAACATGAAAAACCCAATACCATGGCCGGGATTCGAACCACGGACCTCCCGGTTTCCATCCAGCCACTCTAAACCTTTGAGCTACCATGGCCAACGTGCCGTCCCGACATTAAATTCTCCATTTTACTCATATATTTCCCCGGTAAACCACTAGGGGCTCTCGCATTCAAGATATACTATTTGTGGCGCCTTACTATCGTAAGTACTTGAGTCCCAGGCTTCATCACTTAACTCTTATTATTTTAGTTAATTGATGGAAATTAATCATTTCTTCGCACTAGCTGTATATAGGCTAGAGTGATGGATAGAGTCAACATGAAAAACCCAATACCATGGCTGGAATTTGAACCACGGATCTGTTTCCATCCAGATCGTTCACTCGACATTCCACAATCCAAAACATATCTATTCTCTTCGATGTTATGCAATCGAAAGATGCCTTCTTTCCTAGCTGTTCTCTAAATTGCTGCCTTAGGGATCTTTTTTTTTAACTCCCCTAAACGGACATCCAAGTGAATCTCTTCAGATAAACTAATGGATGTTACCAGAACGTAGTGAATTCATTGTTTCCTAAACTGTTTGTTAATTAGTATTACTTGAAGTATAGTTTCATAAATGAAATAACTAATCACCTTTTTTTCTTCTCACCCTGTGTTTTATGCCTCCTTTTGTTGTTGATGCACTAAAAATCTTACCCAAACTTTTCCAAACAAAAATGGAATTCTGGGAAGCATGTTTGAGGATAACCATTGCATACTGATGTGTTCAATGAACCTGAATACTACTCAAGGTGGGATAAAAGGAACAAATCATCAAGGTGGAGTTATTCCCCTATTAACGTTTAAACTTAAGTAACAGCTCTGTAAATAAGAAATTTGGCTGGCCCCATAGCTCAGTCGGTAGAGCATCTGCCTGCCATGCTAGGGGTCTCGGATTCCATTCCCAGCAGTGGGGGTGGGGATTTTTCTCCAACCAAGATAATTCCTCGTCTTCCCCAGAGTCCGGAAGTATGAAAGAGTGTGAATGTGTGCGTGATCTAATGATTAAAACCCAACGAATATGAGTTAACACCAATATGTTCCAAAGGAGAACGGCCACTGATATGACCATTGCAGTTAAAGGCAGGGACTAAATGGAACAAATCAAAAAAAGTAATGAATAAATATACAACACCATTTGGGGGTGGAGGTGCAACGCAGCTGCCTGCATCATCATTTTTCAATAAGGTATTAATAACATAGTATGACAACCTGTTTACTTACAGTATTGAAATTAATGGGTATTCTTTACTACTCAGTTCAGTTTAATGGATTCCAGTCCTATATGGGTAACAGTTACCAAAGCTAGAGAAAGATTTACAGTTAGAATTTCAGGATAGATGCATACTACTTCTGAGTTAAAACGGAATAATTGGGGACCATTGGGTTTAACTACAGCTGTTTGGGCTGTACTTTGAGTCCTGAAACCCTCAGTATATTTCACTATATTTGTTTTCAATTACTAACTTGAATATCTACTCTTGCTGTGCAGTAGATGGTGGAACTGATCTCAAGTAGTAAACAATGTCAAAATTAATTTTCATTGCTTTTAATCTATCCTTTTGAACCAATATTAGAACACGCGTTCTACTTTGGGAGAATATACTACACAATTGAGAGATTACATTATACTATTTACATCTCAGAAAATGTTGGAAATGTTCTACACCAGCATCTATACATGTTTGCACTCGTCTCATCATATTCTCTGAAGTTTTACGGAGAGTATCCTTGCTAATGGTACTTATTTCGTTTCGAATGGATTCCTCGAGAACATCAATTGTCCGTGGCCTATTCTTGTACACTCTATTTTTTAGATACCTCCACAAGAAAATATCTGGTTAGGTTAGGTCAGGGGACTCTGGAGGGCCACAGACCTTTTGAGATTATTCGATTATCAAAGAAACTGGTACCATGGTGTGAGTTGTATAGCACGCTACTCCATCTGGCTAGAAATAACCTTCTCTCAGTTCGATATCATCTCCATATTATTATATTATGCTGAAATCCTCTTAGGAAGCCCATAAGAAAAAAGTATTGAAAAATCAGAGTACAGAGGAGGGCAGGAATTATTCTGGAACCATCCAGCTGCAGTTTAGCACAATGAGAGTTAAAACCAGCACCAGAGTGTATGAAAGCATCATTTACAGCCAGTTGTGAAGAACCTAAGTAGCACATTATTTCAAAACCAATACTGGACTTTCCAGTAGGATTCTGCTTCAGCCCACAAAACGTCAAATCAAGGATGGCTTAAGCATTGTGTCCCTGACTTTATTTTGCATGCAAATTGGCCATCTGTCATTTTAGACTTGAACCATTTGGACTACCAACTGTGGCAAGTGCTTAAGGGCACTGTCTAAAAGGGTAGATGCCTCAACTGGAAGCTTAAGCCATTTCTTATTGGCAACAGTAGCAGATTTTCCACTGGATGTCATCTGTTCTGACAAAGATGAATGGACACAAAGATTCAGAGCCTGTGTCTGTGCAAAATGTGACCACTTCAAAAAGTGACTGGTGCTGTATATACAGAGGCATGTATGAACAGCATATTAAAAGCAAATTTAAATGTCACCCCATACTTGAGTTTTGCAATTTTTAAGTTGCAACAGACTAGGTATTTTACAGAATTCATATAAAAAGTGGGCTGAAGTATAGTACCTATCTTACAATATTATTTTGCTTTGGAATGATCTCAACTTTAGCAAAATTAGTTAAAACATACGGAAGCAGTATTTACTCATGCATTCGTAGTAACAAGGTTTTATAATGAAAAGGAACGAAAACGGAATGGCGACGAAACACATTTACGAAACATGTTAAGCCGCGGTTAGATTAGATTAAGAGTTGGGTGTATACGTGTATACTTAAAAAGAAAATAGGGTTAGGTAAATTGCTCATTTTACATACATACTACTGAGCGCAAGAACTTTATTCTTATTTGCAGATGTAAGGTCACATAAACATCGGTTTCATTAGTATAAGTATTAAACATACCTCCTCTATGTCAAGATTTAATGAATCAAATGTTAGATGATCCGTTGCATCA
The DNA here is from genome assembly GCA_030765055.1 of Mantis religiosa. Lineage (NCBI taxonomy): Eukaryota > Metazoa > Arthropoda > Insecta > Mantodea > Mantidae > Mantis > Mantis religiosa. Next base: position 149,935,128 of record CM060956.1, on the reverse strand, counting down.
GTATTTGAGGACCAACCAGAGTCTGCCATAATGCTTTAATCCCAATGACAGGACACCATTGGTGTGAATCACATACGACGACTAACATTTATTTCATGTGGCCACAAAATTATTATAATTACGAACCACCCCCAGAACCGGAAACAACGGAACTGTCAGATGCATAAACTTGGGAATTGCCAACCCAACAATCTATTTTGGGGGTAGTGGCCAACCTGACTCGTCTGAAGATAGATTGATGTGGTAACGCTCGTAATGACCACTGTTTAAATTTATTGAAACTGTATCATTGTGTACTTCTGTACTTAGGGTCAAGTCCATCATCTGCCGCATAGCAGAGGTGGATGCTCAAAGTAAACAAGTAATTAATTAATAAGTATAATGAAATATACCGAGGACTCCAAGCTCAAAGAGTAGCCGGGATACTAAGTTCTATATGCCGTAAAGCCACAGATTAATAAAGCATAGTCAAGAGATGTTATAGTTGCGACCGAATGTGGAATTGATTCCAATAGTAAACAATGTTCAAAGCTGCTATGCACCTGTGCCAGTGGCTAAATGGTCAATTATAGTGAAGTCATTATTAATATCAAAGTATATTTCTGTTTTCGTGAAACATATTGTAAACAAAGGCAAAATAAGCTCTACTTATAGAGTTCAAAACATGTTTCATTAAGAGTGAACAAAAGTATAAGAAAATAAGCTCCGGATCCCCCGAGTTAATGATACCATAATCAACCTTTGTGATAACAGTTTCCGAAAAAAGAATTTATTTGTTCCATTCATACCTCGCCTTTAACTGCGATGGTCATTTCGGCGGCCGTTCTCCTTTGAAACATATCGAAGGTGTTAACTTGTATTCGTTGTGTTTTAATCATTAGATCATGCACACATTCGCACTCTCATTCATACTTTCAGACTCTGGGGAAGATCTGGAACTATCTTGGCCGCTGAAAATTCCCCAATCCCACCACCGGGAATCGAACCCGGGACCCCAAGTACGGCGAGCTCTACAGAGTGAGATACAGGGCCAGCCTGTTTCCGAAAACTAGTGTATATATGTCTTATTTTAAATAACATTTTATTCCATATTAAATTCTATGGATAATCCTTTGTAATGCGTCCATTGAATTAATTTATACAATAATTGCACATAAATTCAATTTCGTGCTAGGGGTCCCGGGTTCGATTCCCGGCGGTGGAGATGGGGATTTTTCTCTGACCAAGATTCTTCCCCTGAGTCTGGAAGTATGAATGAGAGTGTGAATGTGTGTGTGATGTAATGATTAAAACCTAACGAATACGAGTTGAATAGCTTCAATATGTTCCAAAGGAGAACAGCCGCCGATATGACCATTGTGGTTAAAGGAACAAGTTAAAAAAAAAAATCAATTTGGTTAACAATCTCTTGTATAGAAATTGACAATTCTATGGCCAAAACTGTCAAATCATTTGGATATATTGCAGCAAACTAGGTATGGAATTGAATTTCATATAAAATATTAATTATTATTTGAAATTGAAAAGTTTGGTACTCTATATTGGTGTTCAGAAATTAATAATAATGATGATGGTAATAATTATAATAAATAATTAATAGAAAAGGTTATTATATTTAATTAGTATCAATTAATATTTCATGTGAGACTAAATCGAATATTTTGATAAACTTTCAAGTACAGGAGTATTTAAAAAAGACAAATTTATTACTTTTCCCCCCTCTTAAAATACATATACCGAAACGCCCAAGCCGATAAAAGTTGGGTGAACCGAGGGGAAAGAAATATCAGATAAAGCATAAAAAATGTGGAACGCTTCACGATTTTGCGTGTCATCCTTGCGCAGGGGCCATGCTAATCTTCTTTGTATCGTTCCAATTTTAGTATATGTACCGCCGAAGCGAGTACAAACACAGAAGCCTGCCGACCGGTATATATATGAAGTAATATGCCTGCAATATACCCGTCATTTTACATGAAGTTCAGTTTAAAATTATAATGTAACTATACGTTTACTATCACAAGTGTATTTATAAAACTATGTAATAAAACTTCATTATGCTCAATATTTTATTCAAGTTTCAACATTCTAAACTGTAAAAGTTTTATTTGTGAATAAATATTTGCAACTCTCGCAACTTATGGCTGTTTTTACATGCTAGGACGGGACTGGCCAGCAGCTTCACGTAGTCCACTCAAGCGTCGTTAGATAGCAGCACAAAGCATTACACATCTTGCTCAACGATCAATAAAAATGGAATTGCACATAATACTGTTATTTAAAAAAAAAAAAAAAAAAAAAAAAAAAAAAAAAAAAAAAAAAAAACTCACTTTGGTTTTTTTTTCTTCTTTTTTTTGTTCGATATAAATTTTTCAACAGATTTTAAACTAATTTCCCGATGAATAGAGACTTGAAACTTTAAACATAATGCAATATTAACAGGCTTTCAGAAACCCTTTCGTCTCAAACTATCTTTTACATGGACTATTATTCAAAAATTTTTATTTCCTTAAAAATGACCTAAGGATTTTGATTTTAATATTGTATGTTTATCATATTGTCTTTAAAAAATTATAGTTTTATTTCTCTGGGAATAAGCTCGGAAGTCCTCCACATTCTGAGTGACCTTTCTATAACTAATAAAACAAAAGAGAAGCAGAAAACACAATTTATGTCTAATTGCTTGTTCAGTTTACCATTTTTTGATATAATCTTACTTATTTGTTAGAGCATACAAATACGTATACTTTTTCTCCAAATGAGAAGCTATTCTTGTTTTTCTGTAAAATTTGGTTATGACATTTTCGGGTGAAATACAATGCTTCTGCAAATTGTAAATATTGATCGCGGAAAGTTGGTATTTGAAAACTGCTAACAAAAGAGTGCATATTTTGTGAAAGACCTGAGAGTTGTTGATATGTTGAAACTTTATCCGTAATGTTCTTCAGAGAACTGTAGAGTTGATGTAAAACACATTATTTAAGCCACTTAGTAGTAGTTCCTCCCTCTCCCTCCTCCTCCTTCTCCTCCCCCTCCCCCTCTCATCCTTCTCCCTCTCCCCCTCCCTCTCCTCCCTCTCCTGCTTCTCCCTCTCCTCCTTCTCCCTCTCCCCCTCTTCTCCTCCCTCTCCCCCTCTTCTCCTCCCTCTCCCTCTCCTCCTCCCGCTCCCTCTCCTCCCTCTCCCTCTCCCTCTCCCTCTCCCTCTCCCTCTCCCTCTCCCTCTCCCTCTCCCTCTCCCTCTCCCTCTCCCTCTCCCTCTCCCTCTCCCTCTCCCTCTCCCTCTCCCTCTCCCTCTCCCTCTCCCTCTCCCTCTCCCTCTCCCTCTCCCTCTCCCTCTCCCTCTCCCTCTCCCTCTCCCTCTCCCTCTCCCTCTCCCTCTCCCTCTCCCTCTCCCTCTCCCTCTCCCTCTCCCTCTCCCTCTCCCTCTCCCTCTCCCTCTCCCTCTCCCTCTTCCTCTTCCTCTTCCTCTTCCTCTTCCTCTTCCTCTTCCTCTTCCTCTTCCTCTTCCTCTTCCTCTTCCTCTTCCTCTTCCTCTTCCTCTTCCTCTTCCTCTTCCTCTTCCTCTTCCTCTTCCTCTTCCTCTTCCTCTTCCTCTTCCTCTTCCTCTTCCTCTTCCTCTTCCTCTTCCTCTTCCTCTTCTTCTTCTTCTTTCTTCTTCTTCTTCTTCTTCTTCTTCTTCTTCTTCTTCTTCTTCTTCTTCTTCTTCTTCTTCTTCTTCTTCTTCTTCTTCTTCTTCTTCTTCTTCTTCTTCTTCTTCTTCTTCTTCTTCTTCTTCTTCTTCTTCTTCTTCTTCTTCTTCTTCTTCTTCTTCTTCTTCTTCTTCTTCTTCTTCTTCTTCTTCAGGAATTAGGCATTACACCTACTCCGTCTTCGCATTCTTTATATTCTCAACTTTTTCTAAGACGTTCGATGTCTCTCTTCCCTACTGGTTTTATATATACCTACTTAAATCAGATTTATACGTATATCAAGAAAAAGAGGAAGGATTACTCATAACTCAGAATTACGTACAAATGAGATTTTGATAATGGATCATTTTTTTAAAGTAATACAGCCGACCTGCATGTATAAAACTTTAGAAACAATAAAGATATGTATGAAGAGTAAAATACGACCTGAAGCTTTCCTGGCGACTTTCTTCTCGGGCAGCCAGATGATTAGCTATCAACGTTTCGGGAGTGTGCATCTCTCCCATCATCAGGGCCGCGCCGTGGCTCAGTGGTTAGACCGCTTGGCTCTCACCAAGGCGGCCCGGGTTCGATCCCAGGCGACCGCAAAGTGAGATTTGTGGTGGACAACACGGCGCTGGGGCGGGTTTTCTCCGGGACCTCCGGTTTCCCCCGCCATCTCATTCCACCGGCGCTCCATCTTCATCTCATGTATCATCAGTGTCACCGCCTGCGGTGCCGTATGTAGTAAAAGCAGGCGTTAAACACTACACATTTCATTTCATTTCTCCCATCATCAGGATATTTATAAAATGCTATAACCATAAATTTTATAAATATTGATACCGATATTAAAGGATTGCAATAAGTAAAGAATCATACTGGATTTCAAAGGAATGTTGGTTCTTTGTTACAACGCGTGCAGGTGCAGTTGAGTCAAATAGCAGTTGGGGTGAATTTTAACAAAAGAAACGTAAGAAACAGTGTCCTTAGCAGATTTCTAAAGGGTAGTACTTGACTCCGTTTGAATAGGCATTCTTCGGACCCTTAATAATGGCAGGAGCATAATCACAATGGACAATGTTGTCACAAAGGGAATCTTTGTGTGAAAAGAGGGTTTCCAGAAAGTGAAAGTCACACATACACCCACGCGCTGCTGTGAGGACAGTTCGTGGCTGGGAGCCGATTAGGGCAGTCCACTTCTTCTGTCTTGGTCGAGGGCAGACCAGAAGTGATGATATGTCGGTTTATACGTAACTGATTAAGTATTATCGAGTAATAAGCATTCCGCCTACAATAACTCTAAACTGTGATAACCCTGTGATATTGGTAACCCTTAGTCAGCAACTTCGAGCTTGATGTTATGATATAAATAAGCAGTCATTAAACCAGTTTGAAACGGACATTCCAGTGTCATTAAAACTATCCTTCTCATACATATCCACGCATACCCTGTAATTAACCTCATTGCTTTACCCTGAGCTAAACACTATTTGCTTCAAACTGTCGCCCCAACGTGGAACTCCTCGCTCACCCATAAAAATAGTATAAATATCCTGATGATGAGAGAGATGCACGATCCGAAACGTTGATATCTAATCATCTTTTCACCTGGCTGGCTGCCCAAGAAGAAAATGAATGTATGAAGAGGTTTTTCAGTACAACTTTTCGTACTGATGTAATGTCTACACAGCCCGCGCTGAAAACGCCCCGAGTATCTTGTTCAGTTTTTCCGGGGTTTCCGTCACTTATGATTTGTACATAGCGTGTTCCCGTGGGGGAGGGGATCCGTCCCCTTCAGCTTCTTTAGTGCGAGCGCTGCGGACCCTTTACACTCGTGGTACCTCTGACGATACCAGAGGAACCTCGGGCCGAACTGCCGAGCCCCTCCCTGAATGGGAGTTGTAAGGATTGGGTTGGACTCGAGGGGGAAGCGTATTCCGTAACCCGCGGGGAATTGGGTACCTCCGGCCAGGGTACGGCCGCCCGTAGGGTTGTCTCATAAGTCCCGGGTAAAGTCTGTTTAGTTAACTGGTGTGCACGTCGGCCGCTGCCTTTGACGAACCCTTATAATCGTTTTACAAAACAGACCCCGCTTCTCCCAGACCTTTCTGCAAGGTTGCCACCTTTCTCGATACGTCATGGGTATCGTACGAGGTTTCGTCTAAATAAATTATCTTAGGTCCTTTGCTGCGAAACTTCCTTAGCTTTGAAATATATATCGCGAAGCTGCAATTCTACTGGATTCCATAATAACCCTTATCTTATTCAAAGTGCGGTATTTGAAACCCAGCTCCTTTAGGAGACCGCGCAAAGTGCAGTGTCCATAAAGAAAATCACAAATTTCTTGCAAATGTGCAACCAATTCGTCTAAGGTGGACGTTCTCCCTTTTGCATAGAATCCATAAATTTCTGGACAAATTAAATCGCATGTGAAATTATCTACTTTAGAGAAACGTTTCCTTTTGTTTTCACACTTGATCGGCGTCTTTGGTATTCCTTTCGTCACAATTTTTCTTTCTGTATTTCTGTGAGTACCCAGAATTTATCATCAGGTTCACTGCACGACCCCTTACCAAGATTATTTGTCAGAAAATATTTATATGTGTTCAAAACGAGCGCTTGAACTTGCTTATAAACAGTTCCCGTTATAACTTTGTTTTTTGAGGCTTTTCCATTAACATAACTCGGCCCAGTTATTCACACTATTGTCATCACTTTATGTTCACTTCACTGAAAGTTATCTACTACTTCATTTGCATTTATCACTGCATTTCCCTCCCACGGTCTCCACATCGTGATACACAACGAATTTCTGCACATAATGAAACAGATCAACTGGAAGTTGGAACTTTGGCAACTGAGACTCCACGTGGAGTAAACATGCGACTGTCATTTCGAGAAAATCATGGTTGCTATTAGTCCTCAATGACAGTGCTCCATTTCTGAAGTGTGGCGATAGATTTATGACTGTCATTAGTGGGCGGGAGGCTCAGGTTCCTTTGACTCCGAGCTGCACACGCGTTAACTAAACAGACTTTACGGGCCTGCAGAGCTAGTAGAAGGTGTGCTAGATCACTAGGCGGCCCCACCAAGGTTTTCGGTGGTCTTCCCTGCGGGATTGACGCGCGTAAAAGCGTATCCACTTCCACCCCGTCTTGACGTTGTTGTCAACGGGGTGGGGGGCTTTTTAGACTCCAGGTATTGCCCCAAGGATAGAACCCCGGAGTTTTCCATCGCTCCCGAGTATCAGAGGCCGGTGCCTTCGGACTTTAGGGTAGACCTCACTTGACATGACATGTACATAGCGTGTACAGAGTCTGATTTTTAAATTAGGTACATAACATTGTCAAGCGACGGACATGGAGTATAAGAGGGGAAGGTCGTTGCTATGGAAACGTCAACAAAGGTTGCCACATTGGTTAATCACCTATTCCTCAGATCACTTATCGCTAGAGTTCACTGGAACGCATGCTTTTGCTGGAGTCACAACTTTCCATGCTAATTACTTCAAATTCCCTGGCAAAATTGTAATTCATTCTCCTTATACTTCGAATTTAACATATGGATGTTATTTGTTTGAATACTTTATTCATTTCTTTGTAAAATATTAATCTACTTTTATCATCTGTTTTAGTCTCCATGGTAAATGCAGCTATTACAAGGTTAATGCAGATTTTTCTTCCCAATCGAACAACAATTGATAATTTTCCTTTGGTTACTTATTTTCTGGCATTCTATCAACATGAACTTTCCATTTCACTGAATTCGTTATGTAATTACAGCGATCATATGTTGATATTAAGAGATCTCACTGTATGAGTAGAAAATGTACCAATATCAAATATAATGATCGCATTTGGTGAAATAATTTTAAATGAAAACGGCGAAACATTAAGACATTTGGAAATTAATTGTTCTTTCACACTGGCCGTGTGTAGACTAAAGTATGGAAACATTCAAAGCCATAGCCGGGATTTGAACCACGTATCTTCTGGTCTCCGTCCAGCCGCTCTGAACTATTGAGCTACTATGGACAACGTGCCGATATGACATTAAATTCTCCAACTGACTCGTGTTTTTTTTTTTTTCTGGCAAACCATTTAGGAGTTCTCATAAACACATGAGACAACTACATTAATGACGACTTACAACATGGCACGTTGGCCATAGTAGCTCAAGGGTTAGAGTCGCTGGACGGAGACCAGAAGATACGTGGTTTACATCCCGGCTATGGCATTGAACTTTTCAGTCTGGCTCTACCCTTTCATGGTGCGTCCTACACACGGCTAGTGTGACAGAACAATTAATTTCCATTAATTGTACCTAATAGTGGTCCGAACTATAAAGCCCGGGCCTTAAAGTACTTACAACATAGTACGTCGCCATTAAGGTAGTTGTCTCATGTGTTTATGAGAACTCCTAAGTGATTTACCGGGAAAAACACGAGTCAGTTGGGGAATTTGATGTCATGTTGGCACGTTGGCCATAGTAGCTCAATGGTTAGAGCGGCTGGACCGAGACCAGAAGATCCGTGGTTTATATCCCGGCAATATCGTTGAATTTTTCAGTCTGGCTCTACCCTTTCATGGTGCGTCCTACACACGGCTAGTGTGAAAGAACAATTAATTTCCATTAATTGTACCTAATAGTGGTCCGAGCTATAAAGCCCGGGCCTTAAAGTACTTACAGCATAGTAAGTCGTCATTAAGGTAGCTGTCTCATATGTTTATGAGAACTCCTAAGTGATTTACCGGGAAAAACACGAGTCAGTTGGGGAATTTGATGTCATGTTGGCACGTTGGCCATAGTAGCTCAATGGTTAGAGCGGCTGGACCGAGACCAGAAGATCCGTGGTTTATATCCCGGCAATATCGTTGAATTTTTCAGTCTGGCTCTACCCTTTCATGGTGCGTCCTACACACGGCTAGTGTGAAAGAACAATTAATTTCCATTAATTGTACCTAATAGTGGTCCGAGCTATAAAGCCCGGGCCTTAAAGTACTTACAGCATAGTAAGTCGTCATTAAGGTAGCTGTCTCATATGTTTATGAGAACTCCTAAGTGATTTACCGGGAAAAACACGAGTCAGTTGGGGAATTTGATGTCATGTTGGCACGTTGGCCACAGTAGCTCAAGGTTTAGAGCGGCTGGACCAAGACCAGAAGATCCGTGGTTCAAATCCCGGCTATGGCATTGAATTTTTCAGTCTAGCTCCACCTTTTCATTAAGACATTTTCCTATATTTAATTAGCCTAAGATTATTAATCTAACCAATTATTTCGGTGTCCAGAACGAGTAGGGCAAAAATAAAGGGACATACAGAGGGACCCCAGCTATTAAGAAAAAGCACCTCAGTACGAGAGTTCCGAAAGACGAATCCGGATAACAATAGGTGCAAGCAGGAATGGGGCCTTTACTAATTTCATATAGAAATTGTAACCTCCTCCTATAACCCTGAAATGGATGAGAAGGCAACAGTAAATGACGGGCAAAAAATCTTGGTATGAACACGCCGGTATGGGACTTAGTGACGAGTGGGAAATCCCAAGTTCCTCCCGAAAGCAAATCACACACGCCCGTCTCGGTAGCGTAGATGGAAGCCTGTCTCTCTCACATTCAAGAAGTCCCACGTTCGTATCTTGGTTAGGGTGAGTTACCTGGATAAGGTTTTCTACGGATTTTCCCTTATGCTGAAAGACAAATGTCGGGTAACTAAGTTCAATGGAACCTTGACTCATTTGAGCCACACTGCTCGGTCAACACATCAGATTCCTCCTGCTCTTTCCTCTTCTACTTCTTCTTCTTCATCATCTTCATCTTCTTCTTCTTTTAATGTACGTACGTCATCAAACGTTAAGTTATACAAGAGGATGAATGAAATGCTGTTCAAATGGGTACAGGCTACATAGAGCTTAGAGTTACCAGACATTCATCTTTCAGGATAAGAGAAAACCTCCAACGTTAAGTCATATCGGACGATGATGGAATGATGTTCACATGAGTACAGGGTACATAGAGCTTAGAGTTAGCAGACATTTATCCATCAGGATGAGAGAAAACTTCCAACGTTAAGTGATATCGGACAATGAATGAAATGATGTTTAAATGTGTCCAGGATCCATAGAGCTGGGAGTTACCAGACATCCATCGTTCAGCATAAGAGAAACTCCGGGGAGAACCTTATCCGGATAACTGAGCATGAGCGAGATTCGAACTCAGGACCTGTAAAACGTGCATCAGGCACGCTACAAAGGTGGGCACCAGCTTTTGTCTATGAAAGTGGACATTAGTTTTAGATAACAAGACGGATACGCTTTCGCACGTCATTAACCTTGATAAAACAACAGCCATGTTTGAAGATCCGCCCTACATAGTGAACCCTTGCTCCACAGACCTTGTTCGTTAGCGTCCCTTGCAGTCGCCTCACGTAAACTCCATTATTCGTCCATTAACACTGCATCAGGAAATACGTATATGTTAATCTTCTGTTGGAAATGAAACGGTACCTAGTAACCTGACGTAGACGAGCATTACTCATTATTATTTATTGGTTCTTCATGTCAGTTCCGTTTCACCATATTTGGGTTGTGACTGGCAAAGAGGATATCCCTCTGTGACAAAGAATCACAGACTTAAATCTCTCGGGACGTGAATACAATTCTAAAACAGCCGAACTACTGTTTCATAAAGGAAGGAGGCAATGAAAATATTTAGAGCACCATTTTGCTTAAAACAAATGAAGTTCGTTTATATCTGACATCTACGTTCTAATGTTTTTGTTAGGTATCTTTATTTAAGGGAGTTCGGAAATATCTATTTAACCAATGTTAAATTTGCTATATTCAGGTTAGTTTTTTTTTTTTTTTTTTTTTTTTTTTTTTTTTTTTTTTCCTGATAAACCATATGGAGTAGAGAGATGAAGCCCTGACTACTTATGACATTGAATTTTTCAGTCTGGCTTTACTCATCCAAACCTTAGCCTACACACGGCTAATGTGGAATAAATAATTATTTCCATCAATTTACCCCAATAACAGTGGTTTAACTATGAAGCCTGGGACTTAAGTACTTACAGCATAGTAAGTCGCCACAAAAGCTACGTGTCTTATAGTATATGAGAACCCCTAGTGGTCTACCGGGAAATATATAAGTCAGTTGGAGAATTTAATGTCATATCGGCACTTGGCCATAGTAGCTCAGAGATTTAGAGCAACCGCACGGAGGGCGGGAGATCCGTGGTTCAAATCCCGACCATGGTATTGTATTTTTCAGTCTGGCTCTGTTCATTCAAACCTTAGCGTACGCTCGGCTAGCGTGAAAGAAATAATTATTTTCACCAACAAGTGTTAGCTTAACACTAGTGTTATATCTCTTGTTTAACTAAGAACAAATATTTCTGTTGTTAAAAAGTTAACAACTGTAAATAATCAAGATGGCGGGCATGAAGGCAGCTTTTAATGTCGATTTGTTATACTTAAACAGTCTAAACGACATTAGTAATAGAGTACGGCCTATGAGGAGAAATGATTTTGAGGAGCTATCAGAAGAAAATTTTCTACAGGGGTATAGACTGTCTAAACATGTTGCTATGAAGGTTACTGCGGAAGTACAAGAGAGGTTAGAACATACATCGAAAGGAATATGCCGATCTCGCCTTTGCTTCAAGTATTAATAACTTTGCGATTTTATAATTCACTGAATTATGTGGATAATACACTGTCCACCTCCCGTCTTGAAACGTTCAAGTCACTCGTCACTTCTGGCCCTCTCGCATCTCGTTTTAAGTATACATAATACTGACGAAGAACATTATTTTTCCCTAGTGTATATGACAGAGGAAAATGTGAAACTCTTGTACCAAATTTTGTTTTGACACAATTTTTAAGTGGACATGGTTAATTTGGTGAATACTTATCACGCTTTCACTTAACATCCAACCCCAAGTGCATGTGTGGTGAAGAATTTCAAACTGTGGTTCATCTCCTTTTCTGTTGTCCCACTTTCTGGAGAGAAAGACAGGAATTAATATTCAAGCTAGACTCTCTAGGAACTGAATTTTCTGCTCCGCTCACATATTTGCTAATGAAGCCACAACAGTATAAGTACTTCTTGATGTTCATAAACTCAGTGTTTAAACGTCTGAAATAGTTTAAATTAATATGCATCAGATTATAACATATTTTATTCCTTCTAGTATTTAAAATGTTTTTGTTAAAATTGTGTATTTTTATGTATCAACTATAACCCTAATATACCACTGTGTAAAATAGGGTTCATAAATCTGGATAAAAAAAATACTGACGAAGTTGCTTCGTACTTCTGGTTGTGAGAATTGTATTGGAATTAAACACAGTTCCAATCGTTTCCCACGTCACATCTTCCTCTTTTACATTTACCGCATCCGTCCTCTTATTTTCCACAACATACTTATATTCAGTTATTAATTCAACTAACAATACCTTCGCGATTGAATAGAAACTTGTCCCAAGGCTTCTCTATTGGTTTTGTTCACTCACCTTTTTTTCAGCTGTGTGCAGACGGAGATGATATCGAATTGAGAGAAGGTTATTTCCAGCAAGATGGAACAACGTGCCATACATCTAATGACACCATGGAACTTGTATGCGGTTTCGAATTATTTTCGAATATTAACCGAATATTTCATTACTAAATGTTAAAACTATAATAAACATTATACTTGAAATGCATGCCTAGTTATTGTATTTTGTTCATAGAGTTCTTAAAGGGATTTTGTATCCATCCCTGACATTAAAGTGCTACTTAGGAGGTTAGTTTACATTATTAAAGTACAACTTTTGAATTAAGAGTTGGATAAATTTAACACACCAATAAATCTATGAAAAGTCTTTTCTTTCCGAAGTTTTCCTAATGCTCTTGTACCTGTAAGTAAATATGTAGTACAGCAAAGACGTACTGAAAAGACGTATCTGGATTAACACTAAGTTATTTGTTGAAGCTATATAAAAACAAAATATACTGGCTAGAGAAAATTACGTGAATGTAACATGATGTACATTAAAATGAAAAAAAAAAAAAAAAGTATATACGTATGAGCAGATCGGGAATCATTGTTCATGGTGAAACGTGACTATCTTTGAAACAGAAGAAAATCAACTAGATCTCTGTATGTGACAAATGACAGGTTCAGTTCCGGATTTACGTAATTTATGTCAGTTGTGTAACGGACTCCTTAAATGCACGCAACTTTTTCAAAACCAGTTCAACCACATTCTGGAGCTCTGTTTTCAAACCTAGGGGAATAACTCATTACACTTTACACACGTTTTTGAACACAAAACGTGTAAAAATACTATTTCTTTTGTTCCTTGCGTATCAATTTACCACTTCTCTTGCTTCCAATAAAATAGAGTCACAGCCCAACTCTGTAACTAGGTAGTAGCCTGTTTGCCTCACCTTCAAAAGGTCTCGAGTTCGAATCTCGATATGGGTGAGCTACCTGGATAAGGGCTTTCCCACATCCTGAAATATAAACGTCTGGTAACCCTAAGCAAATGAGTACCCTGTACTCATTTGAACATCATTTCATTCATCGTCCGATATGACTTAACGTTGGAGGTTTTCTCTTATCCTGAAAGATGAATGTCTGGTAACTCTAAGCTCTATGTACCCTGTACTCATTTGAACATAATTTCATTCATCGTCCGATGTGACTTAACGTTGGAGGTTTTCTCTTATCCTGAAAGATGAATGTCTGGTAACTCTAAGCTCTATGTACCCTGTACTCATTTGAACAACATTTCATTTATCGTCCGATATGACTTAACGTTGGGGGTTTTCTCTTATCCTGAAAGATGAATGTCTGGTAACTCTAAGCTCTATGTACCCTGTACTCATTTGAACATCATTTCATTCATCGTCCGATATGACTTAACGTTGGAGATTTTTTCTTATCCTGAAAGATGAATGTCTGGTAACTCTAAGCTCTATGTACCCTGTACTCATTTGAACATCATTTCATTCATCGTCCAATATGTCTCAAAATTCCAGGCGTTCTCTTATTATGAAAGACGAATGTCTGGTAACTATAAGCTCTATGTACCCTGTACTCATTTGAACATCATTTCATTCATCGTCCGATATGACTTAACATTGGAGGTTTTACCCTAATCCTGAAAGATGAATGTCTGGTAACTATAAGCTCTATGTACCCTATACTCATTTGAACATCATTTCATTCATCGTCCAATATGTCTCAAAATTCCAGGCGTTCTCTTATTATGAAAGACGAATGTCTGGTAACTATAAGCGCTATGTACCCTGTACTCATTTGAACATCATTTCATTCATCGTCCGATATGACTTAACATTGGAGGTTTTCTCTTATCCCGAAAGATGAAAGTCTGGTAACTCTAAGCTGTATGTACCCTGTACTCATTTGAACATCATTTCATTCATCGTCAGATTAGACTTAAGGTTGGAGATTCTCTCTTATACCGAAAGATGAATGTCTGGTAACCCTAAGCTCTATGTACCCTGTACTCATTTGAACATCATTTCATTCATCGTCCGATATGACTTAACGTTGGAGGTTTTCTCTTATCCTGAAACATGAATGTCTGGTAACTCTAAGCTCTATGTACCCTGTACTCATTTGAACATCATTTCATTCATCGTCCGATATGACTTAACGTTGGAGGTTTTCTCTTATCCTGAAAGATGAATATCAGGTAACTCTAAGCCCTATGTACCCTGTACTCATTTGAACATCATTTCATTCATCGTCCGATATGACTTAACGTTGGAGGTTTTCCCTTATCCTGTAAGATGAATGTCAGGTAACTCTAAGCTCTATGTACCCTGTACTCATTTGAACATCATTTCATTCATCGTCCGATATGACTTAACGTTGGAGGTTTTCTCTTATCCTGAAAGATGAATATCAGGTAACCCTAAGCTCTATGTACCCTGTACTCATTTGAACATCATTTCATTCATCGTCCGATATGACTTAACGTTGGAGGTTTTCTCTTATCCTGAAAGATGAATATCAGGTAACTCTAAGCTGTACTCATTTGAACATCATTTCATTCATCGTCCGATATGACTTAACGTTGGAGGTTTTCCCTTATCCTGTAAGATGAATGTCAGGTAACTCTAAGCTCTATGTACCCTGTACTCATTTGAACATCATTTCATTCATCGTCCGATATGACTTAACGTTGGAGGTTTTCTCTTATCCTGAAAGATGAATGTCTCGTAACTCTAAGCTCTATGTACCCTGTACTCATTTGAACATCATTTCATTCATCGTCCGATATGACTTAACGTTGGAGGTTTTCCCTTATCCTGTAAGATGAATGTCAGGTAACTCTAAGCTGTACTCATTTGAACATCATTTCATTCATCGTCCGATAAGACTTAACTTTGGAGATTTTCTCTTATCCTGTAAGATGAATGTCAGGTAACTCTAAGCTCTATGTACCCTGTACATAGATTTAACATGCAAAGATTTAAATGACTTGGAGATTTAACATGCAAAGAATGGCAGAGGATAGGATACCAAAATTGGCATAAATGTATAAACCTAGAGGAAGATCAGTAGGAACACCAAGAAGGTGTCATATCGGAATAGGCAAAGACCTAATCCGTGAAAGAAGAAGATGATTTTTATATTTTCTCATGTAGGTTATCGATAACCTTTTTTAGTATAGCACCAAAATCATATTGGATGTTTATTTACGGAGGCTCTTTAAGGCTATAGTTCCCAGTGTCCTATTCTATATTGGACGTGAAAGAAGCTCACGACTGCTTTGGTTTTCCAGAGACCACTTTACGTTTTATTTATTTATTTATTTATTTATTTATTTATTTATTTATTTATTTATTTATTTATTTATTTATTTATTTATTTATTTATTTATTTATTTATTTATTTATTTATTTAATTAATTATTTATTTATTTATTTATTTATTTATTTATTTATTTATTTATTTATTTATTTATTTATTTATTTATTTATTTATTTATTTATTTATTTATTTATTTATTTATTTATTTATTTATTTATTTATTTATTTATTTATTTATTTATTTATTTATTTATTTATTTATTTATTTATTTATTTATTTATTTATTTATTTATTTATTTATTTATTTATTTATTTATTTATTTATTTATTTATTTATTTATTTATTTATTTATTTATTTATTTATTTATTTATTTATTTATTTATTTATTTATTTATTTATTTATTTATTTATTTATTTATTTATTTATTTATTTATTTATTTATTTATTTATTTATTTATTTATTTATTTATTTATTTATTTATTTATTTATTTATTTATTTATTTATTTATTTATTTATTTATTTATTTATTTATTTATTTATTTATTTATTTATTTATTTATTTATTTATTTATTTATTTATTTATTTATTTATTTATTTATTTATTTATTTATTTATTTATTTATTTATTTATTTATTTATTTATTTATTTATTTATTTATTTATTTATTTATTTATTTATTTATTTATTTAGTAAATATATTTATTATTCTTGAGTTTAACTGAAATATGACATCCTGACAATCAAAGCCAAGTAGGCTTAAAGCTACCGTGTTTTTCTAACATCATTGTATCCACAAGTAAATGTGCAGTTAAATCATTTATAGAAAAATGTGGCTCCAACAACTTCAGGTACATACCTAAGGGTTTGTAAGGGTATTTTGTACAATAGTGAGGGTAGAGAGAGATATGCAAGTGCATCTCATCACATTTTTTACACTTTATTTGTATTTTTAAAGTGTTAGTTCAAAGCACAGCCTAGTGCAAATAAAATCTCCATGCAGTGATAAAACAAACGAAGCGCGACCAGTGATACTGGCCTCTCACCTTTCTCTTTGCTTTGAATCGCTGCTAATCCAGCTATAAAGTGCAGTAACAAGCAGATTGTGGTCGCTTGGCTAGGTTATGTCACTACAGGTATGGGTTTAGAATTACGATATTGCTAATCGACCTGTCGAGGAGAGCCAACGTAATACAGTGAAAGTCGCCTCGCATAATCAACTGCATTCAGTGTTTTCTTGTTGGTGAAAACCTGCGCTTGGCTCAATGGCGTGTATCAGCATTCCCATTAAAGCAATATCAATAATATATTTACAGAATCCGGCAATAACCGACTAAGGTAAGTGTTGTATTAGATTTTAAGAGGAGCTACACTTAAATTTACCATTTACTTCCATATTCCTTTAAAATACTTAGGGATCTAAATCGAAAAGATACATTGACTATTATTCTTTTCAGCACATTCATTTGTTTCAAATCTTTTATACGGTTAAATGTTCACCAATTCTTAGATATGTATTATATAAACTACCAAAACAAAAGCAATATAATCTGTCACTTAAAGCTTTTTCATCTGCCACATGGTTTTAAAATTAATCATATTTAAAACTACATAAACCTTTTAAAAAACTAGGTATTTCAAGTGACAGAATTTAATAGTTATTTATGATATAAGGGCTAAAAGTAAGATATTATTTTGTAAGTAGGTGTAATTCCGAAACGAGGCCACAGGCCGAGACCTGCAAACAAAACAAAATCTATTAATTACATAAAATATGAAGCTATTGACAGTGAAGCAACAGATATATACAAATATAATAATTTGTAACTTAAAACTTCACTTATAAGAAATGATGGATGCAAGTTGTCTTATTAATTGCAGAGGATTGCGATTTCGTGAAGTAATTCTTCACATCGTCAGCTCAAACAGCCTTGTTGTCAAGGTCACGTTCATTAGAGATTACTATGTTTTTGCCAGTACTACCAAAATGAAATGAGCTTAAAAACAGAATCAACTGCCGGTATTTCAAAATTCATTATGCGATGGTTATTTTTTAAAATAAACAGTTTTTCCCAAACGATTAAATCTATCAGACCATTTAATAATATTTAATAATTTAACTTCTGGATTTATTTCAAGGTTAAATGACCAATAATGATCTGCTACGGCCAATTTATCAGTTTGTTTATACTTAGAGTTACGAAAATGTTCTCTCGTTCTGGTTTCCAAATTACGTTTCTTTCTTTTTTTTTTTTTAATTTACGTCCTCCAACATTTAGTCATATCGGACGATGAATGAAATGGATGAAATGATGCGCAATGCGTCCGGGTTCCATGGAGCTTAGAGCTACCCGACATTCGTCTTTTTTTTTCTTTTTTTTTTCTTTTTGTAATTTTACGTCCTCCAACATTTAGTCATATCGGACGATGAATGAAATGGGCGAAATGATGCTCTAATGAGCCCAGGGTACATAGAGCTTAGAGTTACCCGACATTCGTCTTTCGTGATAAGGGAAAACCCCGGAAAAACCTTATCCAGGTAACTCCCCCTGACCAAGATTCGAACTCGGGACCTCTTGAACGTGAGGCAGACATGCTACCATCTACGCTACCGAGGCGGGCAAATTACGTTTCAAATTACGTTTCGTCTTTCCAATATAAACCTTATGACAATATAAACAATTAAATTGATAAATACCAGATTAAAATAAAGGATTTCTTGCTTATCTAAATTTAAAGATAATAAGAAATAATTATTTAAACTTTGGTATTTATACGAAGTTTACTCATATCGATAATTACATAAAACATGAAAGTTTTACCCTTTTTGACATAAATTTGCTGTTTTAATAGTTTGATTTATAGATTAAAAAATATACCCCTGAATAAAGAAGAATTTAATAAAGAATATAAACATATTATTAATACAATGGTGAGTCAAATGAACACCTTAAATATCTTTTTAAATGTGATTTATTGCGCAGAAGTGGTACAAAACTGTATCACTTTTCAACATAATCTCCCCGACGCTCAATGCAAGTCCTCCAGCGCTTACAAAGTGCATAAATGCCTTTAGAAAAAAATTCTTTTGGTTGTCCGTGTAACCACTCATGCACCGCGTGACGTACCTCTTCATCGGAACGGAACTTCTTTCCTCCCATTGCGTCTCTGAGTGATCCAAACATATGGAAATTACTTGGGGCAAGGTCTGATGAGTATAGTGGATGAGGAAGACACTCAAAATGCAGGTCTGTGATTGTTGCAACTGTTGTACGGGCAGTGTGGGGCCTTGCATTGTCATATTGCAAAAGGACACCTGCTGACAGCAATCCACGTCGCTTTGATTTGATTACAGGCCAAAGATGATTTTTAGGAGATCTGTGTATGATTCACTGGTGACAATGGTCCCTCTAGGAATGTAATGCTCTAAAATGACGCCTTTTTCGTCCCAAAAGAGAATCAGCATAACCTTCCCTGCAGATGGTTCTGTTCGAAACTTCTTTGGTTTTGTGATGAGGGATGGCGCCATTCCTTGCTCGCTCTCTTCGTTTCCGGTTGGTGGAAGTGAACCCAGGTTTCCTCCCCAGTAACGATTCTTGCAAGGAAGCCATCACCTTCCCGTTCAAAGCACCGAAGAAGTTCTTCACAAGCATCAACACGTCGTTCTCTCATTTCAGAAGTCAGCTGCCGTGGCACCCATCTTGCAGACACTTTATGAAACTGGAGCACGTCATGCACAATGTGGTGTGCTGACCCATGACTAATCTGTAAACATGCTACAATGACATTCAATGTCGCTCGGCGGTTTTCCTTCACTATGGCTTCAACTGCTGCAATGTTCTGTGGAGCGACAGCTCGTTGTGCCTGACCTGGAGGTGGAGCATCTTCCACTGAAGTCACACCATTTGCGAACTTCCTACTCCATTCGTAGACTTTCTGCTGTAACAAACACGCATCACCGTACTGAACCTTCATTTGTCGATGAATTTCAATTGGTTTCACACCTTCGCTACGCAAAAACCGAATCTCCTAGCGTGGCCCCAGTAAGGAAGGCAAGGACTTATGACGGTGAATCTAGAAGCCTTTCCCTAGTGGTGACTGTATGCCAAACCTAGTGTATGGTCATCGCCCAAACTGAAGGTAGCAGGAATTGACGGAAACGTGATAGTTGTGCTCCTTGCTATTAGATCACAGCATTGTCGCGGCCCTCTGTCTCACGATACGGTCATATGCGACGAACTGTTATGTATAAGCGCTGAACTCTCTAGAGTCCGAGTGAATGGTGTTATCTCGAACTGCTCAGAATGGCGGTATCCCGCACATTGTCTGGTAGTTGAGTGTTGAGATGTTGAATTATTTGGACACGTAATATCTTCCCCAGAAGGTATGAATATCGTGTCGGGCATAGTTTGACCTTAGTCGCGCGGTGTGCGCGCCGGTGAAGTTGCCCTATTTGAACATTTTGTTCAGCAAGTTTAAGATGTATTCGGCAACGTGTGAAATGTGGGCAAGGGTGTTGACTGAGCGTTGTCCTTAGCTGCGGCATTACTGCCGCCCGGTATAGGCTCTAAAGACTTTTTCCTTGACAGTTTCCTCGTTGATTCCGGTAATATTGAAAGCCAATGGCGAGAGAATTAAAAATTGGTCGAGATATGGATTCGAAAGCGAGTGAAATGTGGGCAAGGGTGTTGACTGAGCGTTGTCCTTAGCTGCGGCATTACTGCCGCCCGGTATAGGCTCTAAAGACTTTTTCCTTGACAGTTTCCTCGTTGATTCCGGTAATATTGAAAGCCAATGGCGAGAGAATTAAAAATTGGTCGAGATATGGATTCGAAAGCGAGTGAAATGTGGGCAAGGGTGTTGACTGAGCGTTGTCCTTAGCTGCGGCATTACTGCCGCCCGGTATAGGCTCTAAAGACTTTTTCCTTGACAGTTTCCTCGTTGATTCCGGTAATATTGAAAGCCAATGGCGAGAGAATTAAAAATTGGTCGAGATATGGATTCGAAAGCGAGTGAAATGTGGGCAAGGGTGTTGACTGAGCGTTGTCCTTAGCTGCGGCATTACTGCCGCCCGGTATAGGCTCTAAAGACTTTTTCCTTGACAGTTTCCTCGTTGATTCCGGTAATATTGAAAGCCAATGGCGAGAGAATTAAAAATTGGTCGAGATATGGATTCGAAAGCGAGTGAAATGTGGGCAAGGGTGTTGACTGAGCGTTGTCCTTAGCTGCGGCATTACTGCCGCCCGGTATAGGCTCTAAAGACTTTTTCCTTGACAGTTTCCTCGTTGATTCCGGTAATATTGAAAGCCAATGGCGAGAGAATTAAAAATTGGTCGAGATATGGATTCGAAAGCGAGTGAAATGTGGGCAAGGGTGTTGACTGAGCGTTGTCCTTAGCTGCGGCATTACTGCCGCCCGGTATAGGCTATAAAGACTTTTTCCTTGACAGTTTCCTCGTTGATTCCGGTAATATTGAAAGCCAATGGCGAGAGAATTAAAAATTGGTCGAGATATGGATTCGAAAGCGAGTGAAATGTGGGCAAGGGTGTTGACTGAGCGTTGTCCTTAGCTGCGGCATTACTGCCGCCCGGTATAGGCTCTAAAGACTTTTTCCTTGACAGTTTCCTCGTTGATTCCGGTAATATTGAAAGCCAATGGCGAGAGAATTAAAAATTGGTCGAGATATGGATTCGAAAGCGAGTGAAATGTGGGCAAGGGTGTTGACTGAGCGTTGTCCTTAGCTGCGGCATTACTGCCGCCCGGTATAGGCTCTAAAGACTTTTTCCTTGACAGTTTCCTCGTTGATTCCGGTAATATTGAAAGCCAATGGCGAGAGAATTAAAAATTGGTCGAGATATGGATTCGAAAGCGAGTGAAATGTGGGCAAGGGTGTTGACTGAGCGTTGTCCTTAGCTGCGGCATTACTGCCGCCCGGTATAGGCTCTAAAGACTTTTTCCTTGACAGTTTCCTCGTTGATTCCGGTAATATTGAAAGCCAATGGCGAGAGAATTAAAAATTGGTCGAGATATGGATTCGAAAGCGAGTGAAATGTGGGCAAGGGTGTTGACTGAGCGTTGTCCTTAGCTGCGGCATTACTGCCGCCCGGTATAGGCTCTAAAGACTTTTTCCTTGACAGTTTCCTCGTTGATTCCGGTAATATTGAAAGCCAATGGCGAGAGAATTAAAAATTGGTCGAGATATGGATTCGAAAGCGAGTGAAATGTGGGCAAGGGTGTTGACTGAGCGTTGTCCTTAGCTGCGGCGTTACTGCCGCCCGGTATAGGCTATAAAGACTTTTTCCTTGACAGTTTCCTCGTTGATTCCGGTAATATTGAAAGCCAATGGCGAGAGAATTAAAAATTGGTCGAGATATGGATTCGAAAGCGAGTGAAATGTGGGCAAGGGTGTTGACTGAGCGTTGTCCTTAGCTGCGGCATTACTGCCGCCCGGTATAGGCTCTAAAGACTTTTTCCTTGACAGTTTCCTCGTTGATTCCGGTAATATTGAAAGCCAATGGCGAGAGAATTAAAAATTGGTCGAGATATGGATTCGAAAGCGAGTGAAATGTGGGCAAGGGTGTTGACTGAGCGTTGTCCTTAGCTGCGGCATTACTGCCGCCCGGCGTAGGCTCTGAAAACTTTTTCCTTGTCAGTTTCCTCGTTGGAGAGTCCGGTAATGGTTTTTTTTTAAGCAAAAACCGAATAACAGAACGCTGATCTTCCCTGGTGCAAGTCGCAAGTAAGGCGGCCATCTTTATACTGATACTGCATGGTATGTGTGCATCTGCACTATGCTGTCACCTACATGCCTACACACTATTTGTAGCACGCTTACCAACTTACAGGATAACGGCGCGAAATTTCGATTTGTTAGTACAAATTTAAGGTTTTCATTTGACTCACCCTCATATTAATAATATGTTTACATATGTTCGCCATCTCCACTTCAGCAGCGCTCATTATTGCTAATATTGAACCCATCTTTCTTACTGGTGTATATAAGGCAAATATCAACAACATTAGAAATGGCCGAGCCTTGCCACAACATATTTCACAACTGCAACTTGAACAACCAGTTAAACAAGCTTCTCATCCAGCCACCTGTGTCTCTAGTCTCCTTGAAGATTGTGCAGCAGAATATCACCAGTACTCCATTTACACAGATGGCTCTCGGATAGCTGAAGGGCTTAGTAAAAGTGCTAAAGTAGGATGTGCGTTTGTGGTATTCTCTCGCTCCATAGAATGCCATTCTTCCATGTTCAGACTTGCCAAGGAGTGTTCAGTTGTTCAAGCTGAATTATTAGCAATTCGTGAAATGGTGCAACAACTTACAATGTACCGCTCGCCTTTACAGTGACTCACAAGCAGCAATTGCAGCTTTGAAAGATACCAAAAGCAGCAGTCCTATTGCAGCTGAAATAAGAAGTCAATTATTATATAGTTCTCATCTGTGTATTAAATGGGTCAGAGGACACGTAGGGATTGTCAGATGAGCTTGCAAAGCGAGCTGCGACTTCAGATCTTCCAGAGACATACACTCTATGCCCCATTTCTTATGTGAGGCAAACATTAAAGGAGATTATCATCAACGACTGGAATTAATACTGGTTAAAAAGTGATTGTGGTGCTTTGACTAAGGATTTATATTTCCCAACAGTTTCTGACAGACATAAATGTAAATTCGTTAATCCTAACTATGTTCTCACTCAATTCTTAACTGGACATGGCAAATTTTCAGCTTACTTATTTCGATTCAAAATCAAATCCACATGTGATTGTATTTGTGGAAATCATCTTCAAGATGTTCCTCACATTTTATTTGATTGCCCGTTTTTCTGTTTTGAAAGATACGAACTTGAATTATTGCTTCAATCCTTAGGTTACACTTTCTCAAAACTACTTACACATATTCTGATGAATTACAAAACTTATCAATATTTAAAGGCTTTCTTAAACAAAATATTTCTTAAGGTAAACGCTTCATCTTGATTTTTACTGTTTGTCAGCTTGATATTGAATTTGTTATGTTTTTTGTAAATTGTATTATATTAATAAATTTGTAAACTATATTCCTAATATACCTTTGGGTAAAATAGCAATAAAAATTGGATAATAAATAAACTTTAGTTTCTCAAAAGATAAAATTCCCAATAATAAAAAATCTGGAGTCTAAGCTTCTTTATTCCTTATATGAATAGTTATTGAACCGTTCTGGTGGTGAGGTAAAAGTGAATTCCCAAAGCTTGGTTCTCTGTAGCTCTGACTACTACAGTTTACACGTAAACAGTATGACTCAATGTTCGCTAATGGTTTCATTACTGGAACACCCGGAGGCGTTTACGTCACTTCACCGTAACTCTCGGCGTTCAACTGTTAATTAGCCATGGAATTTCATACACAAATGCTTAGTCACACTTATGCACTTCTCATTTTTACTAATATTCTTACACATAAAAAAAAATGTGCCGGACCTCACAATAAAAGAACCATGTTCATTTTTTTCTTAACATAATCTCTAGAAAGAGTAATACTCATATCATATTGGTCATAACAGTCAAATCTTAAGGTTTGACTTAGGTGAGAGAGCTAATATGAGCTATTTAGCATTGTTGCTGTCATTCACAAATATGCTCAACTGTCATTAACGCTTTGTGCTTTCCTAGCCAAAACTTCAGTGCCGAACAACCGCCGTGATTGTAGCGGTAAAACATTTCCATTCATCTTACTGACCCTAGTTTAGAATGCCCGCAGCACTCTAATCTTGAATCTGCGTTTGTTGTTTCCTCAGAAATTGTTGCTAAACAGGAAATAATTAAAACTTCCTGCATCAGAATGCCCTTGAAGAAGTTCTGCTTGCGATGTTATCCAGATCCGTCCTTGGTGCTTGTGCACCGGCCGTAGCCTGGTGATCTAGCACACCTTCTACTAGCTCTGTAGGCTAGTACCCGGGACTTATGAGGCAACCCTCTACCCCCTCCGGGCGGCCGTAGCCTAGTGATCTAGTACACCTTCTACTAGCTCTGTAGGCTAGTACCCGGGACTTATGAGGCAACCCTCTACCCCCTCCGGGCGGCCGTAGCCTAGTGATCTAGTACACCTTCTACTAGCTCTGTAGGCTAGTACCCGGGACTTATGAGGCAACCCTCTACCCCTTCCGGGCGGCCGTAGCCTGGTGATCTAGTACACCTTCTACTAGCTCTGTAGGCTAGTACCCGGCACTTATTAGACAACCCTCTACTCCCTCCGGGCGGCCGTAGTCTGGTGATCTAGCACACCTTCTACTAGCTCTGTAGGCTAGTACCCGGCACTTATTAGACAACCCTCTACCCCCTCCGGGCGGCCGTAGTCTGGTGATCTAGCACACCTTTACTAGCTCTGTAGGCTAGTACCCGGCACTTATTAGACAACCCTCTACCCCCTCCGGGCGGCCGTAGTCTGGTGATCTAGTATACCTTCTACTAGCTCTGTAGGCTAGTACCCGGCACTTATTAGACAACCCTCTACTCCCTCCGGGCGGCCGTAGTCTGGTGATCTACCACACCTTCTACTAGCTCTGTAGGCTAGTACCCGGCACTTATTAGACAACCCTCTACACCCTCCGGGCGGCCGTAGCCTGGTGATCTACCACACCTTCTACTAGCTCTGTAGGCTAGTACCCAGCATTTATTAGACAACCCTCTACTCCCTCCGGGCGGCCGTAGCCTGGTGATCTAGCACACCTTCTACTAGCTCTGTAGGCTAGTACCCGGCACTTATTAGACAACCCTCTACCCCCTCCGGGCGGCCGTAGCCTGGTGATCTAAGATACCTTCTACTAGCTCTGTAGGCTAGTAACCGGCACTTATTAGACAACCCTCTACCCCCTCCGGGCGGCCGTAGCCTGGTGATCTAGGATACATTCTACTAGCTCTGCAGGCTAGTACCCGGCACTTATTAGACAACCCCCTACCCCCTCCGGGCGGCCGTAGCCTGGTGATCTAGGATACCTTCTACTAGCTCTGTAGGCTAGTACCCGGGACTTATTAGACAACCCTCTACTCCCTCCGGGAGGCCGTAGTCTGGTGATCTAGCACACCTTCTACTAGCTCTGTAGGCTAGTACCCGGCACTTATTAGACAACCCTCTACTCCCTCCGGGCGGCCGTAGCCTGGTGATCTAGGATACCTTCTACTAGCTCTGCAGACTAGTACCCGGCACTTATTAGACAACCCTCTACCCCCTCCGGGCGGCCGTAGCCTGGTGATCTACCACACCTTCTACTAGCTCTGTAGGCTAGTACCCGGCACTTATTAGACAACCCTCTACCCCCTCCGGGCGGCCGTAGCCTGGTGATCTAGGATACATTCTAATAGCTCTGCAGGCTAGTACCAGGCACTTATTAGACAACCCTCTACCCCCACCGGGCGGCCGTAGCCTGGTGATCTACCACACCTTCTACTAGCTCTGTAGGCTAGTACCCGGCACTTATTAGACAACCCTCTACCCCCTCCGGGCGGCCGTAGCCTGGTGATCTAGGATACCTTCTACTAGCTCTGCAGACTAGTACCCGGCACTTATTAGACAACCCTCTACCCCCTCCGGGCGGCCGTA
The DNA here is from genome assembly GCA_030765055.1 of Mantis religiosa. Lineage (NCBI taxonomy): Eukaryota > Metazoa > Arthropoda > Insecta > Mantodea > Mantidae > Mantis > Mantis religiosa. The sequence continues at coordinate 149,909,029 of CM060956.1, read as the reverse complement.
GCCTGGTGATCTAGCACACCTTCTACTAGCTCTGCAGGCTAGCACCCGGGACTTATTAGGCAACCCTCTACCCCCTCCAGGCGGCCGTACCCTGATGATCTAGCACACCTTCTACTAGCTGTGCAGGCTAGTACCCGGGACTTATAAGGCAACCCTCTACCCCCTCCGGGCGGCCGTAGCCTGATGATCTAGCACACCTACTAGCTCTGCAGGCTAGCACCCGGGACTTATGAGGCAACCCCGTACCTCCTTCGGGCGGCCGTAGCCTTGTGATCTAGCATACCTACTAGCTCTGCAGGCTAGCACCCGGGACTTATGAGGCAACCCCGTACCTCCTTCGGGCGGCCGTAGCCTTTTGATCTAGCATACCTACTAGCTCTGCAGGCTAGCACCCGGGACTTATGAGGCAACCCCGTACCTCCTTCGGGCGGCCGTAGCCTTTTGATCTAGCATACCTACTAGCTCTGCAGGCTAGTACCCGGGACTTATTAGGTAATCCTCTACTGGCTCCGGGCGGCCGTAGCTTGGTGATCTAGCTCACCTTCTACTAGCTCTACAGGCTAGTACCCGGGACTTATTAGGCAACCCTCTACCCCCTCCGGGCGGCCGTAGCCTGGTGATCTAGCACACATTCTACTAGCTCTGCAGTTTTTTTTAACAAGAAAGAGAAAAGGACAGGAGGAGAGAAAGAAAAGCCAACAAAAGAAGTTCAGGTAATAGAGGGGAGGTCAGGAAAAATATCGGAGTCCCGCAACAGCACCTCCGTTAGTGTAAGGTTGATGCTATTTCTGTGCAGGAAAGGGTGCACAGTACAGGTTGGTTTTTCTGGCTCATGGCCATGACACAAGGCCCTGAGCATAGCCAGTGGAGTAGCGGGGAATACGAAGGTTGAAAGAAAAGAAGGGATAAATTGAGGTTAAAAGTTTATTTATTCATAGAGCAATTAAAGTGCACCATTGGTGCTTTGGTGGGCATGTGACACCTAATGGCGTCTGTGTCTGTGAGATTTGTCTGGCGCTGTGGCTATCTGGATGTTCAGGTTGAGTAGGGAATCAATGGAGTTTTGTAGTCTGTTGAAGTCCTGTGATAGTGACTCAGTGTCGAAAGAGGAGTTTGCGAGTGCTGTCTGAATATCATATAGTTTTTTATGTAGTTTCTCTAGGGCTTGCAGCATGTTGATCTGATTGGTAAGGCTGGTGTTGTAGTTTTCTTCCAGTTTCTTGAGTATCTTCTATTGAACGGTTGCAGTCTTGGTGGTTTGTGACAGTTGATCCTGAAGTGCTTTGAGCTGCTGAGTTGCGGTGTTTATTTGGTCAGTGGTGAGTTGCTCTAGCTGTCTTGTGCTTTGGTCAATGGCGTCTAACGTCCTGGTGTGGTCGGCGTTGTGTGTGTTGGTAACTGCCTCCTCCAGGTTGGTCAGGCGAGGGCCGAGGTTAAGAACCTCCTAGTGGAGGTCCTGTATTGCCTCGCCGGAGGGCCCAATGGATGCAGTTGTGTTGGAGTTGGTTGCAATCTTCAGCTCGATGGCAGCCAGTCTGGCTGAGATGTTGCTGATGTCACTGCGGAGGTCCCGCAAGGCCTCCACGAGCAGTTCTGAAGCTGTTCCCGTGGCCGGTGAAGGGCTTGTGGCGGCGAGTGGTTGCTTGTCCTTCGGGTAGTATGGGCACTGCGCCTGTCCTGTAAAGTGGCCGAAGCCATCACAGGTGGCGCAGTATCGACGGCGGAGGCGAAGGTCGTGCTGGCGACACTGCCCGGTTAGTGTTGGAGCACCACAGTAATGGCATCTTGGCCGGGCAGTGCAACTCTCGGCGGTGTGCCCGTAGCAGCAGCAACGCCGACATGGAACTCGTCGCACCGCTCTCGCAGCCTCGACGGAGAGGTGCTGCCCTAGCAAGGGCAAACCTGCTGCCAAGGCTGCTTCGTAGTCCCGGTGGTCGGCGAGCTGAAGCCGGACAAGCTGGGGGTCCATGCTGCGTGTGGATGTGTGTGGCTCTCAGTGCAGAGGGCCACCGGAGTTGTGCGGCGTTCAAGACGAACCAGTCGGGCCGGTTCCTCGGGACCCCACGAATGACAGCGCTGAAGGAAGTAGCTCGTTCATGTGCTGCTGTGAGTTTGGCTGCACTCCCTGAATGCCAAGTGGGTACGGCGGCAGCGGCGACGCAGGATAGGTGGGGGCTGGTGACAGCGGTTGAGTAAGCAGTAGAAGAGGGCACCTCCGGCTGCTTGTCTGCGGTGGCTGGCTGAGCTGACGTGTGGTGGCCGAGAGGGGAAGGCGGCTGCGAGGCTGGTCTCTCCGTGGGCTCCCTGTCTGCGGTGGCTGGCTGGGCTGACGCGTGCTGGCCGAGAGGGGAAGGCGGCTGCGAGGCTCGCCTCTCCGTGGGCTCCCTGTCTGAGGTGGCTGGCTGGGCTGACGCGTGCTGGCCGAGAGGGGAAGGCGGCTGCGAGGCTCGCCTCTCCGTGGGCTCCCTGTCTGAGGTGGCTGGCTGGGCTGACGCGTGCTGGCCGAGAGGGGAAGGCGGCTGCGAGGCTCGCCTCTCCGTGGGCTCCCTGTCTGCGGTGGCTGGCTGGGCTGACGCGTGCTGGCCGAGAGGGGAAGGCGGCTGCGAGGCTCGCCTCTCCGTGGGCTCCCTGTCTGCGGTGGCTGGCTGGGCTGACGCGTGCTGGCCGAGAGGGGAAGGCGGCTGCGAGGCTCGCCTCTCCGTGGGCTCCCTGTCTGAGGTGGCTGGCTGGGCTGACGCGTGCTGGCCGAGAGGGGAAGGCGGCTGCGAGGCTCGCCTCTCCGTGGGCTCCCTGTCTGCGGTGGCTGGCTGGGCTGACGCGTGCTGGCCGAGAGGGGAAGGCGGCTGCGAGGCTCGCCTCTCCGTGGGCTCCCCCTCAGCTGCTGATGGAGGCAGAGAGGCGGGAGATGGTTCCCGAGAGGTGGCTGGGGAATTCTGCGTTGGATGTTTCGCTGTTGTCCTGGTCGTTTTTCTCTTCTTCCCCATGGTCTGTGCTGATCCCGCGAGTCCAGTCGAGTGTGAGTCGCGCTAGTACACGGGACTTATGAGGCAACCCTCTACCCCCTCCGGCGGCCGTAGCCTGGTCGGAGGTAACCAATTTCCCGTAGGTGTCGGGGTCACACTGCCCCCTCGAGTCCAACACAATCCGAACAACTCCCCGACGGAAGGGGCTCGGCAGTTTGGCCCGATGTTCCTCTAGTAACGTCAGAGGTACCAAGAGTGCTAGGGGCCCGCAGCGCTCGCACCACAGCAGCTGAAGCGGACGGATCCTCTCTCCTACGGGGATTATAAACATATAAACATATAAATAATATAAATAATAACATATAAATAATCTGTTTTTTTGCCTCACCGTGGTGTGAGGTAGCGTGTGTACCTCACACTTCCAGCATTTCTGTATACATTTATAGCTCTTATGTATTTAGCTATCCAGTTAACTATATCTGGACGTTCAATAAGTAGTTTTCTCTTGCTTCCATATCGTTTCCATTTCAAACCCATATCGCGCAGTAGCTTCCGCAGAGTTTCTCTTCCTCAACGAAAATTTATTTTTTTCCCAAATTGCTGCAAGTAGCTTTGGTACAGTGGGCACTTGTTTTTTAACCAAATAAAAGTCTCGAATTACTTTTTTAATTAATGTTTCATCAAAGTCATCACGGTGAAATTTGCATTCCTCTGCCTTTTTTCTCTTTTTCCCTGGAGTATGAAGTGATTTTTCACCAGCTTTAACACCTTCTCCTCTTATTCTTGTTAGAGTATGTTCCGATATCCCACAATAATTTGACACACGTAAATTTCTTTGTGATAAATAAACATTTCAATTTTCCTGATTTCGCTTTTTCGTCACATACTTTTATCACTTTTCTTATTACCTCCCTTACTTCACTATATATCTACCAGGGCAATCCACACAGAGTGAAGCCCGACTCACCCCACCTCTGACGACCAGCGAGTTACCGTGCTGTCCCACAAGGGCGCCCGGCGCCTCCATGGGGCTTTCCATAGGGTAAGACCTAGAGACTAACAAGGCCCCCCCCCCCATCTGGGCCTGTGGGCTCAAGACGGGATGGAAGTGGATACGTCACTTACGCGCGCCAACACCAAAATGGGAAGGCTGCCGATATGACTTCGGTAGGGCCGCCTGGTGATTTAGCACACCTTCTACTAGCTCTGCAGGCTAGTACGTGGGAAAATATGGCTTCTCTCAACTCCGTCCGAAGACTTACTGATCTCCCACGGGTATCGGGAACCACTGCCCCCTCGAGTCTAACCCAATCCGAACAACTCCCCTACAGGGAGTTCCCATTCGGGAACGGCTCGGCAGTTCGGCCCGAGGTTCCTCTAGTAACGTCAGAGTTACCATGAGTGCTAGGGGTCCACAGCGTCCGCACCACAGCAGCTGAAGGGGACGCATCCCCTCCCTTACAGGGAAATGGAGCGACAGGAAATTTGTGGGATGTAATTAAGCTGCCCAACATTCACCTGACCACCCCAATGAATCTGTAGCAATTAGGCACAGAGCAAAAACAGTAGGGATTGGGCACACGGATCAACCAGGAAAACAAGTTTCAGGCACTGGAGATTAAGAGAGTCACAGGAGTGTTAATTTCTAGTGATCAGTTTTATTATTTTGTTGAAAAGCCTGTTTTAAGATATTCTTAGCCAGATCTGTCTACTTAAAGCATACTGTTTCCGGGTCACACCACGTGCAGGTGATATCTTATCGCACCCCAAAAATTTATATTTTTGTTATTATAACTATTACGCTTTCTTCGTTCTGCTGGAACTCGTCCAAAGGTTTTGTGTTTTCTTGGTCCATAATTTAACTTCTATTTGTTTACAAGCTCTTTCAGAAAGAATTCGTCATATTTCTTCATTATTTAAGTTCATTCTTATAAAACAGAATTTGTCAGTGACATAATTTATGCACTTAGGCTAGAGTTTTCAGACACTCTCTTAAATCTCTAATTTCCTCAAGATCTTTCAGGCTATTGGTAATCCTACTGTCAAGTGTAATTGTAGACTTTCTTTTTTTTTTACCCTCCAAGTTGAGTTCTTTTCTGTAGAAAAGGTATCCCTGATATTCTGCATCATCCTTCAAGGCCTTGATTAGCGCGAGTATGTTAGGGTATGGTGTTTATTTATTTACTATCCAATTTTTTATTCCTATTTTATCCAAAGGTATATTAGGAATATAGTTTACAACTTTATGAATACAATTTACAAAAACATAACAAATTCAATATCAAGCTGACAAACAGTAAACATCAAGATGAATCATTTAGCTTAATAAGTATTTTGTTTAAGAAAGCCAAGAAATATTGATAAGTTTTGTAATTTATCAGAATATGTGTAAGTGGTTTTGAGAAAGTGTAACCTAAGGATTGAAGCAATAATTCAAGTTCGTATCTTTCAAAACAGAAAAATGGGCAATCAAATAAAATGTGAGGGATATCTTGAAGGTGATTTCCACAAATACAATCACCTGTAGATTTGATTTTGAATTGAAATAATTAAACTGAAAATTTGCCATGTCCAGTTAAGAATTGAGTGTTAACATAGGATTAACGAATTTACATTTATGTCTGTCAGAAACTGTTGGGAAATATAAATCCTTAGTCAAAGCACCACAATCACTTTTTAACCAGTATTCATTCCGGTCGTTGATGATAATCTCCTTTAATGTTTGCCTCACATAAGACATGGGGCATAGAGTGTATGTCTCTGGAAGATCTCAAGTCGCAGCTGTCTTTGTTAGCTGATCTGACAATCCCTACGTGTCCTCTGACCCATTTAATACACAGATGAGAACTACATAATAATTGACTTCTTTTTGCAGCTGCAATAGGACTGCTGTTTTTCTTATCTTTCAGAGCTGCAATTGCTGTTTGTGAGTCTTGTGGTCTTTGCATGATTTTGTTGATCCGGTGGTTTCAACCGTTGACAGCATTGTTGGTTTAGTGACATTTTCCATGACAGTTCCATAAATCTGCTGGTGTTGAAGGATTATCCAGCCACTGTCGTAGAACAAACTTAATTGCTCATTTTCTGCCGAGCTTTCGTGTATAATAAGCCAACCATCGTCAGTTTTATTAAGCGGAAGATGGGCCAATGCAGAACACATCCTTATATGAAGTCTAATTTCCTCATTTTGAATGTAGTCACGTGCCAGTCCTATTTCTTGCATCTTTCTCCAAATACACTGTTTGAAATGATAGTTGCAACCAGAAATTTGTACATTTGGAAACACAGGTTCAGAATCTTCAATTACTTCCTTGGGGTGCCAGATTGGTATCTTCTTTCTGTGTTCCCGAGTTACAAACTGAAAGTGTCCTCCGCAATGAACGCGGAAAAATTACCTCCTCTGAAAGTGACCTTCACAATTAAACCGGAAAAACAACTCCCTCCCCCCTGAAACCTAGATAATTATCTATGACACCAATTGCTAATGTGTCCAATTGCTAATGTGCCCAACTGCTACACTCCCACCCGAATAAACTCCCAGAACAAAAACCATCATTCAGGTAGGCCAGCCACGGGTATCGAACCTGGGCCTCTTGCATGCAGGCCACAGAGGAAACCGCCTCACATCATGTGAGTTAATGACAGATCCACACACTTTAGTGTTTTAAAAATAACTTTTTTGATGTTTATTTGTTTAGGTTAGCATGTTTTATTTTTCACATCGCCAGCCTTGTATCAGTTATGAAACGTGCTCATTTACCGTACAGAAACTTGGCTGTATGACGTAATCCGTAGGCAGAATTCGGTGACGAAAGTGAAGTGTTTGTACAGGTGTAAAGTCACCTATAGCTCCATTGCTCTAGAACCCAAATACTTCAGTAACGAAAGTGTCCTTCTAGCGACCGTTGGCTTGACAATAGAAAGTTGCATGCACCTGACCGTAGGTCAATAGCAGGCCATATAGGTACCACGCAGCATGGATCCTTGAAACAGCTGTATAGCCGTTTTAATCCCGTCTGATACCTCTACGGTAACCATGGTGACCGGTTAACCTGTACACTTCCATGAATATGTCCAAATAGCTTTTTATGTTAGTGAAACTTGACGTATTTTAGCGAGTGGAAGATTTGTTTACTTCCGCGAGTGTATAAATAAGTTTTGTAACATACAAGGGCTGTCCAATAAAGAATGAGCACAATTTTTTTTTGACAGCGTACCTTTAATCATCCTCATAATTTTGATGGTCCTTCTCATTTGTCCAAGCGTTTCTGCCATTCTAGAGACATTTTTGAGAGATCCTTCAAAATCGCCTCCGCAGCCTTCACCACTGCTTCTTATGGTGGATAATGCCTCCCACGAAGGCGTTTCTTCAAGTTAGGGAATAGAAAAAAGTCACAGAGGACTAAATCCGCACTATAGGGAGGGAGAGGGATGGACTTCACATTGCTTTTTGCAAGATATTCAGCAACAACATTGGTAATATGCGGCCGTGCATTATCGTGGTGTACCATCCAGTCTGCTTCACGGAAATGTAGCACCCAATGAAATGTTCAGTATTTCAGAAAGCGATTTTAAGGTAATTCGTCGATCCTCTCTCACAATGACAGCAGCAGTGTTGATGTTTTCTTCTGTAAGAGCAGTAACTGGAGCACCGGTTCCACCTTCCTTTGAAATTGATTGTCTCCCCTCTTTAAACATTTTAAACCACCTTCGAGCTGTGCTGTAGGGAACAACAGGCTCTCCATAGGCCTCCTGTAACATTGTATAGGCCTCAACTGAATATTTGTTGAGACGAAAGCAGAATTTCAAAGCCACATATTGTTCCTCGCGTGCTACATCCATTGCAGTGGTAGGCGATATTGAACATGTGTGAACTTGCCTGGTTCTCACAGGCGGGAACCAATAGTACCAACAATGAAACTACTACGGCGTGTTTGTTTCACATTAAGCTAACAGAATATAATAAGATTGAATTTTAGTGCGAAAAATTATGACCGTAAAAAATTATGATCATTCTTTATTGAACAGCGCTCGTTCATTGTTTTATCCAACACTTAGTCTAATCATTAAAAGGGCTTACTACTTTTTTAATTAAACTATAATAAAATAGGAAAATTATTTGTAAGTTTATTTTCTGGAAAATAGGGATATTTAGACCAAGGTCAGCTGGAAGTGTGTGCTCGTAGTTTGAGGAAGTCACGTTAAATATTTTAAGTCCGGAAAAGAAAAACACCATTGCCCACATGGCCGCGCCGTAGCTCAGTGGTTAGACCGCTTGGCTCTCACCAAGGCGGTCCGGGTTCGATCCCAGGCGACCGCAAAGTGAGATTTGTAGTGGACAACACGGCGCTGGGGCGGGTTTTCTCCGTGACCTCCGGTTTCCCCCGCCATCTCATTCCACCGGTGCTCCATCTTCATCTCATGTATCAGTGTCATCGCCTGCGGTGCCGTATGTAGTAAAAGCGGGCGTTAAACACTACAAATTTCACATTTTTCCATTACCCACTGCCGGGTTTGAACATTTTCCCCCTAGAATACTGATGACGACCTCGTTTGCGAGATATTCCTTGTCAGTTTTTGAATTTTCCCACACCTTTACTTTTCTTATATGGAAGTCCTATTTTTTTAATTTCCTGGTCCTTCAAAAAGAGTGCAGGTTGAGTTTGCACTGTGAATACTAGCATTTTCCTGCTGGAAAATCCAACATGGACCTTCAATTGCTTCCCCAAAAGGGAAAAGATGAACATCTAAGAGGTGTTGGTAGTCAGTTGCTTTCACCCGACCCTGCATATTTATTCTGCGAACAATACTTTTTGTACATAACAGGGACATAACCTCAACAAAATTCGGATGTCCACACATATGAAACAAGGGGAAAGAATAACTATATAGTTAAAGGTCACAGGCTAAAACTTTTTGCACATAAGCCCCAGTACTTTAGTCCAAAACTACTTCAGCTTCCGGAAAGCCTAAAAAATACTCTGTCAGCTGCTAAGTTTAAATCTAAGGTGACTAAATTCTTGTTAAGCAGAGCCTATTACAGTATAGATGAATACTTATAGATGTGAAATGTGTAGTGTTTAACGCCCGCTTTTACTTCATACGGCACCGAAGGCGATGACACTGATGATACATGAGATGAAGATGGAGAACTAGTGGAATGAGATGGCAGGGGAAACCGGAGATCCCGGAGAAAACCCGCCCCAGCGCCGTGTTGTCCATCACAAATCTCACTTTGCGGTCGCCTGGGATCAAACACGGGCCGCCTTGGTGAGAGCCAAGCGGTCTAAACACTAAGCCACGGCGCGGCCTATAGATGAATATGTCTGTGTGTGTGTCAGAGAGAGAAGATGAATGAGACTTTTTTTAACATTTCAAATCTTCTACTTTTAAGAGAGAGTATGTATTACAATTAAGTGCAGAGGATCCTCTCCCATTAGTCCTGGACCCGTAGGACCAAGGACCCGGGCCTCCTTCGACCCGGGAGCGATGGATACTCCGGGGCTCTTTCCATAGGGCAATACCTTGAGTCTAAAAAGCCCCCCCCCCCCCCGCTGAGCACAACGTCAAGATGGGATACGCCACTAACACGTGTCAACCCCGCAGGGAAGACTACCGAAAACATTGGTGGGGCTGCCTGGTGAACTAGCACACCTTCTACTAGCTCTGCAGGCTAGTACCCGGGACTTATTAGGCAACCCTCTACCCCCTCCGGTCGGCCGTAGCCTGGTGATCTATCACACCTTCTACTAGCTCTGCAGGCTAGTACCCGGGACTTATTAGGCAACCGTCTACCCCCTCCGGTCGGCCGTAGCCTGGTGATCTATCACACCTTCTACTAGCTCTGTAGGCTAGTACCCGGGACTTATAAGGCAACCCTCTACCACCTCCTGGCGGCCGTAGCCTGGTGATCTAACACACCTTCTACTATCTCTGCAGGCTAGTACCCGGGACTTATTAGGCGACCCTCTACCCCCTCCGGGCGGTCGTAGCCTGGTGATCTAGCACACCTTCTACTAGCTCTGCAGGCTAGTACCCGGGACTTATTAGGCAACCGTCTACCCCCTCCGGGCGGTCGTAGCCTGGTGATCTAGCACACCTTCTACTAGCTCTGCAGGCTAGTACCCGGGACTTATTAGGCAACCGTCTACCCCCTCCGGGCGGTCGTAGCCTGGTGATCTAGCACACCTTCTACTAGCTCTGTAGGCTAGTACCCGGTACTTATTAGGCAACCGTCTACCCCCTCCGGGCGGCCGTAGTCTGGTGATCTAGCACACCTTCTACTAGCTCTGTAGGCTAGTACCCGGTACTTATTAGGCAACCCTCTACCCCCTCCGGGCGGCCGTAGTCTGGTGATCTAGCACACCTTCTACTAGCTCTGTAGGCTTGTACCCGGTACTTATTAGGCAACCGTCTACCCCCTCCGGGCGGCCGTAGCCTAGTGATCTAGTACACCTTCTACTAGCTCTGCAGGCTAGTACCCGGGACTTATTAGGCAACCGTCTACCCCCTCCGGGCGGTCGTAGCCTGGTGATCTAGCACACCTTCTACTAGCTCTGCAGGCTAGTACCCGGGACTTCTTAGGCAACCGTCTACCCCTCCGGTCGGCCGTAGCCTGGTGATCTAGTACACCTTCTACTAGCTCTGTAGGCTAGTACCCGGGACTTATTAGGCAACCGTCTACCCCCTCCGGGCGGCCGTAGCCTGGTGATCTATCACACCTTCTACTAGCTCTGTAGGCTAGTACCCGGGACTTATTAGGCAACCGTCTACCCCCTCCGGGCGGTCGTAGCCTGGTGATCTAGCACACCTTCTACTAGCTCTGCAGGCTAGTACCCGGGACTTATAAGGCAACCGTCTACCACCTCTGGGCGGCCGTAGCCTGGTGATCTAGCACACCTTCTACTAGCTCTGCAGGCTAGTACCCGGGACTTATTAGGCAACCCTCTACCTCCTCCGGGCGGCCGTAGCCTGGTGATCTAGCACACCTTCTACTAGCTCTGTAGGCTAGTACCCGGGACTTATAAGGCAACCGTCTACCACCTCCGGGCGGCCGTAGCCTGGTGATCTAGCACACCTTCTACTAACTCTGGAGGCTAGTACCCGGGACTTATAAGGCAACCGTCTACCACCTCCGGGCGGCCGTAGCCTGGTGATCTAGCACACCTTCTACTAGCTCTGCAGGCTAGTACCCGGGACTTATTAGGCAACCCTCTACCCCCTCCGGGCGGCCGTAGCCTGGTGATCTATCACACCTTCTACTAGCTCTGTTTTTCTAGTACCCGGGACTTATTAGGCAACCCTCTACCCCCTCCGGGCGGCCGTAGCCTGGTGATCTATCACACCTTCTACTAGCTCTGTAGGCTAGTACCCGGGACTTATTAGGCAACCCTCTACCCCCTCCGGGAGGCCGTAGCCTGGTGATCCATCACACCTTCTACTAGCTCTGAAGGCTAGTACCCGAGACCTATTCGGCAACCCTCTACCTTCATTGGGCGGCCGTAGCCTGGTGATCTAGCACATCTTCTACTAGCTCTGCAGGCTAGTACCCGGGACTTATTAGGCAACCCTCTACCCCCTCCGGGCGGCCGTAGCCTGGTGATCTATCACACCTTCTACTAGCTCTGTAGGCTAGTACCCGGGACTTAAGAGGCAACCCTCTACCCCCTCAGGGCGGCCGTAGCCTGGTGATCTATCACACCTTCTACTAGCTCTGTAGGCTAGTACCCGGGACTTATTAGGCAACCCTCTACCCCCTCCGGGCGGGCGTAGCCTGGTGATCCACCACACCTTCTACTAGCTCTGTAGGCTAGTACCCGGGACTTATTAGGCAACCCTCTACCCCCTCCGGGAGGCCGTAGCCTGGTGATCCACCACACCTTCTACTAGCTCTGAAGGCTAGTACCCGAGACCTATTCGGCAACCCTCTACCCTCATTGGGCGGCCGTAGCCTGGTGATCTAGCACACCTTCTACTAGCTCTGCAGGCTAGTACCCGGGACTTATGAGGCAACCCTCTACCTCCTCCGGGCGGCCGTAGCCTGGTGATCTAGCACACCTTCTACTAGCTCTGTAGGCTAGTACCCGGGACTTATTAGGCAACCCTCTACCCCCTCCGGGCGGCCGTAGCCTGGTGATCTAGCACAACTTCTACTAGCTCTGAAGGCTAGTACCCGAGACCTATTCGGCAACCCTCTACCCTCATTGGGCGGCCGTAGCCTGGTGATCTAGCACACCTTCTACTAGCTCTGCAGGCTAGTACCCGGGACTTATGAGGCAACCCTCTACCTCCTCCGGGCGGCCGTAGCCTGGTGATCTAGCACACCTTCTACTAGCTCTGTAGGCTAGTACCCGGGACTTATTAGGCAACCCTCTACCCCCTCCGGGCGGCCGTAGCCTGGTGATCTAGCACACCTTCTACTAGCTCTGCTGGCTAGTATCCGGGACTTATGAGGCAACCCTCTACCCCCTCCGGGCGGCCGTAGCCTGGTGATCTAGCACACCTTCTACTAGCTCTGCTGGCTAGTATCCGGGACTTATTAGGCAACCCTCTACCCCCTCCGGGCGGCCGTAGCCTGGTGATCTAGCACACCTTCTACTAGCTCTGCTGGCTAGTACCCGGGACTTATTAGGCAACCCTCTACCCCCTCCGGGCGGCCGTAGCCTGGTGATCTAGCACACCTTCTACTAGCTCTGCTGGCTAGTATCCGGGACTTATTAGGCAACCCTCTGCCCCCTCCGGGCGGCCGTAGCCTGGTGATCTAGCACACCTTCTACTAGCTCTGCAGGCTAGTACCCGGGACTTATGACGCAACCTTCTACCTCCTCCGGGCGGCCGTAGCCTTGTGATCTACCACACCTTCTACTAGCTCTACAGGCTAGTACCCGGGACTTATGAGGCAACCCTCTACCCCCTCCGGGCGGTCGTAGCCTGGTGATCTAGTTCACTTTCTATTAGCTCTGCAGGATAGTACCCGGGACTTATGACGCAACCCTCTACCCCCTCCGGGCGACCGTAGCCTGGCTGTAGGTACCCAATTCCCCGTGGGTGTCGGGAACACACTGCCCCCTCGAGTCCAACCCAATCCGAACAACTTCCCGACGGGAGTGGCTCGGTAGTTCGGCCCGCACCTCGGCAGCTGAAGGGGACGGATGCCTTCCCCTACGGGAAGAGTATGTATTAAAAATGACATGGCTTAATTGTGTTCACACACTGTATTAAGTTGCAATAAATATGAATATGAGAAAGCAAGTTTTGTTGTGCCACAATAACCAAACCCAGCCCAAACCATTAATGAACCTCCTCCTTGCTGCCCTTTGGAAAATATCTGTTCTTCTTTCCACAACTCATGCCAATAGTAAGTTACTCCATCTGGTCCATGTAAATTGAATTTTTTCATCACTGAACACTATTTGCTTCCATTGGGCTTTCCAGGTCACATGTTCCTTTGACCAGGATACCCGCCTCTTCTTATTCATATCAGTAATCCGAGGCTGCCGTGTCTGTTTCTTGTACAACATGAAGTTCTTCCTGTGCACGCGAATGTTTGGATCTTGAGCCAGTCTTCCCAGGGATGTTGCACCTACACTTAATTGTTTTATCACACTTGTCTCCTGCCTGGCTGTAAGTTTCCATGGTCTTCCAGGACTTCTTCGTCCCAAGGCACAAATAATTGTTCACAATGGAGGGAGATCTGTGAGTTCTTCTTACTATTTCTCTAGACGACAAACCTTCTTTGTTATACGCGATTATTTTCCCTTTCTCCTCACTTGATAACGCTGGTTGACGTCTCATTTTCGTGAAGGCCTCCTGCACCACTGCTCACGTCGAATATTGGTGTGTAGCTATGTAAATAGTCCACTCAGTATACTTACGCCCTCTAAGGCGTGGATGAAACGGGGAGAGGTGGGTAGGAAGCATGCTTGTATTATTTTGCAACAGTCGAATGGTCTCGTGGTCAGTTTACTGTAAGGTAAAGGGGTGAAATGTTTCCGTCAATTGTCATAAGTATAGGCACATCATCTCTGCTGCATTAGATACAGAGGCCGACATAAGTATTCCAACGTAAACATATCTATTACTTATTGTAAAGCTACGCAGAGTAAGCATACGTAACTACAACTGGTACAAAATAAACTTGAGTCTTCCATTAAACATATAAACTCATAAATAGCAACTGAAACTAATTTGCATTACAAGGAGAAATAAAACAGTTACTTTACATCTGGACATAAGTATTCAAACAGAGAACAGCTAGTATTTAGTTATCATCCCCTTTCTTTGAATTACTTAGCATTGTCTGTATGAGTGTGTGTGTGGTTTTTTAGGGCCCGTCGACAACAAGGTCATTTGGGCCTTGTCTGTATGTGTTGTTTAGTGACTGCAGAGTCCATATTTCTCCACTCTGTTTGAAGAAAATCTTTCAGATGTTCCTTGCTTCTGATGTGATGCTTCCTCACACGTTCCTCGAGTTCCTTCCAGATGTTCTCTATAGGACTGGAGATTGAGGCGGTGTCTTCAAAGTGTGAGGAGTGTTGTACGCGATCCAAAGCCTAACAACTTCAGCAGTATGCTTCGGATCATTGTCCTGCTGGAAGTAATAATCATGCCCTAATCCCAGCTTCTCTGCACTCTTTTTAAGATTGTTTTAAAAAATCCTCTTGTATTTAAATTTGTCCATGATCCCATCTATGAACACCAGTTCCCCAAAGCCAGATGAAGCTATACAGCCCCATACCATCACACTACAGTCACCATGTTTCACTGTAGCTACCATGTTCTTAGGTTGCCATTCTGTATTTGGCAGTCTCCATACTTTAAAACGTTCATCACTCTTGTAAAAGCAGAATTTGCTCTCGCCCGATCACAGAACCTTATCCCAGAATTCTGTTGGTTTCACCACATACTGTTTAGCAATTTCTATACGCTTTTTCTTATTCACTTTGTTAACATATTGTTTCTTCCTAGGAACGCTGGCATTGTACCCAGTACTATTTAAAACCCGTTCAACTGTTCTGGTGTGAACCACAACGCCAGAATATTGCTCAAGGCATCTTCTAATCTCAGATGCATCCTCTAATCTCGGATTTTGCTTCACCATTTTTATTATTTGCCTCCTGTAGCGCCATTTCTAGGTTTATTTACAACAGTACTTGTCTGTTTGAAGCGTTGAATTATGCAGAACACTGTTATTCTTCTTCTGTTAATGGTTTTGGCAATTTCAGAAAGAGATTTGTTTTGTTTGTACACATTTATCACGATATTTCTCTCTGCCACCGATGTCTCCTTACCTTTACGTCCCATATTACCTGTGAGTTCACAATGGCTGAATAACTTTGAGCACACTGTCTCGAGGGATAGCATAAATACAACTGTTATGTGATAGGGGCGTGTAGGGTACGTCCAACCACCTTTCTCTCTGTTCAATTGGGTACGTTCGAATACTTATGTACTCCAATAAGAGGGACAATAGATTATATTAGATTGATTTGCGTTCAGTAGGTTCACTTGTAGCCATAAAAGGCTGTGAACATTGAACATGTCCAGAGGTATAAAGTTTAATAGTATATATATGTACAAAAGTTAACATAAGACACACATTATAGTACACAGGCAATATGAACAACATTGTAGAAAACAAAGCAGGGATAATTATATATGATACAAAATCGAACACTTTTTAATTCAGCTTTCACTTGTCTTATGCCAGTACGTCTCAAACTTTTTGCAATGGATGCCATTCTTGTTATTTCTTAAATACATATACATTAAAAATAAACTTTCAACATGCATCAAAGATTTATTGGTAATGATTTGTCATTGGAACAGTTAGATACTACGTATAGAGCTACAGAAGCATTATCAGGATAATTTGTCATTCAGATAATCTTGTACAGAATAAAAAGATTTTGAGCAAAGGTACTCTCTAACAGCTTTTTTAAAAGCACCAAAATTATCAACTTTTTCTTTAGGAACATTAGGAAGTGCGCCAAATCTTTTGATAGTTTCATAATACACACCTTTTTGGAAGCAAGAAAGTTTAGCACTGGGATAATGGATATTATACTTTTGTCTAGTGTTTATTCTGTGAATTACATTATTTGTTGCAAATAAGGCACGATTGCATACAAAGAATTTTAGGATCGAGAATATATACATGCAAGGAAGCGTTAATATCTTCAATCTTGTAAAAACATCTTTACAGGAGCATCTGTTGTGGGTGTTAGTAATGATTCTTATAACCTTCTTTTGTATAATAAAAATTTTTGTTTTACTTTCTACTGAGTTGCCCTAAAATAATATTCCGTATTCCACAATAGAGTTAAAGTATGCATAATACACTAATTTAAGTGTGTCAATAGAACTCACATTAACCAGCTCTCGGATAACATAACAGGCAGAGCTGAGTTTAGGTAAGATATAATTTATGTGACCTTTCCAATCTAAACATCTGTCTACTTGAAGGCCCAGAAATGTTATGCTGTCAATTTCTTCTAATAACATGTCACTAATCCCAATTTCTATTTGAGTATGTGACGTACGACAGGTTATAAATTTGACCACTTTTGTTTTGTCTAGATTCACAGATAATTTGTTCGCTTTAAACCAGCATGACGTACAGTTCAAAACGTAATTCATTTTAATTATACACTCGTTTAAATTTGTACTGGTCACCAGGACACTAGTGTCATCATCAGAAAGAACTGTACTTGCAATGTCCTTTATATAAAGTGAGAGGTCATTTATATAGATCAGAAATAATAAAGGCCCTAACACGGAATAAATACAGTACAGATTGTGTAATAAATACATGCAAAGTGATCTTTTAAATATTGTTTCAAAGACACAAAAGGATAATGTTTACATGTTTAACAATTGAACGCTGCCAAATATTACAGTATTTATAGTACGTGTATTTTTACATGTTAAATTATTCGAATAGTTCTGTCAGCCTCTGTATATCTATGCAAATTCATTAGGTACTTATGTCGCGCTGCATTTGAACAACGTGATGGTTGTATCATTTTGCAATGCACCGTATTGTATGTAAAGTATAATTTGGGAAGGGAAGGACTTTCTTGAAAATCATGTCGCCTACATTGTAGACAACGTAATAAACGAATGTGGGCAGTAAAGCTAATATGAATGCATGATACAGTTAGTCACTTCTTGGCCGTTAAGTTGTTTAATGAGCTTGTATATCTGGGAGCTCGTCAAAAACAGGAAGCACGTATTGTCTAACGAGAGAACAGAGTGATATCCTGTTATGTAACAACGAATGGCGTGAACGTTGTTCCGCATTTGTTAAGAAAAATCGGAAGAAGTAAAACACTCAGCGCATCCTAATGACAGGTCTTACGTAACTAGGGATATTATTTACGGATATTCACACCGCATTCCGGAATTCGGTCGGTGTCGAGCGAAATCGCATGAAAGGTGGTACCAAAAGCTTTTGAAATAGAACCCGCGGTATCTCCTACTCGAGGTACAGACGTCAGGGCGTCTGGTATTTATTTATTTACTAATATTTATTAATAATGTGAACATTACAGGTATTCTAAATTAAATACAAACTTAAAAGTTGCAATAAAAAAGTGACTGCAAAATTAAGAGGACAAAAAAATAGAACAACGTGATAGGCCCACAATATTAATTATAAAACGAAACAAAAGACAATCCTAAAAAGAAACAGTTGGTAACGTTAGTTAACATGTACAATTGAACAGTTAATCTATGATTAGTAGTAAAGTATCACAGTATAAAACAATTTTTCTACTATTTGTACTAAATATATAAATGTTTAGAGGATGTACTTTGCTGTATAATGATTGCACTCTAAGCATGAGTTTGAACTTATGTTTAACCCTCTCGGTCCGACATGTCCTTTTAGGTCCGGTTGCATAAAAATCGCTAACTGCAGTTCATGTATAATCGAAGAGCAAAATTGAACTAAGTTTGTGAACCCGCGTGGGTTGTGTCAGATGAACGCCGTTTAGTACTGATCCGAGATCACAAAAACAAATGCGGCAACATCGCCAAACATGTTGTAACTTTCGTGTTGTATCGAAAGGATTCGAGAATTGTCGGAATTACTCGACACTGTTTAATTCAAGTACACAGAGTAGCCAATCTAGACTTAAAAAAAAACTAAATAAATATTTCGCTTTATGGTTATTTGTCCTAGAAATAATGTTATTTTAAATAAACAGTATAAGAATTTGGAAATTAATTATCCTTTCACACTGGCAGTGTGTAGGCTAAATTGTGGAAACGTAGAGTCAGACTGAAAAATTCAATGCCATAGCCGGGATTTGAACCACGGATCTTCTGGTTTCCGTCCAGCCGCACTACCATTGTGCTACTATGGCCAACGTGCCGATATGACATTAAATTCTACAACTGGCTCCTATTTTCCCGGTAAACCACTTAGGAGTTCTCATAAATACATGGCGACTTACTACATGTAAGTACTTTAAGGCCCGGGCTTTATAGTTAACCACTATTAGGTTAATTAATGGAAATTAATTATTCTTTCACACTGGCAGTGTGTAGGCTAAATTGTGGAAACGTAGAGTCAGACTGAAAAATTCCTAAAAAATTCCTAAGTGGTTTACCGGGAAAAATACGAGTCAGTTGGAGAATTTAATGTCATATCGGCACGTTGGCCATAGTAGCACAATGGTAGTGCGGCTGGACGGAAACCAGAAGATCCGTGGTTCAAATCCCGGCTATGGCATTGAATTTTTCAGTCTAACTCTACGTTTCCAGTATAAGAATTTACTCCATATTGAAACAGTATTTATCAAAATGTAATTCTCTTTCTTACTTTATCTTCATTATATGCCCAATGTACATATTTTCCATTTTCGTCTGTTTACAATAATGTCAGCTGGAAAACATAAACAAAAAATGGAAGTTCAAGCAAAAGAGAAGATGCATTCAGCTAACTTTAAATCTCGCATAACCCTTCTTATTTCACCCTTTTCCATAGACATCCTGATGAAATGAGATCTTAAAGCTGCAATTTCCCTTGTAACTTTGTGTATTATTCTAAACGCAGTTCCTTTATTTATATTAAACATATCCCCAATCACCATCTGGAAGCTTTCAGTTACATAGAACTGTAATGTGATAAGGATCATAAATATTGGATTGAGTGCATAGTTCCACAGGGTCTGTGTTCTTAATTGTGCATGTAGCCTATGCTCCAGTTCTTTGATTGCATACTTTGATAGTCGAAATCTCATTTTGAATTTTCTGTCATTTAGTTCTGAGATGGGATTTCCTCTATGTTGGAAAACACGAGGAGACCTTTTAAATTGAAAATTCTAATCATCAGAGATATCAGAGTAATCTGAATTCTGAAAATAATAAAAATGTATAGGTTAAGAAACACAAACAATGCATCTTTAACATACATTTGTGAAATAAAGAGGATAATTATTTATACAAGTAACCACAAAAATGCTTTATTTACTATTTATTTAAAGCTGCTCTACTTATTTCTTCTCAGGAACTATTGTGTACATTCTGCAGTTCTGCTGAGCTAAGTTCAATCAAGTTAACTGGAGAAAATTCACAAGTTAGATTTGATCTTAGATCAAGAGGCCATGAACTTAGATCAATGTTTATACAACCAAAATTCTAAGTTCAGCTTGACTGAAGATCATTTTCACGTGCCCTCAGTGCACTTCAAAGCATACGCAGCTGTACAACTACGACCCTATTGTGCAGCGTATCCAGGATGCCCTCCACGCTTTACACGCTTCTGGCGTTAGCGTGGTGTGTGCATGGATCCCTGGTCACGTAGGCTTGCGGGGGAATGAAGTGGCGGATTCGGCAGCCAAGACGGCTGCCATGAAGCCCAGGGTTCAAGTACCATCTGTGACATCGGAAGATTTTAGGGACGTATTGTGCAAACCTGCTGGCAGGAAGAGAGGTCCGCTCTCCGCAATAATAAACTTAGATCTGTCAAAGAACTTCCGATTCCCTGGGTTACCTGCTGTCGGTCATCTCATCGCGAGGAGGTGAATTTGGCTCGGTTGCGTATTGGACACTGCTTTTTCACTCATAGTTTTCTTTTTAAAAAGGAGCCTGCTCCGCTGTGTCCGTTTTGCAATAAAGCGTTATCTGTACGACACGTGCTGCTAGAGTGTTTTCACCTAGCAGACCTTAGGACGTCCCTGCAGCTGCCGGCCAGCTTTGCAGATGTGCTAGCGGACGATAACGCAGTAGTGAAGAAGGTATTTAGATTCTTTTCTAGATTACACTTTAGGATTTAGTGAACGAAATTTTTAGTAGGGTTTGATTGATTTTTTTATGTACGTGTATTTTAATAGGTTTTGTTACAGTTGTATAGTTTTTAGAAAGTTTTATATCTGGCTTTTGCCATGATTAGTATTTTAAAGGGCGCTGATGACCACCGTAGTTGAGCGCCCTATATTATCATCATCATCATCATCATCATCATCATCATCATCATCATCATCATCATCATCATCATTTTCATGTGGCTGAACTTAGATTATATTTTATGGAACCGGGCCTTAGAGTGTATTAGCCTGGCACGTCTTCTCGGGTCCCTCCAGCTGCCTGGCAGCTTCGCGGGGATACAGGCGGACGACGAAAAAGGATGGCCAGGTTTTGAAGTTCTTTTTAAATGTACATTTTAAAATTTAGGTCCACATAATTTAGACATTTTAACCATATTAAGCTTTTTATGGTTTTAAGGTTTTTTCTTCTTTTTTTTTTAGTCTTTGACAGAGCGTTGTGTGCTTGTTTCATCTTGATTTTATTTGACTGTCTTTTAGTCTTCTTTTAACCAGTTTATAACATAATTGGCTTTTTAACGGCGCCAATGGCCTTAGAGTTAAGCGCCGGTAAGAATAAGTATGACTGAAATTTCATGAACATTTTCAAAAAACCACCTTTTTCTGTTTTCAGTCTATAAAATAGTGTAAGCTTTCCTGAATCTAAAGAATGCTTGGACAGCATCCGCGAGCTATTTTTAAATGCTCTAATCTAATTTGAAAGTTACGTGAATGCTAGTGTTACATATGAATTCTAACTCTATATCCTTGTTTTCTCATTTTCTTCGAAAATGTCAGCATTTTTCATAATTTAATATGCTCCTTTCGTTAGACTAATGAAACTTGCTATGCACGTCCATAGAGACATAGTGAATAGAAATTGCCCTGGGTTTCATTGTGAGATGCATTTAGGTACACTTCCTTTACTTCAAAAGTCATATTCATAGCTTTAAAAATTTCTGGAGGCTAAGGTTATTGATACACAGGGAAATCTAGGGCAAATTCAAAACATAGATGTATTGGGAACCTGTTGTTAAAATATGAGGGCTGTTCGATAAAGAATGAGCAGACCACAATGTTTTTTTTTTGGGGGGGGGGGGACAACGTACCTTTACTTATCCTCATAGTTGTGATGCTCCTTCTCCAAATAGTCTGCCGAGCCGTGGCTCAGTCCGCTTGGCTCTCACCAAGGCGGCCCGGGTCCGATCCCAGGCGACTGCAAAGTGAGATTTGTGGTGGACAACACGGCGCTGGGGCGGGTTTTCTCCGGGACCTCCGGTTTCCCCCGTCATCTCATTCCACCGGTGCTCCATCTTCATCTCATGTATCATCAGTGTCATCGCCTGCGGTGCCGTATGTAGTAAAAGCGGGCGTTAAACACTACACACATCTCAAAATAGTCTCCCCTAAGCGCGATGCACTTGTCTCAGCGTTTCTGCCAGTCTTCAAAGACATGCTGGAAACCATTTTTTGAGAGATACTTCAAAATCGCCCCCCGCAGCCTTCACCACTGCTTCTGATGATGGATAATGCCTCCCACGAAGGCGTTACTTCAAGTTATGGAACAGAAAAAAAGTCACATGGGGCTAAATCCGGACTATAGGGAGGGTGAGGGATGTACTTCACGTTGATTTTTGCAAGATATTCAACAACAACATTGACAGTTTGCGGCCGCGCATTATCGTGGTGCAGCATCCAACCTGCTTCACGAAAATGTGATCTTTTGCGCCTGATATGAGCTTGCAATGTTTTCAGGACATCCCTGTAGTATTGTCCAGTTACTGATATGTGTGTGCAGGTACAACATGCTGATAAACGATTCCATGAATATCAAAGAATGAGATGACCATAACTTTCCCAGCAGAAGCAACCACATTTGCTTTTTGGGGGGTTGGTGATGATGGAGATTTCCTCACTGAGCTTTGCTGTTTGCTCTCAGGATCAAAATGATGTAGCCAAGTTTCATCAGCAGTGATTATGTTTGAAAGAAACTTCGGATCTTCCTCTAACATCAACTTTACCTGCAGTTTACCTCCATTGCAGCAGTAGGCAATACTGAACATGTCTGAACTTGCCCCTGCTGGCAGGAAGAGTGGTCCGCTCTCCGCAATAATAAACTTAGATCTGTCAAGGAAGATCCGATTCCCTGGGTTACCTCCTGTCCGTCATCTCGTCGCGAGGAGGTGACTTTGGCTCGGTTGAGTATTGGGCACTGCTTTTTTACTCATAGTTTTCTTTTAAAACGGAGCCTGCTCCGCTGTGTCCGTTTTGGAATGAAGCGTTATCTGTACGACACGTGCTGCTAGTGTTTTCACCTAGCAGACCTTAGGACGTCTCTGCAGCTGCCGGCCAGCTTTGCAGATGTGCTAGCGGACGATAACGCAGTAGCGGAGAAGGTCTTTAGATTCTTTTCGAGATTAGATTTTAGGATTTAGCAAATAGAATTTATGGCTTTTAGATGACATTTCTATTGTTCTTTTAATGCGTATGTATTTTTTTGTCATTCTATTGACATATTTATAGTGTTTTAGAATAATTTATATCTGGCTTTTGCCATGACCAGTTTCTTTTAAAAAGGGCGCTGATGACCTCTGCAGTTGAGCGCCCTTATACTCATCATCATCATCATCATCATCATCATCATCATCTGAACTTCCCTGGTGCTCACAGGCGTGAACCAGGAGTACCAACAATGAAACTACTACGACGTGTTTGTTTCACATTAAGCTAACAGAATATAATAAGATTGAATTTTAGTGCGATAAACTATGACCGTAAAAGAATTATGATGATTCTTTATTGAACAGCCCTCGTATTAGACCAAAGTTTAAGTTATTTTGGTGACGTAACCAAAAATAAATAAATTTGACCATATTTTCCAAACTGTCAAAGTGAAATTGACAAAATTTGGGCTGTATCATATTTGCACTAACTTACATTTGTGGTATAAGTTTTAAAAAAACTAATGTTATTAGTTCAGCATTTCAAATTTAAAGTTATAGGTATCCTTACAAACAGTTATCATCATCATCTACGTGCCATATACGTCATAAGTACCGGATTTACTTCCCTTCCGAAGAAAGTTTGTTGAAGATTTTCATCGTTTTAACCTGCGACTCTAGCCGTAGAGAACGACTGCTTTGTCTCTGTAGCGTGAGTGGTAGCGTGTCTGCTAGTTCAAGACGTCCCGACTTTGAATCTCGGTCAGGGTAAGTTATCTAGGTAACTTTTTTCCCCTTTTTTTAATTATCCTGAAAATTGAATGGTAGCTCTAAGTTTTATGTACCCTGGGGTCATTTGAGCATTACTTCATTTCATTTATCGTATGTACAATATGTCTTAACGTTGGGGGACGTTAATTTGCCTGTGAATACTGGTAGACTACTTGGTTGAACATCCTCTCTGGACAACCTTCATTAACCGGTAACTGATTTGATACATCCATACTTGACCAACACTATGATTTCGAGGTTGCTTGGATTTGAGCCATGTGATAACTTCTAGAGGCGACGCTCGTAGAAACGTGTTATTTTGTTACTATAGTACTATGTTACTACTTTCTAAAGCAAGAATTAATGCCATTTCGCACTTCCATTCAAGTAGGTATACACTTTCCTGAACTTTTCCCCAACTGTAATCAATAAATCTTTTCTATTATTGCTATCTTATTTCACGACCTCCATGACTTTATAGGTTAGGTCCTTCGTATGTAAACAAAACATGCACCACCAACGTATTACCTGTCTTACGAATGAGTGCAGTTGTTTTGAGGAGTTCGCTCGGTTTAGAGATGTTAGAAAAGGCAAGGATATAATAATACAGTGCAGTCTCACCATCAAAACATCAGAACATCGTACGTAACACGATGTTCATTTTTGTACTTGCTAAATCAATATCCCATAACACATCCCGGACTCTGTGTCGTATTTTAGATATTGATGGATGAATATCTCTCTTACAGGAAACTTTGATAGAGAGAAAGACCAATATGAAGTTGGTAATCATTGACTACTAAGAAAAAATTATAAAGTAAATTTACTGGGTCATAAGGTGTCCCAGAATCTCTGTAAGGTTAAGGTAATCCACGTTAAAGTTACTAACTTAAATGTTACGGTAATTCTACAAAGATAATAGCTCAAACACAATAGTCTGTCATGCTGCAAGTGTCTATCAATCACTGTATTTGATAAATGTCGAGGTTAAGATGAAAGTCAGGATTCACAGAATACATTACAGGGGTAACTCTACTCAGGGTCATGCCCTCGGGGTCTGCAAGTCCTATTACATCATATACAAGTTGTGTCGACACGACAGCCAACGAATATAGCCAATTCGTAGTTTATAACTTAACTAGTCCGAATGTTGGTGCCGCAGCTTCGAAATTCTCTTATGCACAGTTTTATGCAGCATTAAATTATACGTTATTTTGTGATTAGGCAGCGTAGGAACCACTGATGTGCGAACTTACTTCCTCACTCCCTCACTCCCTCCCTCCCTCCCTCCCTCCCGCCCTTCATTCCGTCCTTCCTTCCTTCTTTCCGTCCTTCCTTTCTTCCTTTATTACTTCCTTTCTTTCTTCCTTTCTTCCTTTCTTCCTTACTTTCTTCCTTACTTTGCTCCTTCCTTTCTTCCATTCTTTCTTCCTTTCTTTCTTCCTTCCTTCCTTTCTTCCATCCTTTCTTTCTTCTTTCCTTCCTTTCTTCCTTCCTTTCTTTCTTCCTTTCTTTCTTCTTTCCTTCCTTTCTTCCTTCCTTCCTTTCTTCCTTCCTTTATTCCTTTCCTTCTTCCTTCCTTCATTCCCTTCTTCCTTCATTCCTTCCTTCCTTTCTTTCTTCCTTCCTTCCTCCCTTTCTTTCTTTCTTCCTTCCTTTCTTCCTTCCTTTCTTTCTTCCTTCATTCCCTTCTTCCTTCCTTTCTTCCTTCCTTTCTTTCTTCTTTCCTTCCTTTCTTCCTTCCTTTCTTTCTTCCTTCCTTTCGTTCTTCCTTCCTTCATTCCCGTCTTCCTTCCTTCCTTTCTTCCATTCTTTCTTCCTCTCTTTCTTCCTTCCTTTCTTCCTTCCTTTCTTCCTTCCTTTCTTCTTTCCTTCCTTTCTTCCTTCCTTTCTTTCTTCCTTCCTTTATTCCTTTCCTTCTTTCTTCCTTCATTCCCTTCTTCCTTCATTCCTTCCTTCCTTCCTCCCTTTCTTTCTTTCTTCCTTCCTCCCTTTCTTTCTTTCTTTCTTCCTTCCTTTCTTCCTTCCTTTCTTTCTTCTTTCCTTCCTTTCTTTCTTCCTTCCTTTATTCCTTTCCTTCTTCCTTCTTTCCTTCCTTCCCTTCTTCCTTCATTCCTTCCTTCCTTTCTTTCTTTCTTCCTTCCTTCCTTTCTTTCTTCCTTCCTTCCTTCCATTATTCCTTTCTTTCTTCCTTCCTTTATTCCTTTCTTCCTTCCTTTCTTCCTTCCTTCCTTCCTCTCTTTCTTCCTTTCTTTCTTTCTTTCTTCCTTCCTTCCTCTCTTTCTTCCTTTCTTTCTTTCTTTCTTTCTTTCTTTCTTCCTTCCTTCGTTCCTTCCTTCCTTCCTTTCTTTCTTCCTTCCTTCCTTCCATTATTCCTTTCTTTCTTCCTTCCTTTATTCCTTTCTTCCTTCCTTTATTCCTTTCTTCCTTCCTTTCTTCCTTCCTTCCTTCCTCTCTTTCTTCCTTTCTTTCTTTCTTCCTTCCTTCCTCTCTTTATTCCTTTCTTCCTTCCTTTCTTCCTTCCTTCCTTTCTTCCTTCCTTCCTTCCTTTCTTCCTTCCTTCCTTTCTTCCTTCCTTCTTTTCTTCCTTTCTTTATTCCTTCCTTCATTCCTTTCTTCCTTCCTTTCTTCCTTTCTTTCTTCCTATCTTTCTTCCTTTCCTTCTACCTTCATTCCTTTCTTTCTTCCTTTCCTTCTTCCTTCCTTCATTCCTTTCTTTCTTTCCTTCTTTCTTTCTTTCCTTCTTTCTTCCTTCCTTTCTTCCTTTCTTCCTTCCTTTCTTCCTTTCTTCCTTCCTTCTTTCCTTTCTTCCTTCCCCCCTTTCTTCCTTCCTTTCCTCCTTCCTCTCTTTCTTTCCTTTTCTTTTTCTTTCTTTTTTTTCATACACCCATCAGCAAGAATGCTTTACAGATGTTTGTTATTAAGACACTTAATAACACTACACATAACAGTTGAGGTAACCGTGAACGTCTCCTCCAGCTAAATATGGCAGGATCACTATAACACAAATCGAGGACTTTAAGTTTGATAGTTATCACTCGTCTGGGTCTTCTGTACTGGAGAGGTCACTCAGGAGAAGATCTTGTGGCAGTCTGCACTTGAGGCGAGTTGGTTGGCGAGTGCGAGCGCCGAGATTGTAGGTAACAGCTCCAAGGACCTCCTGGAGATGGTAAAAGAAAGGTCGTGCCAGCCGGTGGATGTACTGGAGAGGTCACTCAGGAGAAGAGCTTGTGTCAGTCTACGCTTGAGGCGAGGTGATTGGCGAGTGCGAGCGCCGAGATTGTAGGTAACAGCTCCAGGGACCTGCTGGAGATGGTAAAAGAAAGGTCGTGCCAGCCGACGGATGTACTGGAGAGGTCACTCAGGAGGCGATCTTGTGGCAGTCTACGCTTGAGGCGAGGTGATTGGCGAGTGCGAGCGCCGAGATTGTAGGTAACAGCTCCAAGGACCTCCTGGAGATGGTAAAAGAAAGGTCGTGCCAGCCGACGGATGTACTGGAGAGATCACTCAGGAGGAGATCTTGTGGCAGTCTGCACTTGAGGCGAGGTGATTGGCG
The DNA here is from genome assembly GCA_030765055.1 of Mantis religiosa. NCBI lineage: Eukaryota > Metazoa > Arthropoda > Insecta > Mantodea > Mantidae > Mantis > Mantis religiosa. The sequence continues at coordinate 149,881,989 of CM060956.1, read as the reverse complement.
AGTGCGAGCGCCGAGATTGTAGGTAACAGCTCCAGGGACCTCCTGGAGATGGTAAAAGAAAGGTCGTGCCAGCCGGTGGATGTACTGGAGAGGTCACTCAGGAGGAGATCTTGTGGCAGTCTGCGCTTGAGGCGAGTTGGTTGACGAGTGCAAGCGCCGAGATTGTAGGTAACAGCTCCAGGGACCTCCTGGAGATGGTAAAAGAAAGGTCGTGCCAGCCGGTGGATATACTGGAGAGGTCACTCAGGAGGAGATCTTGTGGTAGTCTACGCTTGAGGCGAGTTGGTTGTCGAGTGCAAGCGCCAAGATTGTAGGTAACAGCTCCAGGGACCTCCTGAAGAGGGTAAAAGAAAGGCCGTGCCAGCCGGTGGATGTACTGGAGAGGTCACTCAGGAGGAGATCTTGTGGCAGTCTGCACTTGAGACGAGGTGGTTGACGAGTGCGAGCGCCGAGATTGTAGGTAACAGCTCCAGGGACCTGCTAGAGATGGTAAAAGAAAGGGTAACAGCCAGGGACCTCCTGGGGATGGTAAAAGAAAGGTCGTGCCAGCCGGCGGATGTACTGGTGAACGTGTAGAAGACCAAACTCGTGATGAAGTTGTTGGTTTCTGATGAACCATGGAGCATTTGTAGCTGTACGCAGCACCCTGTTTTGTAATACCTGAAGTCGGCGGAGTTTGGTGTTGTTGGTGCCACCCCAGACTGGAGCTGCATAGATAAAACTGGGACGGACTAGAGATTTGTAAAGAAGAAGTGAGGATTCATAACCAAGTGAGGTGCGCTTGTTGAGTAAAGGGTATAGTTATGAGAGTCGTGCAGACGCAAGTGTAACAGACAGTCAGATGTGGGCGTTCCAAGTAAGTCGAGTGTCCAGTAGCACCCCAAGATACTTCACTGGCACACTGCTTGGTAAGTATGAGAGTTGTTCCCCGAGCAGCTGTAGTGAAGGAGGATCCGTATAAGGACGTAAAGACAAGTTGCGAACCTCAAAAGTTGTTATTGGGATGCATCGACCACGAAAACAAAAACATTACTCCTTGCTCTTCTATCAGTGACACTAGCCTCGCTTTCAGGTAATGGAGCAAAGGCCAGTTACTTGTGAAAACGTCGACTGATAACTCGGACAGTTGAAGGTTGCTCTTCAGTTAAAACTACATATTCCGTCCTAACAGAGAGGATTTTGCGGATACTTACATAGTAAATTCAAGTTAAATCCAAATATCTTCTACCTTTAGGTTTGTACTCCAGCATCCTTTTTGACAGCCTGCTTGGATCTATTTTACTGAGATAGTCTTTTATTTATTGTTTTCTATATCTCCTATAGAATTATAGTGTTTAAGTTTTCTCTTTTCTTCATTAGTTAATATATACCATCTTGTTACTCCCTTAACTATTGTAAAAAATTTAAGTTCAGCTGCTGGTATATTACTTTTATCTTCCTACCTTAAAATCCAACTTTTACACCCATATGAAATTACTGGGACGGCCATAATTTAATAAAATTTAAATTGTGTTTCTTTCCTTATATTTTTTTAAGCTCCACATGTGTATGTCGGTACTTGTGAATCTTACTGTGTAAATCATTATCACATATATAACTTCATAAAGGAATAACATTTCTAAAACGACATACAAACGCATGTGCTACAATGCAAACACATTAGAGTTATAAAGCAATACACTTAAAGAACGGTGTGGTGTTTTCATTGAGAATGCCACGGAGTAGAAAACAGTAATTACTCCAGAGAATATGCGCATAAAGACAAATGCCAACGATGCAATATAAACAGACGGTTCAGATTTAGCAAGGAAAACAAAACACGCAGCCAAACAGCAGACAATCGAACTTGCTTACGATGCTAAATTTATATGCAGTATAATGGCAAAATATTTCAATAACCGTCATGTAAGAGGTTTTGTTTTATTTGCTTCGTATTTACGTTGTAATCAAGTTTCTTAGAAGGATGTTCTAATTGTGTAAGGAGAGAAAATCGCTAACACTGGAAATCAATATGGCTCAGGGATGCACTAAGGCATGATATCTATTACTAACTTTAAACGCAATTACTGGAAAATCACATTTCTTCAAATATCTGACCCATTATCTCAGCTTCTCTGTAAGATAACCAGCTACAATTTTACCACATATTGTGTATATGTATACCCAACTTTAGACAGTAAAATTTATTTGCCATAATTATGTTTTGTAAATAAAATATTTTTTAATTTCAATATTTTGAGTAACGTTAAAACATTATAATATATACATTTTTCACGTTAGTCCAAATTCATTCATCTAGATTGGTTGCTGAGATAACAAATCTTAAATATAACACAATTTAACATTGTCGAGATAGGGGATTCCAAACCCCCTCTAAGCTCGAGAACTAAATTTATACATAGTTCATTTTTATCTGCGATTTTACTGCGCAAAATTTGACATCATCAATAGCATCACTGATGGAGCGAGTTTATATAGGATTTCACTAGCGACCTGCGATCGTATTTGATGTGCTAACAGCAGCTTTGAGCCCCGCCCCCCTCTACCGGCAGTAAATATACTATTTGAGAGATGGGTCCCGCCCGTGTAATATAAAGGTGCGTAATTTCGCCTGGTACGTAGATACGTTAACTGTTTATAAAAAACTATATCCTGCAATGTAATGCACTGCAAAGCTAATTGTGCAGGCACAAAAGTAGACCATGAAGAATATACGAAATGATAAGTCAATGAACATTTATTTCACAATGAACATCTGTTTTCTGTTATGGTAGACATATATGCATATTGTAAACCTGTCACATAAAATAGAAATATTTCAATTTGATTTCATACTTTTCTATCAGCCACAGTTTCCTTACAATGTAACTTCATTACAAACCAGAAAATTAGCAGAACAATTTCTAGGAATGAGAAATAAATTAGTGCTACAATATGCACAAAGCTTTTATCCAAGTCTAAACAAGAAAATATCTCTAGTACATAGTCTTATGTGTCCATTTTCTTATATTTACTTTCTCTCTTCCCCTTAAACACTGTCTGTATTGCGAGAAGGTATGCTTGAGGCCTTTCTGTCTTAACATTATTTATTGCTTCTAGATTGGGACCAGTCACTTTATAGCGTCCAGTGTCTCTCTTTTTGCGAGTAACTGATCCTGTATCTTGGAAATGTTTGATTCACCTATTGGTTTTAAAAGACATAAGGATACCAACATTAATAGACATTTTAATTAAGCGTGAAAATGATAAAGTTTATATCGTATACTTATAAAACGTAAGACGTTTATGTTGCAAACAAAAGTATGTCAATTTGACGTTACCTGGTCACTTTTGATAACATTACGCTCTGAGGGACTTGTCTGTATGCTGGATAGCGTTGCATAAACTCCTCTATGCAGCGGTTTAAATTATATTTATATGTCGCATCTTTTTAATGTCGGTACGAAAGTAGCATTCAACCATGAAGACGCGGTGCTCTTGTGTTCATCTCCAGGGGAACCTGGTTGTATTTGTTACAAGCGCAACCACACTAAGAACACTGTAATTTGCTTACTTTTCGCAAAAATTACCGCTTCTCCGTAGAGGGCACTTTGATTTCAAATTTAAAACGAGCAGCGAAGAAGGACAAGTGACTTGAACGTTTCATGACGGGAGGTGGACAGTGTATTGTCCACATAACTCAGTGAATTATAAAATCACAAAGTTATTAATACTTGAAGCAAAGGCGAGATCGGCATATTCCTTTCGATGTATGTTCTAACTCATTATTACGTAAATTTAAAACGAGGAGCGAAGAAGGACAAGTGACTTGAACGTGTCAAGACGGGAGGTGGACAGTGTATTGTCCACATAACTCAGTGAATTATAAAATCACAAAGTTATTAATACTTGAAGCAAAGGCGAGATCGGCATATTCCTTTCGATGTATGTTCTAACTCATTATTACGTAAATTTAAAACGAGGTGCGAAGGACAAGTGACTTGAACGTTTCATGACGGGAGGTGGACAGTGTATTTGTCCACATAACTCAGTGAATTATAAAATCACAAAGTTATTAATACTTGAAGCAAAGGCGAGATCGGCATATTCCTTTCGATGTATGTTCTAACTCATTATTACGTAAATTTAAAACGAGGAGCGAAGAAGGACAGGTGACTTGAACGTGTCAAGACGGGAGGTGGACAGTGTATTGTCCACATAATTCAGTGAATTATAAAATCGCAAAGTTATTAATACTTGAAGCAAAGCCGAGATCGGCATATTCCTTTCGATGCATGTTCTAACTCAGTATTACGTAATTTTAAAACGAGGAGCGAAGAAGGACAAGTGACGAGTGACTTGAACGTTTCAAGACGGGAGGTGGACAGTGTATTATCCACATAATTCAGTGAATTATAAAATCACAAAGTTATTAATACTTGAAGCAAAGGCGAGATGGGCATATTCCTTTCGATGCATGTTCTAACTCAGTATTACGTAAATTTAAAACGAGGAGCGAAGGACAAGTGACAAGTGACTTGAACGCTTCAAGACGGGAGGTGTACAGTGTATTATCCACATAATTCAGTGAATTATAAAATCCAAAGTTATTAATACTTGAAATAAAGGCAAGATCGGCATATTGCTTTCGATACATGTTCCAACTCAGTATTACGTAAATTTAAAACGAGGAGCGAAGAAGGACAAGTGACGAGTGACTTGAACGCTTCAAGACGGGAGGTGGACAGTGTATTATCCCCATAATTCAGTGAATTATAAAATCGCAAAGTTATTAATACTTGAAGCAAAGGCGAGATCAGCATATTCCTTTCGATGCATGTTCTAACCTCTCTTGTGCTTCCGCAGTAACCTCCATAGGAACATGTTTCGACAGTCTATACCTCTGTAAAAAGTTTTCTTCGGATAGTTCCTCAAAATCATTTCTCCTAATAGGCCGTACTCTATTACGAATGCAATTTATACGGTCTTAAATATAGCAAATCGACAACAACAGCTGCGTTCATGCTCGCCATCTTGACTATTTACAATTGTTAAGGACTTAACATCAGAAATTTGGCTTGTTAGTTTAGCAAGAGATTTAACACGAGTGTTCAGCTAACACTTGGTGAAATGCAATTTTTGTTTTAACTATTGCTAAACTCGTGTTAAGGCTTAACATATGTTGGTGAAATAGGGCATTAATGTTGGAGTAAGCAAATTAAGAAAATAAAAAAAAAAACTATTCTACATGCAGTACAAAAGTAAAAAGAGACCGCTGTATCCTGAGATGTTAAAGGCGGCAAAACATAGAATAGTAAACAAATAAAAACGTGGAAACAAGTGGAATGCAGGCTTCCAAGGATAGCCGAAGCTTATAGCGTTCCGTGAATTTAGATAAGCCGCCTCTTGTAGCATTTGTGCCAGTAGGCAAGGTTTGTTTATGTTCCTCCGAGATTTGCTAAGATCGCATCAAGGTCAAGCAGAACGACTCAAAGGAGAAGCAACTTTCATTGTGTTTCTCTTTTCCCCTAACAGAAAGGTGTATAAAAAAAGGAAACGGCCACACGCCGATGGATAACAGCTGACTGTCGGCTCGGGCAACGGAACGCTCATTGTTCATCAGGGGGCGGTGCAGGTATGACCTTACTCAACACTTGGCTGCTGGCCGTCGTGACCTGCTGCTCTTGCTTCATCACCGCATCATCGCTAGGTAAGTAACTTACCTGATTTTAGAGAATTTGTATTCGTAAAACATCGCAGCTCATGTTGCATCAAACTCGCGTACCACTTTCTGCGGACCGATCGGTGAAAATCGTTAAAAAAATTAAACAACTACAATTTAGACTTTTACACTGCTTAAAACGTGCAGTCCTTGCAGAAAATTTTTGTGCAAATTCTTTTTGTATTTAGAGTAAAGATGAGAGATTTACGTGATGGTTTCTTTCCTTACATTTTTTTAGGGTGGCTAGCTCTGCTCAAAAATCCGATATTGAAATTTCATAAGAAAAAAAAAAGAGCCCCTTTGTATAAAAAAAAGAAGCATTTAAAACGGTGCGCGCGTGTATGTTTATTTTGCTTATTTAACGTTCTCCAACGTTAACACATATCGGACGATGAATGAAATGATGCTCAAATGAGTCCAAGGACCATAGAGCTTAGAGTTACCATCTTTCAGGATAACGGGAAATAGGTGAAATGATGTTCAAATGAGCGCAGGCTTCAAAGAGCTTAGAGTTACCAGACATTAATCTTTCAAGATAAGGGAAAATAGATAAAATTATGTTCAAATGAGCCCAGGGTCTATAGAGCTTTAAGTTACCACTCATTCATCTTTCAAGATAAGGGAAAATGGGTAAAAGATGTTCAAATAAGCCCAGGGTCCATAGAGCTTATATTTACCACGCATTCATCTTTTAAGGTAAGACAAAATGGGTAAAATAATGTTCAAATGAGGCCAGGGTCAATAGAGCTTTAAGTTACCACTCATTCATCTTTCAAGATAAGGGAAAATTTGTGAAATGATGCACAAATGAGCCCAGAATCCATAGAGCCTAGAGTTACCACTCATTCATATTTTAAGATAAGGGAAATGGGTGAAATGATGTTCAATGAGCCTAGGGTCCATAGAGCTTAGAGTTGCCACTCATTCATCTTTCAAGATAAGGGAAAACCGGTAAAATAATGTTCAAATGAGCCCACGGTCCATAGAGCTTAGAGTTGCCACTCATTTATCTTTTAAGATAAGGGAAATGGATGAAATGATGCTCAAATGAGCCCAGGCTTCATAGAGCTTAGAGTTGCCACTCATTCATCTTTCAAGATAAGGGAAAATTTGTGAAATGATGCTCAAATGAGCCCAGGATCCATAGAGTTTAGAGTTACCACTCATTCATCTTTCAAGATAAGGGAAAATGGGTGAAACGATGTTCAAATGAGCCCAGGATACATTGAGCTTTGAGTTACCAGACATTAATCTTTCAGAATAAGGGAAAATGGTTAAAATTATGCTCAAATGAGCCCAGGCTCTATAGAGCTTAAAGTTATGTCATTCATCTTTCAGAATTAGGGAAAATAGGTCAAACGCTGTTCAAATGAGCCCAGGGTCCCTAGAGCTTAGAGTTACCAGTTATTCATGTTTCAGGATAAGGGAAAATTCGTGAAATTATGTTGAAATGGGTGCAGGATCCATAGAGCTTAGAGTTACCACACATTAATCTTTCAATATAAGGGAAAATGGGTAAAAAGATGTTCAAATGAGCCCAGGTTTCATAGAGCTTAGAGTTGCGAGTCACTCATATTTCAGGATAAGGGGAAATTCGTGAAATGACGTTGAAATGGGTCCAGGGTCCATAGAAAATAGAATTACCAGAGATTAATTTTTCAGTATAAGAGAAAATGGGTAAAATGATGTTTAAATGAGCCCAGGATCCACAGAGGTTAGAGTTGCCACCCATTAATCTTTCAAGATAAGGGAAAATGAGCCCAGCATCCATAGGGCTTATATTTACCACTCATTCATCTTTTCAAGATAAGGGAAAATGGGTAGAAGCTTCAAATGAGCCCAGGGTCCATAGAGCTTAGAGTTGCCACTCATTCATCTTTTAAGATAAGGAAAATGGGTAAAATAATGTTCAAATGAGCCCAGGGTTCATAGAGCTTATATTTACCACTCATTCATCTTTTAAGATAAGGGCAAATTTGTGAAATGATGCACAATGAGCCCAGGATCCATAGAGCTTAGAGTTACCACTCATTCATCTTTTAAGATAAGGGAAATGGGTGAAATGATGTTCAAATAAGCCTAGGGTCCATAGAGCTTAGAGTTGCCACATATTTATCTTTCGAGATGAGAAAAAATGGGTAAAATAATGTTCAAATGAGCCCAGGGTCCATAGAGCTTAGAGTTGCCACATATTTATCTTTCAAGGTAAGAAAAAATGGGTAAAATAATGTTCAAATGAGCCTAGGGTCCATAGAGCTTAGAGTTACCATTTATTCATCTTTCAGAATTAGGAAAAATGGCTGAAAAGATGTTCAAATGAGTCCAGAGTCCATAGAGCTTAGAGTTACTGGCAATCGTTCTTCAGAATAAGGGAAACCTCCATAAGGCCTTGTCAAGTAAACTCGCCCTGAATTTCAGGAATCCGATCCCTTAATTTGTTATCAAGGTACTAAGGAATTTAATTGTAACAAAATGACATCAATTGTGCAATATCTGTCGAAGAAGATTTTGATTCTAGATAATAAAGTTGTATAAATTAATTCATACATCAAGAATGCAGTTACATATTGGTACACACACTTCTATAGTTGCTAGTAATATCTGTATAAACAATTGAGGCTCTACTTCAGTAGTTAAGAAAATCACTTTTAGCTCTTCGGCCCCCCCCCCTCCCCGCTTGAATTCACTTTTAGGTTATCTTCTGCAATTGATACAGTTCCTTCTTCTACAAAGATAGAACTTAGAATGACGCTATCTTTTTGCAAATTGAAGATTATTGATTTTGCCGTCGCTATGGAAACTGGACACTTCCTTACTAGGAACGCGATGCTTAAGGACCAGCAATTATTTTATTCAATTAATTTTATAATTTCCTTTTCAAAACTTAAACAATTAACATTCAAATATTATACAACATAATTAATATTAGTGATTTTCTTTTCCCATTCCTAACTCAGTTTATCACAGTCTTGCTTGCACTCATTTAATCACGATCGCTTCATAAACACTTCCAACAATTACGGGTTTCTTCTTAAACATTTTAAAAATATATTCAGAATTACAAATATAAAAATAATGATAATTTAGTTGATTGATGGGAATTAATCACTTCTTCATACTAGCCGCATATAGGCTAAGGTTTTTTTATGCATAAACATGAAAAATTCAATGTCATGGCCCGGATGTGAACCACGGATCTCCTGGTTTCCGTCCAGTCGCTCTAACCCATTGAGCTATCATGGCCAACGTGCCGTCATGACATTAAATTCTCCAATTGACTCATATATTTCCCCGGTAGACCACTTGGGGCTCTCGCATTCGAGATACACCGTTTGTGGCGAGTTACTATTGTAAGTACTTGAGTCCAGGGCTTCATCATTTAACTCTTATTATTTTAGTTAATTGACGGCAAGTTGACCATGGTAGCTCAATGGGTTAGAGCGACTGGACGGAAACCAGTATATCCGTGGTTCAAATCCCAGCCATGGCATTGGATTTTTCATGTTGACTCTATTCATAATAATGATATTCTTCGGGCTGAAATTAAAGCAACTGTTTCAATATTTACAATAAAATTAAATAAAAATATTTTGTGCATTTGTATTAAATGTTAAGGGGTTATAGGTTTGGCAAAGATTATGAGTACATTTTGGTTCGAAGTAAGATGACATTAAGTATAGTAATTACCGAGGGCTATTTTGTAGGCCAATTCGCAGAAGTGGTTCGGTAAGTTAGGGCTGAAAGTAGCCAAAGTTGCTAGATCAGGTATGGCAGGCTAACTTGTGATTATGATTATTGGGATTTAGGGCGCTCAACAGCGCGTTACCCGCCTCGGTAGCGTGGTGGTAGCATGTCTGCCTCACGTTCAAGAGGTCCCGAGTTCGAATCTCGGTCAAGGTGAGTTACCTGAATAAGGTTTTTTCCGGGGTTTTCCCTTATCCTTCAAGACGAAGGTCCATGGACCCTGGACTCATTTGAGCATCATTTCACCCAATTCATTCATCGTCCGATATGACTTAACGTTGGAGGATGTAAATCACAAAAAAAAAAAAAAAAAAAAAAAAAAAACAGCACGTTCATCAGCGCCCTGAAAGTTCTAAGCGTGCTAAAATCTGGATAAAACAAGCACTAAAACACTTACATCGTAAATAAAAACAAGCATGCCGCTTACGTCAAAGTCTAAAAGACGCGTAAAATCAATAAAACAGTTAAAAATGGACAATAACGTAAAGACTAAATTCTGTCATTTAATAATACTTTAAAAACCTTGGCCACCACTGTCTCGTCATCCGCGAGAATCTCCGCCAAGCTGGCCTGCAGCTGGAGAGAACTGCGGAGACGTTCTAGGCTAGAACATTTAGTAAGTACGTGACAGAGCGTTAGAGCTGCAACGCACAGCGGGCAAATCGGAGCTGGGGCCCTGTTTATCCAAGAGCAGGTGCAGGTCGCCCGGGTTTACCCGGGCGGAGGGTTACACGCCATGGTACCTATCCGCTGTGCGGATTTACCCGTGCGGTATAGAAGATAATGTATTTTGCGCGAGCTTCTGTGTCATTACGTGAGACGGCGCAGTTGGCCTCTACTGATGCTTCTGGTGCCGGGATGCTCCCCCATGACTGAGAGGCAGTGCCCGTTCCACCTCGCTTCGTGCGGTCGCTAGCGATCCGTCAAGCAGAGGGGAGGCCGCGCCGTGGCTCAGTGGTTAGACCGATTGGCTCTCACCAAGGCGGCCCGAGTTCGATCCCAGGCGACCGCAAAGTGAGATTTGTGGTGGACAACACGGCGCTGGGGCGGGTTTCCTCCGGGATCTCCGGTTTCCCCCGCCATCTCATTCCACCGGTGCTCCATCTTCATCTCATGTATCATCAGTGCCATCACCTGCGGTGTCGTATGTAGTAAAAGCAGAGGGGGAACCAGTAGCTAGAGACCAGATGGGAATTTAGGTTTTAAGGTTTAAAAGTCCAGGTCGTGCGCGTGTCCCAGGGCATGATTGCAGGTGTCAACCTTCCAGCGCGGCCAAGGCGCGACGTGACCTGGGGTTGATTGGTAGGGGACCAGGAGGAGAGGCAGACTTTACCACCCAAGGGCATCCTTGGGAAGGCGGTAGCTCCTCCGTCTCCTGGGGAGACGGTGGTCGTATTGACCTAGTGAATTCACCAGCTGGTTAGGGTGAGGGGTGATCTTGGCATACAACGTGCGCGTTCGTTCACGCACGAGTCTTCAACGTATGGTATGCCAGACTGGGTGTGCAGGAAGTGAGATGGGAACCTGCGGTCGGTACCGTAGATCATTCTTAAGGCTCTGTTCTGTACGGCTTGCAGCCTGCGGAGGGTGGTCTGAGCCACCGAGCCCCAGACATCGCATCCATACAGCATCAGAGGCGGAACGATCGCACGGTACGCCCGCAGTTTGAGGCGGATGGACATTGTGAAGAAGTTATACCCAAGGGATCAGAAGAGCTTTGACGCGGCGGAGCTTGTTTCTGCGCAGTGCAGACCACTCCCCTCGCCAGGAGGACAACGCAGCTCTGCGCAATTCTAGGTGTAGGTCTTCCGATGTCACCGTTGTTATACTAACCATCGGCTGTGAAGTCGCCGTCTTCGCTGCCGAATCCGCTAGCTATCTCCCTGCAAGGCCCACTTGACCAGGAACCCAAGCACACACCATGCTAACGCCGGAAACGTGTAAATCGTGAAGTGTGCCCTGGATTCGCTGTACAAGGGATTGGTAATTTTACAGCTGACGTAGGCTCTGAAGCGCACTAAGGGAATCGTTGAGTATTAAGCAGACACCCATCTCTCGTCAACGTACGTGTAGAATGGCTCGGTATATGCAGGCTAGCTTGGAATTCTTGGGATGTGTGAGAGTATTTCTTATACATTTATAGCGGCTTTAGTATGCAAAACAGAACATTTCAGTAATGTAGAAATGAAGTGTAAACTTCGTGGGGGTCTTAGAGTCACTGGTAAAAAGGGTAGTTTATTTTATGAAGCTGTAACACATTCAGGATTAGGAGGGGACCAGTGCGACCAGTCTTGACCTATTGTACCTATACCCCAAGTGCGGCATTCCCTGAAGGAAGGATGAGGCGAGAGGAGAGAGGGGATGGATGACCCAAGGAGCTACGGCAGTACAGAGCACAGGGTTCTTACATTTTACTTGGATGGAAACCTTTTCCTGTAGGCCAGGACAACATTACCATTACTGTGGTTCGGAAGTGGTCCCAGCAGCCGGCTCGGCGACTGGCAACCGATAGAGGAACTGATTCACGCAGAGCACGCAATATTCACCGAGATTCCCGCCAATATTTCTACCCTGAAAGAGACCACCAGATGAGAGATGATATAAAATGGAGGGATGAAAATTCGGGGGATGTAATTAACCTCCCAGCGACCCGGGAAAACACCCGAAAAAACCACGGATCATGTTGATCGGCCATGGTAATAGAAATCGGGTTTCCCGAACGCGGATCACAGACGAAACTGCCTGAGCCATACAGACACGAATCATTTTTTATTTTTTAAATTTGTAGTTTTTCAAAACGTGTTTTTTATACTAAAATCTTGCTATCGAAATTTTGGAACAGTGGCATGGTAGAATGTAATAAATTACGAGGGCTATCCAGAAAGTAGATTACGTTTTGGAATAAAAAGTAAACAAAGTATAGGAAACAAATTTTATTATATACAGATGAAAGCCACACTCAAATACTACTTTTCGACATAGTCACCATTCAAATTAAGGCATTTATCGTAGCGATGTACGAGCTTGGAAATTCCTTCATCGAAAAATTCGGCCGCCTGCGCCTTCAACCACTTCGTTACCTCTTCTTGCAGCTGTGCGTCGTCATCAAAACGCTGCATAGCCAGCCACTTCTTCATTGCTGGGAATAGGTGGAAGTCGCTCGGTGCCAGGTCGGGACTGTACGGCGGATGAGGAAACAACTCCCACTTAAAAGATTCAAGAACTTCACGAGTGACATTTGCCGTGTGGGGCCGGGCGTTGTCGTGAATCAACAAGATCTTAGAGCTCAACATTCCTCTGCGCTTGTTTTGAATGGTTCTTCTGAGTTTTTGGAGAGTTTGACAATACCTTTGAGAGTTTATTGTAGTGCCTCTTTCCAGGAAGTCCACCAAAATCACACCTTTTCTGTCCCAAAAAACAGTCGCCATCATCTTCCTTGCCGACATTGTTTGCATGCATTTCTTGGGTTTTTGGGGAGAACTTGTGTGCCCCCACTGCATTGATTGCAATTTCGTTTCACAGTTCACGTGTTTCACCCATGTTTCGTCACCAGTAACGATGCGATCGAGTAAAGAGTCACCATCCTTATGGTAAACGTCCAAAAAGTTCAACGCTGCAGCCATTCGCTGATTTTTGTGGTCCTCTGTCAAGATTTTTGGAATCCATCTTGCACAAAACTTGTGGTAACCAAGCTTTTCGCTGATGATTTCGTGCAACAAACTTCGCGAAATTTGTGGAAAACTCAAAGAAAGTTCCGTTATTGTGAACCTTCGATTTTCACGGGCTTTAACATCGACTTTTTCGACAAGTTCGGCAGTCATTATGCTGGGTCTCCCACTTCGATCTTCGTCGTGAACATTGGTTCGGCCATTTTTAAATCTGATGACCCACTGACGCACTCCACCTTCAGTGATAATGTTGTCCCCATACACTTCACAAAGCTGCCGATAGATTTCTATCGGCTTACAGTTTTTTGCAGTCAGAAACCTTATTACTGCACGCACCTCGCAGCTCGCGGGATTTTCAATTAACGCAGACATTTCAAACCGTCACAGTATCTGAACGGAGCACAGCACGAACCTCTCACTAGCACGGCTAGATGCCGACTGAGCTGCGCAACGCTCTGATCCCAAGATGGCCGCGCTAGCCCCGCCCCTAGCGGAAACAGACGAAACCGTAATCTACTTTCTGGATAGCCCTCGTATCTACTTATTACGTACTAGTAGAGAAAGTAAAACTGATTATATAGACATGTCCATGTTTTTGAAGGAACAATGACTTACAAATGAACGTGTTTCAACTGTCTGCCAAACTTCCAGCCGTGAGCGCTGCTGATGCTGAACATACAATGCATGTTCGCTGTCATTTCTTACACCAACAACATACTTACCATACTTTGGAATGACATATGCGAAGAACGTGTGATTTAGACCAGCGCGTATTTTGGTCCACGGTCAGTTTAAGAGAATGGCCACAGATGAGAGTAGAGTCTGTTTAGTTAACTCATGTGCACGTCGGCCGCTGCCTTTGATAAACCCTTATAATCGTTTTAGAACAGCGGCCCTCCTTCTCCCAGATCTTTCTGCAAGTTTGCCACCTTTCTCGATACGTCATGGGTATCATACGAGGTTTCGTATAAATAAATTATCTTATGAAATATGAGCTGAATCTTTCCTGGCGGCGCATATGTTCTAGACGTTCTCGGGCTTCGAGCCAGGTAAGCAGATGTTGAGACATCGACGTTTCGGGAGCGTGCATCTCTCCCATCATCCCCTCTCCTGATGATGGGAGAGATGCACGCTCCCGAAACGTCGATGTTTCAACAGCTGCTTACCTGGCTCGAAGCCCGAGAACGTCTAGAACACATTATCTTATGTCCATTATTGCCAAACTTCCTTTCCTTAGTTTTGAATATATATATATATATATATATATATATATATATATATATATATATCCAAGCTGCAATTCTACTGGATTCCATAATAACCCTTATCCTATTCAAAGTGCGGTATTTGAAACCCAGCTCTTTTACGAGACTGTCCAAAGTGCAGTGCCCATGAGGAAAATCACAAATTTCTTGCAAATGTGCAACCAATTCATCTAAGGTGGGCGGTCTCCCTTTTGCATAGAATCTATAAATTTCTCGACGAATTAAATCGCATGTGAAATTATCTACTTTAGAGAAACGTTTCCTTTTGTTTTCACACTTGATCGGCGTCCTTGGTATTCCTTTCGTCACAATATTTCTTACTGTATTTCTGTGAATACCCAGAATTTATCATCAGATTCATTGCATGGCCACTTACCAAGATTATTTGTCAGCAAATATTTATATGTGTTCAAAACAAGCGCTTGAATTTGCTTAGAAACAGTTCCCGTTATAACTTTGTTTTTTGAGGCTTCTCCAGTAAAACTCGGCCCAGTTATTCACACTATTGTCATCACTTTGATTATTTTCACCTGACTGAAAGTTATCTACTACTTCATTTGCATTTATCACTGCATTTCCCTCCCACGGTCTCCACATTGTGATACACAACGAATTTCTGCACGAAATGAAACAGATCAACTGGGAGTTGGAACTTTGACAACTGAGACTCCACGTGGACTAGACATGCGACTGTCACTTCGAGAAAATCAGGGTTGCTATTGGTCCTCAACGACAGTGTTCCATTTCTGAAGTGTGGAGATAGATTTATGACGGTCATTAGTAGGCGGGAGGGTAGTTTCCTTTGAGGGGCAAACTGCACTCGCTTTCACTAGACAGACTCTACCAACCAGACGGCTATTCTGAGCAGTCCTTGTTGCTAGCGTTCTCCCCAGTTTTCGGCATTCCAGCATCAGTGACCTCGGAGGAAAGTGACTTTTACTGAGAGCATTTTCGCTGTAATTTTGCCCAGCTTTTATTTTAGTGCTTTCCTCCACCTAAAAACTTTCTTTGGAAACAAAACTACAATACAGAACACCTCAATACATCAAGGTAATTGTGACGTTGTTAATAAAATTTAGGTTTATAAGATACCTGTCGTGTCGTGTCGTGTAATTTGGACCGAAGGTAGAGTATAATTTGGTTCGAACAAAATTACACGGATTGAGTAAGTTAAGTAATATATTTCAAATAAACAGTAACTATGAAATAGTGTTATTAAGTTATTGCAGTAAATGATCATTTTGTTAACTTCTGTTACACACAATGTAAATTGTGTAACTTTTCAGATGACAACACGAGAAGCTCGCAAATCTAAGGGCTTCAGGTGTGGTCCTAACAGAAACACGTCATAAAGACACGCTTGCGATGCCTTCTAATACATCTGGAGTCAATGACAAAAAAGAAGATTAATTTTTGAACAGAGGGAACCAAAAGCTCTGACAAGACCTGCTGTATAGTATGCGAGGAACAGTGCGATAAATGCAAAGGATGGAGTCATGAAGAGTGTGCCGATATAAGTTATTCTCTTTGCCGTTGGAGTGAGAAGTGGAGGATGGCCATTAGCCCCGAGAAGAGCTCCGCTCTTCTCCTGGCTAAGGTCCGAGCTGGGCGACCGGATTGGTCGCTGAGGTTGAGGCAGAGGCAAATACCTTGGCGTCCACCTCGATCGCGGTCTCACCTACGCACCTCACGTCCGGGTCAAAGCCGGACAAGGGCATGCAGCACTAAGAAAGTGCCCAGTGCTTAAATCCACCATGCCAACGCATCTCAAACTACGCCTTCATCGGGCGATTATACCGCCCCTGATTCTGTACGGCTGCGAAGTCTGGGGATCAGCGGCTCCGACCACTATTCGCAGACTACAGTACGTCCAGAACAGGGCACTGCGAGTGATCTACGATACCGGGCGTAGATTTCCGTCCCACATCCTTCACACCTACTCCGGAGTTCCGTACATTGTGGACGTGGTGCGGGAGAGATCCCGCACGATCTACGATAAGCTGGGCTCCCATCCCAACATCCTGGTGAACACCCTTGGCCGTTACGATCACAGGGCTTCTCGACGCCAACCGAGCTACCGGTTGTCCAAAGATGCTTTGGGTAACCAGAACTGAACAGGCCCTGACTTCAAACCCCCAAGCCCAGAAATGGGCTTGGTAAGTCCAATACCTAAACATTTGTTCCTTTCCCTCTAGCCTGTTAAGCGGACTGTGCTCATATACCTCCCAGGCAGGCGGAAGAGCGCAGCCAGCACTGGGCGCACAACTCCCCACGGGGCAACAGCGCGAAAATGAAATGTGTAGTGTTTAACGCCCGCTTTTACTACATACGGCACCGCAGGCGATGACACTGATGATACATGAGATGAAGATGGAGCACCGGTGGAATGAGATGACGGGGGAAACCGGAGATCCCGGAGAAAACCCGCCCCAGCGCCGTGTTGTCCACCACCAATCTCACTTTGCGGTCGCCTGGGATCGAACCCGGGCCCCCTTGGTGGGAGCCAAGCGGTTTAACCACTGAGCCACGGCGCGGCCTTGCAACAGCACGCATAAGGCTAGACATACCACTGCCGAAGACAACCGCCTAAGACAAAGACGACTCTTCTATACTGCCCAGTAAAAGCCGCAATAAGCGGCTAGGTGCTGGGCAGCAAACACTCCGTCCAGGTACACCTGTACGACTCGATTCTTCTGCTGGTCTGCTACTTTTGTGACAGGTACATTTTGGAGCAAGCAGTGAAGCTCACCTTAAACTGGGACAAAGAACTTGGAAATAATAAGTGTCTATGGCATTTTATATTGATTTGTTAAAATTAATTTACTTCCTTTGATATTTTGAGTAATGTTAGCAGTATGCATAATAATTATTCAAGTGCTAAATCAACCTTTACAGTGATTTTCAGTCAATAAAAGCTAATGTTAAAGCATATGAGTGGGTTATAAATGTATTATGTAGCGGTCCAATTTACACACCTTATCAGATCAAGTTACACACTCCTGATCCAAAATACATGTAATTTGCAAATTATGTTGATGCGACTAAGATCTGTACATTCACATAATGGTATAACTTCCTCTTATTAATGCATTAAAGCAATTTGTGGACCCTATCAAAGTTATACTGTATAGTTATTAGCGCTTAAAGTTAAGTGGTCCAAATTACATGGCCTTGCCCTACTCTCTTTTAGCTTTACGAAAAAAAAAAAAAAAAAAAACAGAAAAAACAGTTTCTACATCAACTAAACTCTGAATATTCCCAACTTCACACTGATTCCGTGCACCAAGAAACAAATGACTGCTGTATTAGAGCGCCTATTCCCTTTGCCACTCAGGAGTCATTTGTTATTCCTCAACAACCGACAATCAATTTATGCCAGTGCAGCCACCGGTATATGGGACAAATTCTTGCCATTTTGATTCCTGCAATGGACAGCTGAGACAGTTAACATCAATATGTATCCCAGGATTGACTGGTAAATTATATTTAGTATAAAATTAGATTAGTTGTAAATGCTTACCAATTTCATGTTTAAAATGTTATCTAAATCTTAAATAGGTATTATTTTTCGCTAAATACGCAGCAAGAATTTGGCAATCTGATCTATTTTTTTGGAATTGCCTGGACATTTCTTTTAGGAGGGGATTGTCTTCTTTTTAACGTCACACATGTGTGTATTAAAGTATTAGAAACAGTACATATAGAAACAAAATTCTCGCTTTATAATATTACTATAACTAAGTACATATCCGATCCTTAAAATGGCTAGATATCAAGTAACGAATGGTCCTTATGTTTGAGTTAGGGACATTCACTTTCATTCACGGAGAGTTGGTATCCCTACTTCCTCTATGGAAGCCATTACCGGCCACTTAAGCAGTTATTGTCTGTTGCAAACAATCAGCAGCAACAATTAATGTTTACGGAACTGTTATGGCAATTTAAGTCAGTGAAAGCTGACACACACATACAAATATGATACCAAACAAACCGTTCAACAATTACAAGCAATCTCAAAGCTTCTTCGTTTAAAACAGGAAATTCCAACCTGGTTATATGTTCATCAATAGACAAACATATGTTGGAATTGTGAAATTTGTTATCCAAGCACTTTGGGAATAAAACACAAGAACATCGAGGTTAAATACTTTGACTTTGTGGGTTCGTAGAATTAAAAAGTCCAGTTGCAGAAATTAAAAAATGTTCATTTCCGTAGAAACACAGTTTGTACACCCTTGGCAGCAGAAACAGAATGACGTAACATACACAAATACAATCTCTCGTGGCTTCTGCACACGTAAATAAACAAAAGAGTTCACTTTCAAAACACAGCTGTACGCACAGGGATGAAGTTCAACTAAGACTCCCCTCACTTTCTTCTCGGGAAGCAAGCCAGGTGAAAAGATGATTAGATATCGACGTTTCGGGAGTGTGCATCTCTCCCATCATCAGGATATTTATAAAGTGTTATAACCACAAATGAAATACTGGATATAACACAACTATAAACAAAGACACAACACTTTCAAATTCGCATTACTGAACAAAAGACTGTTTTCAGTAAATTAAATGTCAGGTCAGGAGATGGCGTGAGTATAGAAAATTGGGTCAAAGAAACATAACTACACATGTATTATTTTATTTTGACAGGAATTCTGCGTGGTAGGGATGAGTAGCAACTGTGGTGGGGATAGCGCACATATCGTCACAACGCGTCACACGCGTAAGATTACGAGAGGGGAGGGCGCTGCATAAGGTGTCAAGAACAAATTTCATTCTCGAAGCCAGTTTTTGCAACTCTTATAAACCAAGTTGTAATTCTTACTATGGTAGTAATATCCACGCTTTTGTTGGATCTTAAATAGTACATAGGCATTTGGAACAAAACCCTGTTCTCCTCCAGCAGACATGATAAACAACTGCCGGCCTTTCAATATCGCTGCAGAGTCCCTGAAACGTATTTCACTCCAGACATATGGTCCAGTATGTGCTGTATTTATATAAGTTTCATCTATATAAACTTCACTTCGATATCTCTGAATATTTCGTAAATACTTAAGCCTTTTTGCACGTATGGTGCGATTTTCGATTAAAATTTGTCTGCCACGCCTAGTGCTTTTTTTTTTTTCAAATAATCCTAGCTTCAAAAGAACTCTTCTTAATGTTCAGACACTGCCTTGGAAGTCAGTAGAATTTTTAGCTTCATAAGCACTTTCTTCAAAGTTGTTCTTTGTTTACCTGAGCTTTAAAAATTATTCATATTTCGCCTAACTACTTCTCAATTAAAACATCCAAATTAGATTTTGTGCATCTTCTTAATCTTTGTTTACTGGGCTTAGAGAAGGACGTTGTTGCACTGGCACCAATGGCTTTTCTTTCCTTAATAACTCTCCTAAACTGCTTTCAGATACAACTGTTGCCTCACATACCCTTCCCCAGATTTTTATAGCTGACCCAGACCATTGTTTCTTTTTTATAAATCTATGGATATTGGTTATTACTTCTCGTGTTTTTAAATGTAGCACTTTATTTCCTAATGTGCTGCTAGGAGGCGTCATTTATAAATGCTCTCTTGGAACCAGGAGACAAGCACATTTTGAAATAAGCTGTAGTGTTACCGAGTAGCTCTGCACGTGTTTAGTTGCTCGCAACTGGTACGCAACTGACCTGCCCTCCTCTCCAGTTGCAACCTTTCTGAGGTGGACTCGTCCAGATACCACTGGGCATCGCTCTGCACTTTTCAAGATAAAAACAATACATCTGTACTTAACTTGATTATCAAGCTGTATAGATCTTTCCTTCTTAATTCGATGGATTTCCATTTTTAAGGCAGGTTTCTAAGAGGAGCTGAACTGAAATCCAGCATCACAATTAAGCATGCTCCTTTCAGAGGAAATGGCCAAAGCTTCCTTAATTCTTTGCTCCTAGTAACTGTTGCATATTGCCAAGATGGTCGTCTCCCAAAATTTGGCTCTATGATCGTTATCAAAACAATGCTCTGCCAGTCCAGACTTCTGCGGCTTCCTTATATACCTCTACTCATATTTCTCGAAATTAATCGAATGTTCTGCAACAAACAAGACGATACCAGACGAAACACGAACCTTCCAGTCATCCAACTTTATCTGTTTCGGCAAGCCTTTTATCTCCACACCGCACTTTCCGACCCTTTGCGCGCGCCGGGCGTGCTATCGCAATAATGGTTCGCGACTGTATATTTATTTTCCTTCCTTACTTCACCGCTCCCGGTGTTGGGAGTTGTTCGGTTACCCCTCGCCCAAAAATTCGGGGTGAGGTAGCCGAGGCATTGACCTGATTGAGGAACCAGGGTTAGAGGGTCAGCCCAATGCCTCGGTTGAGAGTGAGAGAAGTGAAGATAGTATGATGGTGAAAGGAATGACAGGAAAGATGAATGATGGAGCAGTTGGTGCAGAGAAACACATCCCAAGCTATTTACCTTTCTTTTACACGGCTAACTATAAAGAACTTTTCAAAAATTAAAAGAACTTGCAAACTTAACCTTTAAGCAATTTGATTGTTCACTATTCATGCTGGCTAATGCAGTTTTCAATGCTAATTCCACAGTGCGATCCAATATAAACCTGAACCATTTCAATAGGCTACAACTTTTGTAATAGGACACAGGTGTAACTTTGGGAGAATATAATACACAATTGGGAGATTACATTACACTATTTACATCTCAGAGAAAATGTTGTAAGTGTCCTCCACCAGCATCTATACATATTTGCACTCGTCTCACCATATTCTCTGAAGTTTTACAGAGAGTATCCTCGCCAATGTTACTTATTTCGGTTCGAATGGATTCCTTGAGAACATCAATTGTCCGTGGCCTATTCTTGTACACTCTATTTTTAGATACCCCCACAGGGCAGAATCCGGTGAGATTAGGTC
The DNA here is from genome assembly GCA_030765055.1 of Mantis religiosa. Taxonomy (NCBI): domain Eukaryota; kingdom Metazoa; phylum Arthropoda; class Insecta; order Mantodea; family Mantidae; genus Mantis; species Mantis religiosa. The sequence continues at coordinate 149,860,696 of CM060956.1, read as the reverse complement.
AGGGGATCTGGGGGCCATAGACCTTTTGAGATTATTCGATTATCGAAGAACCTGTACAAGAGAGAGTGTTATTATGTATGGGTGAGCTATGTGACAACACTTGTGTATTTTAATGGAAACTTCCATTCTTGTCATACTGGGAATGGAAGCATATACACCGTGGAGGCAGCAAAAGCGATTACTTTACACTTTTCTGTAGCTTGCCTTTTTGTCCTGGGCGAACAGTGATTCGATAAACATCTACTACTAGACGTTTCTGGCCTGAAGAAGTAATAGTGAGAGTTTTAGAGCTTATGTTTGTTTCGAGCTTAGAGCATCGGTCCAAAGAAACATTAAAGAAGTTTTGTATTTTCATAAAATAGAAGACGACGGTAAGCTAGTATTGGACTAACAATTTTTGCAAAATAATTTGAATTGGCTTTAAGAAAAGTACCCTAATCTCATACTACCCTCCACACAGAAAAAAATTTAAATTAAATTCATGATGACCAGAAGACTTTAAACTTTAAGGTTAGCTCAGAAATGAATGACAGCATCATTATCGTGCGTTCATGCAAATCCTTCCATCCCAAGCTACTTTCTAAGCGAACGAGTGTTTTAAATTTTGATTTTATCTAGAGTAACTCTAAAGAGTTTTATTCAAATACAATACGCTGTTTTCATGATATATCTGGAATGTTCTGGGAGCAACTGATGACATTTAAACATAGATTGGAACTGGATGAAACAGAAATAGACAGACAAGCAAGACGTTTTCATTTTTAATTATTTAATTCATAATTTTAATACTATATCATGTTTTAAAAACGGAGACTACAAAATATGAAAACGTTCCTTGTGGTCCCATAAGACTGTTCTGGAAATGTGTGATGGATGATCTTTAATAACTGCGAAAACGCTTGTAAGATCTAAAACATAAAACGAGAGTTTATGCAATAGAAAAAATGTAGGGCGTAGCAGAAAGTTCATAACGTATGTATGAGATTATGCGACATTATTGCTATTCAATTTAATTTATTGTAAATCTTGTGTTTTATGTTATAACGCTACTTCACTGTATTGAAACACTTGAGAGAGTATGCTTTCCCAAAGTCATTTATATGACTTTACAAAAGCGTCTCACACCATCCCTCATGAATTCACAATACATAAATTATTATACTTTTAATTCCGCTATCGTTGCGTTCTTAAGATCGTATTTAGCGGATAGGCATCAGTCTACTTCTTTGAATGGTCAAGTATCCGATTTTAAATCCATTAAACACGGTGTCCCGCAAGGCTCCATACTTGGACCTGTTTTATTTATTATCTATATAAATAATATGCCTGTATCACTCACAATGAATGTATTGAGACTCACACGTTTGCTGATGATGTGGCGCTTGGATTATCACACCAAATCATGTAACTATGGCAAACAAATTGAATGAAATTTCTTTTATGTATTCATTGTTGTGCCAAGCAAATACACTTAAGATTAATGCCAATAAAGCAGTAGATATTGTGGAAATTGTCTTGGTGTAGACCAAAGTATGGAAAGGTAGAATCATACTGAAAAAGTAAACGTATAAAGAGAAAACATGTTATTTAGACCTGTATGAAATATATTTTACAAGTTATATATTAACGCTAGCCGTCTTAATTTTAAAAGACACTTTCCTGTATTCATTTCCGTTGTTTTAAACTGACTACAAAACTATCGCCCCCGGGTGGGCTCGAACCACCAACCTTTCGGTTAACAGCCGAACGCGCTAGCCGATTGCGCCACGGAGGCTACGTGACTGCACAGGTCAGTACGTGCTATATCTATCCACTTTTCGTCCTACATACGGCTAGTGTGAAACAATAATTAAAGTCCATTAATTGTAGCTAATAGTTCTCCGAACTCTAAAGGCCGGGCCTTAAAGTATGTAGTTATAGCATAGTAAGAGGTTGTCTCAGGTGTTTATGAGAACTCCTAGTGGATTACCGAAGGGGGGGGGGGGAACACTATTTTTTATAGTTGGATGGTTTAATCTCGTACTTCGCAAGTTGGCTATGGTGACTCAATGGCTATGGGCAGCCAGACGGAGACAGGAAGATCCGTGGTTCAAATCCCGGCTATGGTATTGCATTTTAAAGTCTGGCTCTATCTTTCCAGCAGAGATAGTGCTTTCCTTTAGCCGAGTATTAAATAATTCCGCCACTACAAAGTTACATCTTGAAGAAACCCCGTGATACACACACCATAAAAGAAGCATCGTGTCACAGTTATTTATTCAACAACAAAAGAACAAAACAAAAGAAAGAATATATATAGAGCTCATTGCAAAGAGGAACATACAAACAGAACAATATCTTCATCACAAATCATTATAAAAGAAACATGTAGCATTTCTACGTCGTGTAATGTTTGTCCCATAATGGTACACGGCTTTACTTCGTCCTAGGCTTTTTACTGTCTATGAATACCAAAAAGTTAGACCGCTTTTGGCCCGGGCCAAACTAGTCAGAAGATAGTCCAGACCAAAGTGATAAGTATGAATACGGCCGCGTGTCAGGAAGTCATATTTATTCATCTACAACAAAAGAACAAAAGAAGGCATATGTACATAGGATGTGGAGAACAGATGAAGATAGTATTCTGTGAATATACTCCTCTTTGCAATGAATTCTATGAATATGCTTTCTTTTGTTTTGTTCTTTTTGTTGTTGTATAACTGAGAGCACGCACAGATGACGTTTCTTCTATGGTGTGTGTATGTATCACACGTTAACCTGAAAGACAAAGTTAACGAGACAAATCCTCACACACTGGAAGAACCAAAACTAAATATTAGAAAGCAAATCGGAAACATTACAGTGGCCCAACTTAACCTTGTGAATCAGAATGTGTTTTCCCGATATGTTTGTTTAGCCGAAGTGGAACTACATTTCCAGCATCTTCTATAAGGTAAGAGTGTTACATATGCTTTACGCGCGGAATGTATGTCGGAGCAAAGCGGGCGGTGGCACATCCTATCGCGCCCGTTAGGTTTTAAATGAACAACCCTGTATATTTTGATACCTAAATACAGCCACACAATCAGTAGTTTTGTTTGTATTTCATATATGATGGACAATAGACTGTCACGGTATCCTATTCATTGTCAGAACTATATAGTTGGTCTATCCAATATACACTATTAATGGATTCCATAATAAAAATAAATAAAAGAGAACCAGTAATAGTTAATGGTGGCGTAAGACAAGGTTGTCCTTTATCAACCGCACTTTTTAATTTGTATGTTGACGTAATAGTAAGGATTTGGTCGAATAAAGTCAATGGAGGCATTAATGTATCAGGAGCTAAATTGAAAACTATGCTGTATGCAGATGATGAAATAATAATGACCAAAAATGAAGATCTGCAGAAAATGCTGTTTAGTCTAGATAAAATTGCTACAGGATATGGAATGAAAATATCAGCAAATAAATCCAAAACCATGGCATTTAAAGGAATTAATCCAGTAAGATCAAAAATAGTGTTAGATAACATAATAATTGAGCAGAAATCACACTTTAAGTATTTAGGATGTAAAGTCTCGTACCAAGGGGAAGCTGATATAATAGAGAAAATAAATAAATTTAACCATATAACAGACACAATAAAAAGAACATTAAAAAATAAAGCAAGAAAGGACTGTGTAATAAAACAATACAAAACAATGGCAATACCAACTCTGATCTATGGATCAGAAACATGGACACTAACAAAAAGAAATAGTACGAGAATACAGTCATCAGAAATGAAATTCATAAGAGCAATAGCTGGATACACCAAAATTAATAAAAAACGTAGTCAGGATATTAGGACAGAATTAAAAGTAGAAGAAATAAACCATACTATTGAAAGAAATAGAAATCAATTCAAAGAACATGTTCAGAGGATGAATAATAACAGAATACCAAAAAATAGCTTTAAACTATAAACCTATAGGAAGAAGAAACCAGGGAAGACCGAAGAAAAGATGGGTAGACCAATTTGGAGCCGAAACAGGTTATACAATCCAAAGCCGTGAGGTAGAACAAGAAGAAGAACAAGAACAAGAAGAAGAACAAGAAGAAGAACAAGAACAAGAAGAAGAACAAGAACAAGAAGAACAAGAAGAAGAACAAGAACAAGAAGAACAAGAAGAAGAACAAGAACAAGAAGAAGAAGAACAAGATGAAGAAGAAGAACAAGAACAAGAAGAAGAAGAACAAGATGAAGAAGAAGAAGAACAAGATGAAGAAGAAGAACAAGATGAAGAAGAAGAACAAGAAGAAGAAGAACAACAAGAACAAGAAGAACAAGAAGAAGAACAAGAAGAACAAGAACAAGATGAAGAACAAGAAGAAAACAAGAACAAGAAGAAGAACAAGAACAAGAAGAACAAGAACAAGAAGAAGAAGAACAAGAAGAACAACAACAAGAACAAGAAGAAGAAGAACAAGAAGAAGAACAAGAAGAAGAAGAACAACAAGAACAAGAAGAAGAACAAGAAGAAGAACAAGAAGAACAAGAACAAGAAGAAGAAGAAGAAGAAGAAGAAGAAGAACAAGAACAAGAACAAGATGAAGAAGAAGAACAAGAACAAGATGAAGAAGAAGAAGAAGAAGAAGAAGAAGAAGAAGAAGAAGAAGAAGAAGAAGAAGAAGAAGAAGAAGAAGAAGAAGAAGATGAAGAAGAAGAACAAGATGAAGAAGAACAAGAAGAAGAACAAGAAGAACAAGAACAAGATGAAGAACAAGACGAAGAACAAGAACAAGAAGAAGAACAAGAACAAGAAGAAGAACAAGAACAAGAAGAACAAGAAGAAGAAGAACAACAACAACAACAAGAAGAACAAGAAGAACAAGAACAAGAAGAAGAACAAGAACAAGAAGAAGAACAAGAACAAGAAGAAGAACAAGAAGAACAAGAACAAGAACAAGAAGAAGAACAAGAAGAAGAACAAGAAGAAGAAGAAGAAGGTTTACATCGAATAAGGTTTTGTTGGTATATTTTCTGATAACTCTATCTGTATCTTGTATGACAGAGTGGCAATAAATAAATATCGAAAATATTAAGTATCAAAATGACACATTTTGGCATTAAACTCTATGTTTACAATCCATAACGAATACCTGTGGAACAGTAGCGGACCAAAGGAATGAATAAAAATTGTAATGGAGATGCCGGGATTTGAACCCGGGACTTCTCGCATGCGAAGCGAGCGCTCTACCTCTGATCTACATCCCCTCCTGCTTTCTGTTTTCTTTACTGCACAAGTAGCAAGTGGACAAATAATTGTGCTCTCACGCAAATCTCTTTTATTCATTGGAAATATATTTTTGAAACTAAATCGTACCCCAAAGCGTTTTTAGAAAGATAAGTTTGTTAAATTCGAATCTTCCGAACCTCCCTTTGTCTGTACCATGTTCGGAGATGTTTAAGTTTATTAAAAGCTACCTTAACGAAATTGTTCAAATTATCGTACGTTTAATATCTTTTTATAACGAATTAAATGTATATCTTGAACCTTGTGTGAATGTATTCAAAAGTCGTCTTCATTCTTGGGTTACTTTTATATAACTGGTGAACTTTACGAGACGGACAAAATTTTACTACACAAAAATGTAAATTTTTGCGAAACACATTTTTTTGTGGTGTAAGGCACTTTCGAGATATTCCTTATTATATGTTCTAATTTTCCATTATTTATACTTTTCTAAATTAGAAGTCGTTATTCATTTTTTTAACTCAGCCCGTGCAAAGAGAAGGGCATTACATAACAAGTTGTTTAAAACATTTGACTATCACTTAAAGTCTACTGTATTCCCTTGTAACTACAATAAGACAATGTTTATCTTGAAGCAGATAGAGCAATAAGTGTTTGTACAAGAGTAGAGAAAGTCATATATACATCACATAACGACCAAAATATTTGACTATCACACAGGGGCGGCTTCTCAATGGGGTAGCATGTTTGCGCTACAACCAAAATGCTGGGTCTCTCTTTAATGCAAGGGCATGTTCCATTTGGCGTTCAGTTCGACCTTGTCTAGTGCAGTGGCCCTCAGCGCGCTGTATTGTTTGCAGGTGACAAGTAGTTCACTCTCAGTTGCAAACCACTGGTATACAATGGGGAAGTATAGGGCAGGATGAACCTAGGGCGTGCCGAGGCAAGTAGGGGGGCAGGGCGGAGCTTATGGCTGCATAAGGTTGGTTAACCTAGCAGCCAGAGAATAGTGAATGCCAAGCTTTCTCCTTCTGTTTTCAGCGCCACCTATTATTCTCATATTAAATGTTCGCATCGGTCAAATATTACCACAGATTACTATTACCTACCAGAGCATAGCCACATGTTTTGTGCCGTGTTTTGTTAGCTGTGTCGTGCTTTGAGTAGTGAATAAGAGCGATTTATCTAAATACAAGTATATCGTGTTATATAAGGAGAAACAATGAATTCCATAAAGGGTCTATTAGCACATCTTTCTTAAAAATGAGCTTAGAAGAAAAAACCGAAAATAAGCGACTTGGAATTCCCACGCCAAATATAAAAATCACATAGGTAGTCAAAACAAAAACAAGATATTTGAACAGGAACTTTAACAACAATGTATATGAGAAATATAATTTGATGCGTGGTTGTAATATTAAAAATAGCCTGTTTTGCTTTCCTTGCGTTCTCTTTGGCGGTGAAGATCCCTGGACAAAACATGGCGTGAATGCTTTGCAGTATCTTCATGATCACGCTAAAAACACGTAACTTAAAAACTGCACATGAAGAACACAGTTTTGCTATGCTTGGCAATGTAAATATAGCAAAGCAGATGAAATGTGTAGTGTTTAACGCCCGCTTTTACTACATACGGCACCGCAGGCGATGGCACTGATACATGAGATGAAGATGGAGCACCAGTGGAACGAGATGGCGGGGGAAACCGGAGATCTCGGAGAAACCCCGCCCCAGCGCCGTGTTCTCCATCACAAATCTTACTTTGCAAAGCAGATGGACAGTGCATATCGGAGAACAATTGAAGAACACAGCCAGAAAGTGGCTCAAAATAGGTATGTTTTAAACATTATTGTTAACTGCATTAGGTTTTGTGGAACCTTTGAGTTAGCTCTACGAGGACACAATGATTCAGCTACGTCAAGCAATCCTGGTATTTTTCGAGGACTGATAAACTTCAGTGCAGAGCTAGACTGTGTTCTGAAAAACCTATCTGGAGAATGCTACAGTGTTTAAGGGGACCTCCAAGACAATCCAGAACGAAATCTTGCAATGTACACTTGAAGTCTGGCATGAAGAGATATCAAGTCCATTTTTAGCTGCATAAATAGAAGAGTGTTATGCTCTAGAGTGTTTCTGAAATACGCATGTTGTGTTATACGCTGTGAATTACCGTTAACTTGTGTATACAGCAGTCTATAGTGGCAGGCTTAAACAACCGTTTGTTACTTTAAAAAAATTAAATTGCATGGATAAATTTGTGAACCACCGATTTTCAGAGCCACCAGCCGCCCCTGCTATCACTTAAAGTCTACTATATTCCCTTGTAACTAAACTAAGTTAATGTTTATCTTGAAGTAGATAGAGCAATAAGTGTTTGTACAAGAGTAGAGAAAGTCATGTATACATCACATAACGACCAAAACATTTGACTATCACTTAGTCTACTGTATTCCCTTGTAACTACAATAAGATAATGTTTATCTTGAAGTAGAAAGAGCAATAAGTGTTTGTACAAGAGTAGAGAAAGTCATGTATACATCACATAACGACCAAAACATTTGACTATCACTTAAAGTCTACTGTATTCCCTTGTAACTACAATAAGTTAATGTTTATCTTGAAGTAGATAGAGCAATAAGTGTTTGTACAAGAGTAGAGAACGTCATGTATACATCACATAACGATCAAAGCATTTGACTATCACTTAGTCTACTGTATTCCCTTGTAACTACAATAAGATAATGTTTATCTTGAAGTAGAAAGAGCAATAAGTGTTTGTACAAGAGTAGAGAAAGTCATGTATACATCACATAACGACCAAAACATTTGACTATCACTTAAAGTCTACTGTATTCCCTTGTAACTACAATAAGATAATGTTTATCTTGAAGTAGATAGAGCAATGTTTGTACAAGAGTAGAGAAAGTCATGTATACATCACATAACGACCAACCATTTGACTATCACTTAAAGTCTACTATATTCCCTTGTAACTACAATAAGATAATGTTTATCTTGAAGTAGATAGAGCAATGTTTGTACAAGAGTAGAGAAAGTCATGTATACATCACATAACGACCAAACATTTGACTATCACTTAAAGTCTACTGTATTCCCTTGTAATTACAATAAGTTAATGTTTATCTTGAAGTAGATAGAGCAATGTTTGTACAAGAGCAGAGAAAGTCATGTATACATCACATAACGACCAAAATATTTGACTATCACTTAAAGTCTACTGTATTCCCTTGTAACTGCAATAAGATAATGTTTATCTTGAAGTAGATAGAGCAATAAGGGTTTGTACAAGAGCAGAGAAAGTCATGTATACATCACATAACGACCAAAACATTTGACTATCACTTAAAGTCTACTGTATTCCCTCGTAACTACAATAAGACAACGTTTATCTTGAAGTAGATAGAGCAATAAGTGTTTGTACAAGAGTAGAGAAAGTCATGTATACATCACATAACGACCAAAACATTTGACTATCACTTAAAGTCTAGTGTATTCCCTCGTAACTACAATAAGATAATGTTTATCTTGAAGTAGATAGAGCAATGTTTGTACAAGAGTAGAGAAAGTCATGTATACATCACATAACGACCAAACATTTGACTATCACTTAAAGTCTACTGTATTCCCTTGTAACTACAATAAGTTAATGTTTATCTTGAAGTAGATAGAGCAATGTTTGTACAAGAGCAGAGAAAGTCATGTATACATCACATAACGACCAAAACATTTGACTATCACTTAAAGTCTACTGTATTCCCTTGTAACTGCAATAAGACAACGTTTATCTTGAAGTAGATAGAGCAATGTTTGTACAAGAGTAGAGAAAGTCATGTATACATCACATAACGACCAAAACATTTGACTATCACTTAAAGTCTACTGTATTCCATTGTAACTGCAATAAGATAATGTTTATCTTGAAGTAGATAGAGCAATGTTTGTACAAGAGTAGAGAAAGTCATGTATACATCACATAACGACCAAAACATTTGACTATCACTTAAAGTCTAGTGTATTCCCTTGTAACTGCAATAAGATAATGTTTATCTTGAAGTAGATAGAGCAATAAGGGTTTGTACAAGAGCAGAGAAAGTCATGTATACATCACATAACGACCAAAACATTTGACTATCACTTAAAGTCTAGTGTATTCCCTTGTAACTACAATAAGATAATGTTTATCTTGAAGTAGATAGAGCAATGAGTGTTTGTACAAGAGTAGAGGAGGTCATGTATACTTCACATAACGACCAAAACATTTGACTATCACTTAAAGTCTAGTGTATTCCCTTGTAACTGCAATAAGATAATGTTTATCTTGAAGTGGATAGAGCAATGTTTGTACAAGAGTAGAGAAAGTCATGTATACATCACATAACGACCAAAACATTTGACTATCACTTAAAGTCTAGTGTATTCCCTTGTAACTGCAATAAGATAATGTTTATCTTGAAGTAGATAGAGCAATAAGTGTTTGTACAAGAGTAGAGAAAGTCATGTATACATCGCATAACGACCAAAACATTTGACTATCACTTAAAGTCTACTATATTCCCTTGTAACTACAATAAGATAATGTTTATCTTGAGGTAGTTAGAACAGTAAGTGTTTGTACAAGAGTAGAGATAGTCATGTGAGCGAAACCTGTCAGTTTCTTGTAGTAGCCTTACAATATGTTATGATTACCTATGCAACTATATCGGATCAGAAAGTTGAATCAAGTTTGCTATGGAGATGTCGGTGTTCGAACCAGCGCCTTCTTCTCTACGCTCCGAACCCTTTTTCTTATTTTTTTTCATCCTTTTGATTTTTTTTTGATTTTTTCTTTTCTTTTTATTTTTCTTTTAAAATATTTATTTTTCAATTCATTCATTGGTAAAGATGCACTAGGCCGGCGTACGAAATTGGTGGCCCTGACGTCATAGCTCAAGCGTTACCACCTTCCTCAGCATGCTATCGCGGAAAATACCAACATTACGTAAGCAAACCAGCGATACTGTAATACTCTAGGAAACTGACGCAAAGAAACTGTGGCCTTGCCAGGGGATCATTCTCATTCCCATTATTGTTGTAGTTCTTGTTGTTATTATTATTATTATTATTATTATTATTATTATTATTATTATTATTATTATTATTATTATTATTATTATTATTATTATTATTATTATTATTATTATTATTATTATTATTATTATTATTATTATTATTATTATTATTATTATTATTATTATTATTATTATTATTATTATTATTATTATTATTATTATTATTATTATTATTATTATTATTATTATTATTATTATTATTATTATTATTATTATTATTATTATTATTATTATTATTATTATTATTAGAAGAAGAAGAAGAAGAAGAAGAAGAAGAAGAAGAAGAAGAAGAAGAAGAAGAAGAAGAAGAAGAAGAAGAAGAAGAAGAAGAAGAAGAAGAAGAAGAAGAAGAAGAAGAAGAAGAAGAAGAAGAAGAAGAAGAAGAAGAAGAAGAAGAAGAAGAAGAAGAAGAAGAAGAAGAAGAAGAAGAAGAAGAAGAAGAAGAAGAAGAAGAAGAAGAAGAAGAAGAAGATGAAGAAGAATAGTTCCTTTTCAATTTACGTCCTCCAAAGTTAGGTCATTTCGGACGTTGAATGGAATGGTTGAAATGATACTTAATGAGCCCAGGGTCCGTATAGCTTAGATTTACCCGACATTCGTATTTCAGGACACGGGAAAACCCCGGGAAAACCTTATCCAAGTAACTCAGCCTAACTGAGATTCGAGCTCGTGACCTCTTGAACGTGAGGCAGACACGCTACCATCTACGCTACAGAGGCGGGCACTGATAATAGTTGTGATGATGATGATGATGATGATGATGATGATAAGAAGGATAATGATGTCGATTAATAATAACAACAGTCATGTCTCGCACCAGCCGGTCTGACGACATAATCCAGCGAGTGGAGGACGTTGTTTTGGAGGATCGCCGATTGAGCATTTTCAGATCTTCATGCAGGATTGTATGCAGGGATCCCATGAGCATGCCAATTTTGGAGACCATGTCTGTAACTGTCTTGGTTTGTTGTCACACGATGTTCTGCCTTCATTGAACTGTCACACCCAGGGACGTACATTAGACACATCCATGGTACCATCACAACATGCCTCACTAAACTGTCTTGATTTGTTGGCACAGGATGTTCTGCCATCATTTAACTGTCACACCCAGGAACGTACATTAGACACATCCATGGTACCATCGCTACATGCCTCACTTAACTGTCGTGGTTTGTTGTCACATGATGTTCTGCCTTCATTTAACTGTCACACCCAGGAACGTACATTAGACACATCCATGGTACCATCGCTACATGCCTCACTTAACTGTCGTGGTTTGTTGTCACATGATGTTCTGCCTTCATTTAACTGTCACACCCAGGAACGTACATTAGACACATCCATGGTACTATCACTACATGTCTCACTTAACTGTCGTGGTTTGTTGTCACATGATGTTCTGCCTTCATTTAACTGTCACACCCAGGAACGTACATTAGACACATCCATGATGCCATCACCACATACCTCACTTAACTGTATTGGTTTGTTGTTACACGATGTTCTGTCTTCATTGAACTGTCACACCCAGAAACGTACATTAGACACATCCATGGTACCATCACCACATGCCTCACTTAACTGTCTTGGTTTGTTGTCACACGATGTTCTGCCTTCATTGAACTGTCGCACCCAGGAACGCACATTAGACATATCCATGGTACCATCATCACATGCCTCACTCAACTGTCTTGGTTTGTTCTCACACAATGCTCTGCCTTCATTGATCTGTCACACCTAGGAACGTACATTAGACACATCCATGGTACCATCACCACATGCCTCATTCAACTGGTGATGAATTTCAATAGATATCACACAACGAAAATGGATAAAACGAATGATTACACGCTGTTCTTGCAATGAAAACGTCGCCATTTTAAGTATCAAAAACAGTCCTTACCCTCGTCGCTAGCACTAGAGCTCTGTACACTGTACAGTGCTGCCATCTCTGTCACGCATTCACAAAGAGTCCACGTGTATTTGAAAAAGAACAGAAGTTCCAATCTGGCCCCAGTCCTGAAAAAAATTAGGTGTTATGACTTGAACACACTTATACGGTAAGCCTGTGATGTCTCTTCATTCAAAACAAATTGAGTTGATAGACCACAAGAAATAAACAAAAGCCTCACGCAAATCTTAGTAAAACATTTGTCATGTATAACTATGTTATATTAACCATTTAGTACATATCTATTCATTTTTATTAGTTTGAATTTTTGAATGTTTGTCAGAGCCCTATTACATAAAATCAAAACTTTCGAAAAATCTATTACCTGAAGGATACTTTATGACGTATAATCTTATGTTTTCTCGATAATTGCGAAACTCGAATACTACATTTTGTATTTAGGCGCATTTTCTATTAACTTATGCTCCTTAAGGAATACTTATGGTTATAACAGATCAAATGAATGTATAAAAATTCTAGTGGAGATGCCGGGATTTGAACCCGGGACTTCTCACATGCGAAGCGAGCGCTCTACCTCTGAGCCACATCCCCTGGCGGATGTCACTTTGTTACCTGCTTAGCTATTACGGACTGGTGAGTGTAATTAAAATGTGTTATGCGTTGCCAGGTTAGAAACCTACAACGTCACGTCTCCGCTTTAATTAGAACGCTTTTATGCCGAAATTACCCTGAAGTTTACTGAAACATGCGTCGGGTATTGCGTGAAGTAACGAATGTTGCTAAACTCGATCTATTCCACCAACAGATGCTAAAATCCACGTTAACAAATGTAACGTAACAATTGTCACAGTGCTAACAGCACTGTTAAATTTCGTGATTTCACCAACCTGTTTTCTGAAAATGTTAACAAACCTGTGTTAACGCCAAGAAACCTGTAAATATTACAGTTATAGAAGGCTATGGATGAGTCGTATTATTTTCTGAACGTACTGTGATGCGCTTTTGTTTTCATTTTCATCTGCACCTGCACACAGCTGCAAAAATGGTGGGTGAACAAAATCGTAAACAAAAGCCCCGAGGCGAATTTCCCATCGATGGAGAAAGAAGTGATAACTGAACTGGTGACGAAGTATAAGGATATCGTGGTAAATAACAGGACGGATGCGGTGAAAGTAAAAGAGAAAGATGTCACGTGGGAAAATATTGGAAATGAATTTAATTCAAATGCATATGTCACTTCTGAAACCACGAAACAACTTCTTCAGTATTACGTAAATATAAAACGAAGAGCGAAGAAGGACAAGTGACTTGAACGTTTCAAGACGGGAGGTGGACAGTATATTATCCACATAATTCAGTGAATTATAAAATCACAAAGTTATTAATACTTGAAGCAAAGACGAGATCGGCATATTCCTTTCGATGCATGTTCTAACTCAGTATTACGTAAATTTAAAACGAGGAGCGAAGAAGGACAAGTGACTTGAACGTTTCAAGACGTTAGGTGGACAGTGTATTATCCACATAATTCAGTGAATTATAAAATCGCAAAGTTATTACTACTTGAAGCAAAGACGAGATCGGCATATTCCTTTCGATGTATATTCTAACGTCTCTTGTACTTCTGCAGTAACCTTCATAGCAACATGTTTCGACAGTCTATACCTCCGTAAAACAATTTTCTTCGGATAGTTCCTCAAAATCATTTCTCCTCATAGGCCGTACTCTATTACGAATGCCATTTAAACGGTCTTAGATATAGCAAATCGACATCAACAGCTGCGTTCATGCTCGCCATCTTGACTATTTACAATTATTAAGGAATTAACATCAGAAATTTTACTTGTTAGTTTAACATGAGATTTAACACGAGTGTTACGCTAACACTTGTTGGTGAAATGCAATTTTTGTTTTAACTATTGTTAAACTCATGTTAAGTCTTAACATCTGTTGGTGTAATCGGGCATGAGAGTGTGGTAATAACATGGATTTGTTAACAGCGGTTATGTTTTAGAAACATAAAAACAGAGAGAATGCTTACAGAAATATGAAGATTTGCATTAAGAAACATTTCTAGAAAGACGAATATAGTATAAAAATGCACATAACTTTCTTTTGCAGCAAAACAAAAGAATGAAGAGAGTGTTGATCTATAACTCGCACATTGTATCTTCAGTTCTCAGATGGCGTTCGTGTCGAAAGCGAAACACTTTCTCGTGTGCTGATTTACATTCTACATGTCACACAGTTCATATGCTAAACTACCAACTACATAGCCTTAACCAGTTTATGCGTGACCTCGGGGCGTATGACCTTGACCCTGGGGAAACCTACAAGAGCCCTACAGTCTGATTTTTAGGACACGTGAAGGGTAAGAGGGGAAAGTCGTTGCTATGGTAACGTAAACAAAGGTTGCCAGATTGGATACTCACATTCTCCTCAGCTCAGTTATCGCTAGTTGTATGCGGGAGACAGAGTTTGTCTATTTGCGCTGTGTATTGTTAGCCTACTTTGTTAAAACACAATTAAAATACGTTTTTATGGAAGCAAGGATTAGTGGCGGTAGGATAGAGGTGGACCGAGAAATCATGGCCCAAGACAAAGATCAGCTTACGGTCGGGTTGTTACATTGTATAGCCAAGCTAGAGAATTTGTCTGTTCTCTTAGAGAATTCTTCCAACAGGAAGCAAGACGTAGTGGCGGTAGGATTAGAGGTGGACCGAGGAATCATGGCCCAACACAAAGATCAGCTTACGGTCGGGTTCTTACATTGTATAGCCAAGCTAGAGAATTTGTCTGTTCTCTTAGAGAATTCTTCCAACAGGAAGCAAGACGTAGTGGCGGTAGGATTAGAGGTGGACCGAGGAATCATGGCCCAAGACAAAGATCAGCTTACGGTCGGGTTGTTACATTGTATAGCCAAGCTAGAGAATTTGTCTGTTCTCTTAGAGAATTCTTCCAACAGGAAGCAAGACGTAGTGGCGGTAGGATTAGAGGTGGACCGAGGAATCATGGCCCAACACAAAGATCAGCTTACGGTCGGGTTGTTACATTGTATAGCCAAGCTAGAGAATTTGTCTGTTCTCTTAGAGAATTCTTCCAACAGGAAGCAAGACGTAGTGGCGATAGGATTAGAGGTGGACCGAGGAATCATGGCCCAACACAAAGATCAGCTTACGGTCGGGTTGTTACATTGTATAGCCAAGCTAGAGAATTTGTCTGTTCTCTCAGAGAATTCTTCCAACAGGAAGCAAGACGTAGTGACAGTAGGATTAGAGGTGGACCGAGGAATCATGGCCCAAGACAAAGATCAGCTTACGGTCGGGTTGTTACATTGTATAGCCAAGCTAGAGAATTTGTCTGTTCTCTTAGAGAATTCTTCCAACAGGAAGCAAGACGTAGTGGCGGTAGGATTAGAGGTGGACCGAGGAATCATGGCCCAACACAAAGATCAGCTTACGGTCGGGTTGTTACATTACATAGCCAAGCTAGAGAATTTGTCTGTTCTCTTAGAGAATTCTTCCAACAGGAAGCAAGACGTAGTGGCGGTAGGATTAGAGGTGGACCGAGGAATCATGGCCCAACACAAAGATCAGCTTACGGTCGGGTTGTTACATTGTATAGCCAAGCTAGAGAATTTGTCTGTTCTCTTAGAGAATTCTTCCAACAGGAAGCAAGACGTAGTGGCGGTAGGATTAGAGGTGGACCGAGGAATCATGGCCCAACACAAAGATCAGCTTACGGTCGGGTTGTTACATTGTAAAGCCAAGCTAGAGAATTTGTCTGTTCTCTCAGAGAATTCTTCCAACAGGAAGCAAGACGTAGTGACGGTAGGATTAGAGGTGGACCGAGGAATCATGGCCCAAGACAAAGATCAGCTTACGGCCGGGTTGTTACATTACATAGCCAAGCTAGAGAATTTGTCTGTTCTCTTAGAGAATTCTTCCAACAGGAAGCAAGACGTAGTGACGTTAGGATTAGAGGTGGACCGAGGAATCATGGTCCAAGGTAAAGATCAGCTTAGGGTCGGGTTGTTACATTGCATAGTCAAGCTAGAGAATTTGTCTGTTCTCTTAGAGAATTCTTCCAACAGGAAGCAAGACGTACGTGGCGGTAGGATTAGAGGTGGACCGAGGAATCATGGCCCAAGACAAAGATCAGCTTACGGTCGGGTTGTTACATTGCATAGCCAAGCTAGAGAATTTGTCTGTTCTCTTAGAGAATTCTTCCAACAGGAAGCAAGACATAGTGGCGGTAGGATTAGAGGTGGACCGAGGAATCATGGCCCAAGCCAAAGATCAACTTACGGTCGGGTTGTTACATTGCATAGCTAGGCTAGAGAATTTGTCTGTTCTCTCAGAGAATTCTTCCAACAGGAAGCAAGACATAGTGGCGGTAGGATTAGAGGTGGACCGAGGAATCATCACCCAAGACAAAGATCAGCTTACGGTCGGGGTGTTACATTGTATAGTCAAGCTAGAGAATTTGTCTGTTCTCTTAGAGAATTCTTCCAACAGGAAGCAAGACGTAGTGACGGTAGGATTACAGGTGGACCGAGGAATCATGGTCCAAGACAAAGATCAGCTTACGGTCGGGTTGTTACATTGCATAGTCAAGCTAGAGAATTTGTCTGTTCTCTTAGAGAATTCTTCCAACAGGAAGCAAGACGTAGTGACGGTAGGATTAGAGGTGGACCGAGGAATCATGGTCCAAGGTAAAGATCAGCTTACGGTCGGGTTGTTACATTGCATAGTCAAGCTAGAGAATTTGTCTGTTCTCTTAGAGAATTCTTCCAACAGGAAGCAAGACGTACGTGGCGGTAGGATTAGAGGTGGACCGAGGAATCATGGCCCAAGACAAAGATCAGCTTACGGTCGGGTTGTTACATTGCATAGCCAAGCTAGAGAATTTGTCTGTTCTCTTAGAGAATTCTTCCAACAGGAAGCAAGACATAGTGGCGGTAGGATTAGAGGTGGACCGAGGAATTATGGCCCAAGCCAAAGATCAACTTACGGTCGGGTTGTTACATTACATAGCCAAGCTAGAGAATTTGTTTGTTCTCTTAGAGAATTCTTCCAACAGGGAGCAAGACGTAGTGGCTGTAGGATTAGAGGTGGACCGAGGAATCATGGCCCAAGACAAAGATCAGCTTACGGTCGGGTTGTTACATTGTATAGCCAAGCTAGAAAATGTGTCTGTTCTCTTAGAGAATTCTTCCAACAGGGAGCAAGACGTAGTGGCTGTAGGATTAGAGGTGGACCGAGGAATCATGGCCCAAGACAAAGATGAGCTTACGGCCGGGTTGTTACATTGTATAGCCAAGCTAGAGAATTTGTCTGTTCTCTGAGAGAATTCTTCCAACAGGAAGCAAGACGTAGTGGCTGTAGGATTAGAGGTGGACCGAGGAATCATGGCCCAAGACAAAGATCAGCTTACGGTCGGGTTGTTACATTGTATAGCCAAGCTAGAGAATTTGTCTGTTCTCTTAGAGAATTCTTCCAACAGGAAGACGAGAGTTTGCTCATTATCAATGAACAGCTTATTCCTTTTATCCAAAAGCGACAGTCACATGTCAGTAGATATGCTTGCACGTAAAAGAATTCCTGTGGGTTAAAATTCCGGCATATCGGCGGCGTTGATATGAACATATCGATTAACAAAGTCGTTAATAATAGTATATTGCGATACTAATGTATACGGAACAAGGAAAGTTTTGAAAAAACGAGGCGCTTGCACCGAGTCTTTTCAATTGTCGAGATTCCATTATGTACCTACCACGTGTGTGTTGTACATTATTTTTTGCACTATGTGTGTTTATATAAGTCTGAATTTTAGTAGTTAAGATATTATCTGAACTATTAATAAATATAACTGAACATAAATGTTAGATTTTAGAACGTGCATCGCGTATGTGTGTTTCTATGGAGAAATACTTACCGCACTGTGCGAGAATGTCAACTTACGATGTATAGCAACAATAACGGTAAGTATGGAATATTAGTTACATAGTACAAACAATTATTTAAAAAGAACTCACACATGTGAAGGCCCTACAACTCAGTGAATGCGTGAACAATTTATTTCTGTTTTTAAAGTAGGCTAATACAGATTAACTGTGCATATTTTTGTTGAGGTGAGATAACTCGAACCCTTGTTTATGTTTCGAGTGTTGAGAGTATAAAGAAAGGGGATCTGGTGGGCAACATTGCACTACCCACGTGGAGAAACAGATGACATTCATGTATATTCTTTTAAACATCAGAGTGTAGGTCTGCATTAGAAGCACCTTAAAACGTCAAGATATATTTATACTAAAAAAAGAGAAGACCATAACCGCACATATACCACTATCTACCCACCGTCATTTATAAACTATACTTCATGCCTGTAAGGGACATTGTACTTATCCCTCTAATTAATGTCTATCCATATAATTAAATTGTTTCTGTTCTTTGTGGTTAGAGTCGAAACATTCAATATCCTTTATCGCTTATAAACGTCATTTAAGTGTGTCACGCTGCTTAATTGCCGATGTAGTTTAAACGTATCACAGCATAGGGGACATAGCTCAGAGGTAGAGCGCTTGCTTCGCATGAGAGAAGTCCCGGGTTCAAACCCCGGTGTCTCCAAAACGGCTTTACTTTCTCTAGTGTATACGAGGGTTGGCTGATAAGTCCCGGGGACTCGTATAGAGATGGCATCACTGCGCATCATATAGTTTAACTTTAGCTTATATCTATAGTTAAATGTCAATAGCTCGTTTAGTTTTTCAATGACAGCACTTTAAGAAACCGAAGTTTCATCTTCTGTGACTGTGTCAGAAATTCTTCGTCGCCTTCATCATAGTGGGTCAAAAACTGTAGTGTACTACCCATCCGTTTTGTTTTGAGTTGCTCAGTAAGAATCTTTGGCACCCAACGTAAGCAAAGTTTACGAAATTTCAGTTTTTCGGTAACAATTTCATGAACCAGTGATCCTAAGATTTGGGGAAATTCCATAGCGAGACCACTAATTGTAAACTTGCTGTTTTCCTGGATCTTGTCATCAATCGCGTGAACCAGTTCTTCTGTAACCAAAGATGGACGCCCACTTCGTTCTTCATCGTGCACTTCACTACATCCTTCATTGAACTGTCGGACCCATCTTCTCACCATTGTATCACTCATCACATTTTGTCCGTAAACATCGCAAATTTGCCGATAAATTTCAATTGGTTTCACTTTTCTAGCATTCAGAAAACGAATCACAGATCTGATTTCACAAGCGGCGGGATTTTCAATCAACACCGACATTGTAAACAAGCACAACAAAGCGTACGTGGCTCACAGCGATCTCACAATGGCGCACGCTAATTCTCCTTGATACAGAGCGTCTACCGCGCATGTACGGCACTGCGATCGCAGCGCTGCAGCGGAGATAAATTGAAACAGAACTTACTTTCTGGACGCCCCTTGTATATGTGTGCTGCTCCCTACAGAAAATTGTTTCGTGTCTAATTGTGTCATAAATACACTAATTTTTTTTATTAAAATACTATATTTTTAAGATACATAATCGGTTAAACATGTGACTTAAATGTATTTTTAACAATTAAATCATTGCGGTAAGTTAATACCATCAGTTGGCTTAGATCCAAACTTAAACACCACATACCTACAGTTAACGTAAAAAGTGTTTCAACAATAGAATAAAGAATGGTGTCAAGAGATCTCTACGGTCCACCAAGGCAAAGTAAGTCCCTGAGAGGAATGTGACAGCTAGTACCACCCTACACAGTGGGATAAGGACAGTGAATGTGTGTGACAGAACGCCTGCTACACAAGGAGCAGAACCGTTAGAAAACATGCGCCCTATTCACTCTGTACATTAAAACCGAGAAGATTCATTCACAAAAGTAGAAGCCGTCATAATGTTTTTGAATGGTCTATAACTGAACTGACATGGGGTGTAATAAACCTGTCCAGGGAGGGTGTGGGAACCTCCCTCCCCCCTATGTCTCAAGCCCCGGAGACTTTCTTTGGTGTGTGAAATGGTACTCTCTTCCTCGAGTTGATTAATTAACTTTAGACTTTGAAGCGGTAGGGTTTTTTCTCCCCTAGGAAGGACGGACGCAGCCATAAATTTTAAGGGTCGCACCCGGTGTTTACTTTCCAGCATAGTTTTGACAAGAAGGGGACTTCTTAGGTGGTCTGAAGTGAGGTTCTCGTAAAGTCCGTTTACTCAACGCATGTGCAGTTCCAAATCAAAGGAACCTGAGCCGCCCGCCCACTAATGACCGTCATAAATCTATCTCCACACTTCAGAAATGGAACACTGTCGTTGAGGACCAATAGCAAACCTGATTTTCTCGAAGTGACAGACGCATGTCTAGTCCACGTGGAGTCTCAGTTGCCAAAGTTCCAACTTCTAGTTGATCTGTTTCATTACGTGCAGAAATTCGTTGTGTGTCACAATGTGGAGACCGTAGGAGGAAAATGCAGTGGTAAATGCAAATGAAGTAGAGATAAATAATCAAAGTGAAGACTGTGAATAACTGGGCCGAATTATATTACTGGAAAAACCTAAAAAATAACAAAGTTATAACGGGAACTGTTTCTAAGCAAATTCAAGCGCTTGTTTTGAACACATATAAATATGTGCTGACAAATAATCTTGGTAAGGGGTCATGCAATGAACCTGATGATAAATTCTGGATATTCACAGAAGTACAGTGAGAAATATTGTGACGAAAGGAATACCAAAGACGCCGATCAAGTGTGAAAACAAAAGGAAACGTTTCCCTAAAGTAGAAAATTTCATGTGCTATTTAATTCGTCGAGAAATTTATAGATTCTATGCAAAAGAGAGAGCGCCCACCTTAGACGAATTGGTTGCACATTTGCAAGAAATTTGTGATTTTCCTTATGGGCGCTTCACTTTGCGCGGTCTCCTAAAGGAGCTGGGCTTCAAATACTGCACTTTGAATAAGTTAAGGGTTATTATGGAAACAAGTAGACTTGTATATATGTCAAAACTAAGGAAGTTTTGCAGTAATGGACATAAGATTATTTATTTAGACGAAAACTCGTACGATACCCATGACGTATCGAGAAAGGTGGCAAACTTGCAGAACGGTCTGAGAGAAGGAGGGTCGGGGGTTGTAAAACGATTATAAGGGTTCGTCAAAGGCAGAAGCCGACGTGCACATGCTTTAACTAAACAGACTTTAACTGGGACTCCATATGTTTTGTAACGACCAACTAATTAAAATAATGAACTGAAGGGGGAAGCGAAGTGTCATATGATCTATCTGGGAACAAATATATATCCAATGCAGTCGGCAGCTGATCGTCGAGCTAGACCGTCGTGCGATAGCACGCGGACAGAAATCGCGTTCAGGTTATTTGCTTACTGTGGGCCAAACTGAACGGACGAGTAAACTAAAGAAATCGCGTTCAATTAAAGGTAGTTAGTAGCTGGGTGCCTATCCGATGAGTCGTGTTATAGACACGGGAGTACAACCACGCCAGCGCGAAGCCTATCACTGAGTTCGTCTAATTAACATGTATTTCGAGAGTAACTGAAGTACAACCGATCGTCATAAGAGAATTAAACTGTGTTTCTTTTCAAGTACCCTAATTGATCCATCCAAAACGCCCTGAATCAAGAGATCCTTGCTATAGATCCTATATTCACGAATGTTAGGATAACTCCGAGAACAGCCGAGGACATCGATATTTTCAAATTTTCACTGGCGAGGCTAACGACCCAAGGAGTCAAACCCCTGCCACATAATTGGAGCCGAACCGAGGGGCAACTCAGCACAAGTCATGCAACATGTGGTAAACTGTAACATTACAAGACGTGAATACGCAATACTACGCTGCATAAGTGCACTAGCTCTACGATGAATATAGTTTTAAAAATTAAATTAAATTGAATGTACTAAAGATTACCAGAATAGGCACAAAGGGTGATCGTACATCTGAGGTAAAGTTTTGAGAAAATTAATTCAAATTAAGTGATAAGATACGGAATGGATTTAATTGGACCAAAGAACACATTGGAGGTAAGAGGCATTCACAAACGCAGAAACAAATTCTAGCAAATATTGAATTATGGATATTTTAAAAATCGTTACTGAAATTACAGGCGTACAGTCACTTTTTGTAAGAAAAAATATTTTTTTATGTTTATAGGAGATTATTAATTAATTTGTTGATATACCTGTTTGCCTAAAATCTCGTTTCGTTTCTGCGGTGTATTTTAATGTAATTTCCTATGTGTATGGACAGTTTTTACATTCTTGTAATAGTAAGGCAATCAATATTCACATTGTAAACAATGGATGTTTTAATGTGTTACAGAGGAGTCTATTTGCTATGGAGAACTTGGTTGTTTCTCAGAGGCACCGCCCTGGAGTGGTCCTTTACGCCCTGTGCCCTTGCCTGCACATCCCGACGTCATACAAACACGCTTTTACCTCTACACCAGGTAACTTGTTTGTTTATTTTTTAATTAAAGTCCTTGAACGTTATGTTATATCGGACGATGAATGAATTGATGTTCAAATGTCTACAGGCTCTACAGAGCATACAAAGGTACTGTCACTGTATTTACTCCGCTACGCGCCTGAAAATTTGAATGCATAACGCTTGTTGTATATTGCTAATATTTATTTGTACTTACATATATTACAATCTAAATTACCAGGTTTATAATTTTAATCTAATATCTGTTTCATATAATCTTGCCCAGCTGGCATGTATCACTCCTCATGCAACTAACTTCCCCCTTATCCTAATTGGCTAATGCTTTCGCGCCATAGGCCATAGGCGGTGCCTTCCCGTCACATTTAAACTTGCAGTAAACGTCATAATAATTGTCAGGAAGATAGAAATAAGAATATGAAGACATGCAAAAATAATGAAGTTTATAATGAAACTGAGCAAGTTGAAACTGAATGAATGAGCAATGAAACTGAAACAAGTTTATAATGAAAGGCCTTCGGCCTTTTCCACTGGGATTCTTTTTAAACCAGCACACATACCTTGCAAAAATGCTTGTCTTTCAGTCTTAAAAGTCGTGTCACGCCATAATTGTCGTGTGTTCTTCATTCACACAAGTCTCGTCAAGGTAGTATATTTTGCGACTTGTATCTCGATACAGTCTGATTGTCCTTAAATAACGTCTTCGCCACACAGCAATAAGCTTTCCTGTTGTCTCAATTTCATGTCGCGATGTTCCTACGCATCTAACACTCACACCTGTAAGTTCAGAGCACAGCTGTTCGACTTCTCTCACTAACAAAGACGGATTCTTCTCTGTGAATGCATTAAACACATGCAACACAATTCTTTTTTCGCCGCTTTGTAAAGGTTTTCCCTTGCGATGCTTCAGCGAAAAACTGGCGCTAGACTCTGCCATTATACATATAAGTACACGCGCAATAAACGATCAATAAAATAATTTAGCTCTCGCACTTGGCATAGCACACCTTCGAATGGCGATATATGACTAATCCAGATCAAAACAAAGTCAGTGATAAAAGTTATCTAAACAAATATGTCATCACTACGGCTAAATCACGTGTTATCGTGTCATATGCTTGAGAGGAAAGGAACCTCCTCTTTACTTCGTTTAAGAATTAACATGCATTTCAGATAAATCAACTCTGTTGCGTAATATATTTAATTGAAACAGTTACGAAAATATAAATTTGACAGTTATCTTCCAACATATAAAGATATATCACCATGTTAAATAACGAACTAATTTTTACCGCACAACAGTCTGCACCACAACAGCAGCCAATGAGATGTGATAAGGTCACGTGACCGTTAAGAGATAAGGGGCAAGCTTACGTGAAACAAGGATTGGGTACAAATTTGTCAGCTGCTTATATTACGGGCTGATAGTGGTGTTGACTCCCTCTATCGAGCCCGCCTCGGTAGCGTAGATGGTAGCGCGTCTGCCTCACGTTCAAGAAGTCGCGAGTTCAAATCTCGGTCAGGGTGAGTTACCTGGTTAAGGTTTATCCCGGAGTTTTCCCTTATCCTTAAAAGACGAATGTCAGGTAGCTCTAAGCTCCATGGACCCTGGATTCATTCATTTGAGCAGCATTTCTCCAATTTCACTCATTTTCCGATATGCCTTAAAGTTGGAGGACGTAAATTACAAAAAAAAAAAAAAAAAAAAAAAAACTATATCCTAGCCCTTATATGACCTTGACCTAATGTTCTGATTGTGTCTTCTATTTCTCTACCTCTTAGTTCCTTACCCTTCTCAAGCATTTATCTTTGATTTTGCCAGAAAATTTCCCCACCTCCCTTATTCTTTTCTCTGTTTTCAACGTAAGCATTTTTATTGTTATTAGGTAAGCCTCTTTATTATCCCAGTTCTTATCCCATATTAATTTCCTCCAGTTTTCAATTTCTTTACACTCCACTATATTTACTTTCCACATAGAATGCACTCCTTTGGTGATGCCCCTCTCAATGACTCCTGTCCTTAACCAAGCTAAACCCTCCCTCTCATCTATCACATATGTCTATATATGTTTCCCTTGCCTATTCTGTCTTTATTTTCCGGTATACATTTAGTGATTTCTTACTTATCAGATTTCCCCACGTCACTTGTCTGTCAAGTCCTCTATCCTATTCTTAATATAAAAAAATAATAAAAAAAATCTGCATTACTATGCCTTGGTATCTAGTTTCTAAACCAAGGCATAACATCCACCGATTTTATTTCTCATTTTTATACTTTATTTATTAAGTACATCCCATTTTTGCAGATACATATTATATTATGAAAGTTAACTACTTATCTAAACTAATCTACCGCTACTGTTTCCAGTAGCTTACAATATATTCTAATCCTATTTCTGTTCACAGTCCTCTAACAAAAGAAATTTAACAATTCAATCTAACTTAAACTATTATCACATGTTTGTTTCTACTGAATAACAATTTGGCTGTTGTTACTACACTATATAAGTTTTACAATTTTATCCTGGTATCCATACCCTTCCTCAACAAGTTACATGATTTGACATCAGGAAAAGGAGCTGTTCATCATTTCAGCGTTTGTTCCATCCTTACTTTTATTTGAAATATCTTTTTCTCGTTCAACTGGACCATCCTCCTCCTGCTGCCTGCTTCAATACTGCACGTGAAAATCCAGTTGCTTTCGTCTGTTAATACTGTGAACCCTTCTTCCTGTTTCTAAATTATTCCATTCCTGTCGCCATAAATATATTAATTCCGAATTTATTTGTCGTTTATCAATGCATCTTTTACCAACTATTTCCTTTACCTTATCCAAACTTTGTGTTATTTTTTTGTGCTGTTCTTAACTTTGTGTCCTATTCTTAATAATTGTCCATAAACCTTTTACATTCCTTTCACTCTCATGCCAGATATCCCCCATCCCTATTTTAACCAGCGTTCTCTCTAGCTCTGCCCCCCAGCTTGAAGCAAATATGTGGCCAGCAAAGGAGTTCTACGATCACGCTACAGTTTGAAGCAAATAGTGTCTAGCTCAGGGAAAGCAATGAGGTTTATCTCAGGGTATGCGTGGATATGTATGAGAATGTATGTTTTAATGACACTGGAATGCCGTTTCAAACTGGTTTAATGACTGTTTCTTTTTATCATAACATTAAACACGAAGTTGCCGACCAAGGGTTACCAATATATCACTGTTTAGACTTACTATATGTGAAATGCTTATTACTCGATAAAACTTAATTCATTCTTCACGTATATATGAACCTACAAATATGTTCTCTCATCACTTCTGGTCTGCCCTCGACCAAGAGAGAAGAGGACTGCCGTAATCGGCTCCAAGCCACCAACTGAATGTCCACAGCTACTCGTGGGGGTGTGTGACTTTCACTTTCTCGAAGCCCTTTATTCAACCAAAGATTCCCTTTGTGACTATTTTGTTATGTCATTATTAAGGGTCCAAAGAATACCCTATTCAAACAAAGTCAAGTGCTATCCTTTAGAACTCTGCTAAGGACACTGTTTCTTACGTTTATTTTGTCAAAACAACTATTCCCCTCAACTGCTATTCGACTCAACTGCACCTGCACGTGTTGTAA
The DNA here is from genome assembly GCA_030765055.1 of Mantis religiosa. Taxonomy (NCBI): domain Eukaryota; kingdom Metazoa; phylum Arthropoda; class Insecta; order Mantodea; family Mantidae; genus Mantis; species Mantis religiosa. The sequence goes on along the minus strand of CM060956.1, from coordinate 149,834,344 downwards.
CAAAGAACCAACATTCCTTTGAAATTCATCATGATTTTTTACTTATTTCAATCCTTTAATTTCGGTATCAAGCTGTTCTTACATGTTGAATTCTTCTGGTGTTCTATACAGATCCTTACTGTATTCTCATCATCCTTTTTATACAGCTATACTAATATTTTAAACATCCTTCTACAACTGCCCCACTTCTGCAAGGTTTTCCAAGTTCCACTCTAGCTACTCCATTTGGCGTTTACTTATTCAAACCCAGTATCTCTTTACAGAACTGTTCATATGTATGTTCATCAGGAGCGGCTGGTGGCTCTGAAAGTCGGTGGTTCACAAATTTATCCATGCAATTTAAGTTTTTTAAAGTAACAAACGGTTGTTTAATCCTGCCACTATAGACTGCTGTATACACAAGTTAACGGTAATTCACTGCGTATAACACAACATGCGTATTTCAGAAACACTCTAGAGCATAACACTCTTCTATTTATGCAGCTAAAAGTAGACTTGTTATCTCCTCATGGCAGACTTCTATAATAGAAAAGAAAGAAAAAAGTATTAATCAATTTAAAGGTATTATTCAAGATTTCTTTCTGGATTGTCTTGGAGGTTCCCTTAAACACCGTAGCATTCTCCAGATAGGTTTTTCAGAACACAATCTAGCTCTGCACTGAAGTTTATCAGTCCTCGAAAAATACCAGGATTGCTTGACGTAGCTGAATCATTGTGTCCTCGTAGAGCTAACTCAAAGGCTCCACAAAACCTAATGTAGTTAACAATAATGTTTAAAACATACCTATTTTGAGCCACTTTCTGGTTGTGTTCTTCAATTGTTCTCCGATATGCACTGTCCATCTGCTTTGCTATATTTACATTGCCAAGCATAGCAAAACTGTGTTTGCCATGTGTAGTTTTTAAGTGACGTGTTTTTAGCGCGATCATGAAGATGCTGCAAAGCATTCACGCCATGTTTTGTCCACGGATCTTCACCGCCAAAGAGAACGCAAGGAAAGCAAAACAGGCTATTTTTAATAGCATAACCACACATCAAATTATATTTCTCATATACATTGTTGTTAAAGTTCCTGTTCAAATATCTTGTTTTTGTTTTGACTACCTATGTGATTTTTATATTTGGCGTGGGACTTCCAAGTCGCTTATTTTGCGGTTTTTTCATCTAAGCTCATTTTTAAAAAGGATGTGCCAATAGACACTTTATGGAATTCATTGTTTCTCCTCATATAACACAATATACTTGTATTTAAATAAATCACTCTTATTCACTACTCAAAGCACGACACAGCTAACAAAACACGGCACAAAACATGTGGCTATGCTCTGGTAGGTAATAGTAATCTGTGGTAATAGTTGACCGATGCGAACATTTAATATGATAATAATAGGTGGCGCTGAAAACAGAAGGAGAAGGCTTGGCATTCACTATTCCCTGGCTGCTAGGTTAACCAACCTTATGCAGCCATAAGCCCCGCCCTTCTCCCCTAGTTGCCTTGTCACGCCCTAGGTTCATCCTGCCCTATGCCTCCCCATTGTATGCCAGTGGTTTGCAACTGAGAGTGAACTACTTGGCACCTGCAAACAATACAGCGCGCTGAGGGCCACTGCACTAGACAAAGTCGAACTGAACACCAAATGGAACATGCCCTTGCATTGAAGGGAGACCCAGCAATTTAGTTGTAGCGCAAACATGCTACCCCATCGAGAAGCCGCCCCTGATGTACATACATGGTTTCTTATTTCATTGGTCCCCCACAACTCATGCCATTTTTTATTCTACTACTGCTTCATAGACTCTTTCACGCCATTTTACTGACATATCTGGTAATTTATATTTACAACTCCTTACTCCAGACATCGCTATCTTCCCTTTCACTCTTTTCTTTCTCCCATGTGCTCCCCAGCCTCCATTATAGCACTGTCGTATCCCTAAATAGTCAAACTCCTTTACCATCTCCACTTTTTGGTCATTTAGATACCATTTTTCATCTTTTCTTAGCATATCACCCTTCTTAAACACTACTAATTTTGACTTATTTATATTAATTCTTACCCCCATTCCTTACAGTAGCTGCTACCTTCATTTATTGCTCTCTATAATCCTATCACTGTTATAGATGCTATTACCAAATCATCTGCAAATAGTAACCCTAGTATTACATAATTCCTAATAATTGGGCAATGGTTGTTACTTTTTTCAACCCTCTCAATTATATCATCAATGAACAAGTTGAACAATATAGGGCTAAGAGCTTGTTGTATATGAACCACGTGTACCAAAAATATGCTGCGGAGTAGAACCGCAACTTAAAATGAGTAAGAAAGGAAAGTGTTAAAACTCAGTGGGTCATGAAATAATGTAATATGTAAGTGATATGACGCTATGTTTTATCATTGTCAGTTTTAAAAATTAGATTACGTAATGCGTGACGTGAACCAGTAAAAATTAAGTTTGACTGGTAGTGATAGCAACGAGAGAAGGAAAATCAATAATTTTGGGAGAACAGCTAGGAAAGAAAACGTCTTTCGATTGCGTAACGTCGAAGACAACGGACGTGCTTTGGACTGTGGAATGTTGAAGTGAACGGGCTAAAATATTGACTGTGAGTTCGTAGAACATCAATAAAACCTGATCCAGATAAATCATCCTGACTAAGTTTCGAACTCAAGATATCTTGAACGTGATGCATACATACTGTGGAGACGGGCGAGTGTCCCTTACTGTATCCTTCTTATATCTCTAATGAATGCAAGAAAAACATATTATAACAACAGCTATGGCAGTAAAACACACCAGATATGTTTCTTTTTTAATTTACTAATATTATTTGTTTTGAATTATTCTAGGAGAAGACCTACAAAGCGCCATCACATGAAGGTATGGCCGAACGTCGACATGCGGAAATCATATTATGACGGAAACAAGAAAACCTTCTTCATAATTCATGGTTTCTTCTCCACCGGAAATGACACCTGGCTTGAAGATATGAAGAACGCTATTCTCAACCATGTACGTAAGCACAACCTCCATATTACTTTGTTTATATTTGTACAATAACACGATATAATGTCTCTTAAGTCATTTCCAGCTTTGAAGTGTTATAAATACTACAATATTTACGATTATAAGAAAATTAAACAGTTTTCATGACACAAGAGGTTAAAAGCAAAAGCTTTATTTAGTGAGGAAATGTGACTCCGAAACAAGGCCGCAAACTGGGACCTACGAACAAAATAAAATCACTTTAATCATTTAAAATCATTTTCTTCCTTTTCTAGACCCAAAGATAATAAGAAATAATAATAAATTAAACTTTGGTATTTATAAGAACTCTACTCATACTAATTATTAAATAAAAAAATTATAAGTTTGGAGCGGTTCTCCTCCTTGTGGGTTGGATTCGCCCCTTCGTGAGGTCTACGCCCCACACGTGCGAGAGGTTTCTCGCTTCCCTCGGCGTGGCGACTGGTGTTGTAGACAGGGGCGGCTGGTGAGGCATTGTATTGGCGGTGCCATAATAATTAATTAAGTAAATAAATAAATAATAATGAATAAATAAATAATAAATTAATGAATAAATAAATAAGGGTTGTTAAAATATAAATATGTGTACCAGTTTCGAACGATTTAGGTAATCTTATCAATAATCCATACTGTTTTATAATATGCTGTACCAAATAGAACGTACAGGGAAACGGAAATAGATATTTCTTACATCTGTACTCTTGTTACGCACAGGTGTAGCGAGTACAGTAAAAGTTTGATAATACAGTTCATGGAGAATGTAATACGAAGCGTTCGTGTACGATTTTGCGACAGAGACAGGTAGCTTAAGTCCCGTGCTTTACTGCACTCTAGAGGATAAAGCGTAAGTTATGCGCCAGAGAAATCTCGGCACCACCTTCTCCCATAAGAAGCCGTCTATAAGCAGACATCCTAGCCCTTAACACAGGCGCTTATGAGCGTAGACGGTGCCGTTCAGGAATCGGCGCCAAGCCACGGAAAACAATCAGGAGAGAGCGTTTGCGTTTAACGCGCCTATTCAATATTTTTTGCGCAATTTCTATATACACTTCTCTTTCTTTCGTTTTCATACAGATGGTGCCATGGCACAGCGGCGCTACCTCAGAAACCGCCCCTGGTTGTAGACAATCCTTGCCTTGATGTGGGAGTGATGAACCTTTCGTCTAAAAGCCGTGAAGGACATGTTCTCGAAGATTCCTATTAATCTTCTCTCCGGCACCTTCGGCGAGCGATGAGATTTGAAATCACCTCAGTCGTGGTATCGATACAAAAAGGACTTTACTTTCTGAGTAATCTTGAAATATATGATTAACACCATTTCAATCTTCTCTTCTTTTTATTTCTCTCGACATATTTATGTTTTTTACATGCGCGACTTTTTACATTATATTATATTAACTTTCTCCTTTTTATTTAGTAATGATGCAACGTTTTTTTATTAAAGTTAATTTTTGTCGCGTCGCATTTTCGATGCATATTCTAAACTTCTGATAAACGTTTATAAACAGTAAACTTCAATCACTTCTCAAATTGCAAGAAGCCTTTCCACCAAAAAGCGTCTACGCTCTTCAAGATTCCAAGCCAGAAAAAAAAATTAGGAATAAAATCATTGGTTCTTTACTTTGTTTTGTTGCTAAATTACTGTAATATTCAATTTTGATTGGTCCTACATCACAACTTGGAATTCCAATAAACCAAAGCATTCGTTGCATCATCTACATGGCCTGCTTGGTTATTAACTTACAATAAATTACAAATGGCCATGTTTGTCTCATACATCCATATATCTAATATCAGCTTCAAGTTTTAACCCTTTTCCCACATAAATTTACTGTATTTAATAGTTTCATTTATAGATTAATAAATATACCCCTGAATAAAGAAGAATTTAATAAAGAATATAAACATATTATTAATACTGCTTTAATTAATAGTTTTAATAAAGACCGTATACAGAAGATTATTGAAAAAATTAAATATTAAAAAACTCTTAATGATATTTCTACCCTTAAAATATAAAAGACGATTATAATTTTAAAAAGTTTACTTACCATCCTTGGGTTAAGAAATATTTTCAATTTTTTTAACAGTTTGGTATAACTTTAATTCCTCAAAATCATAATTATTATTATTATTATTATTATTATTATTATTATTATTATTATTATTATTATTATTATTATTATTATTATTATTATTATTATTATTATTATTATTATTATTATTATTATTATTATTATTATTATTATTATTATTATTATTATTATTATTATTATTATTATTATTATTATTATTATTATTATTATTATTATTATTATTATTATTATTATTATTATTATTATTATTATTATTATTATTATTATTATTATTATTATTATTATTATTATTATTATTATTATTATTATTATTATTATTATTATTATTATTATCATCATCATCATCATCATCATCATTTAATACTTCCATCCTCAACCTCACTAACATTAACTTCCCTCTAAAAGGTATAAGTTGCATATGTCCACCAGCTTATTTGCCGTCATGGACTGCTACAACGGAATTTTGGAACATGTTAAACACTCATAAGCAACAATTAAAGAATAGCTTATTTATTGCGGTTTCATAAGCCAAAGAAGTTCTTAATAGCAGCAAGCTACTGTGGAGTATGTGGGTATGTTTACAAAGAGTTGCAGCACGCGACACGGCGTGTGACATATACCTGCGAACTCCGACAGCGTGAGGCACGAGTCGTTGTTCCTGTCACTGCCTAATCTACACTCTTTCTGGGGCATTTTGACGGAGAAGTTATCTATATGTGTCACATAGAACCTGAGTAACTACTTCTATATGTTCGTTCGGTGTCGTTTTGAAACACCCTGTATATGGTATTGTTTTACCTTTCTCATGACCAGGATATTCATCGGGTTGCGATGTTCATTTGTCTTGCGTAACATCACTGTTGACAACATGACTTTTAGAAAACTATAACACTCTACATAAGGGAGACAGTGGAAATAATCAAACGATGAAAATAACATAACAATATATAAGACCTGAAGCTTTCCTGGCGAGGAATATATTCAACATCTTCTCAGGAAACAAGCCAGTGGAAAAGACGATTTGAAATCCAGTGTACATCTCTCATACATCTCTCCCATCATTAGGATATTTAAGAAATGTTATAACCACTAAATAGATATAACCAAAACATCAACAAACAGAAAAAGACTACTAATACACGCATCACTGAACAAAAGACTGATTGCAGTGAATTAAATACTAGGTCAGATGATGGCGTGAGTGTAGAAAATAATTACGTAAGGGAAACCTAACTAGTTAACCTGATGATCAAACTGTATAGATCTGTGCCTCTTAAGCCGACTGATTTCCATTTTAAAGGTAGGTTTCTAAGAGGAACTGAACTGAAATCCAGCATTAATTACTGCTGTATACCGCGAGCCTACACACAACGATCTCTATATGAACGCTCATAGTTTCCATCATAAGTCTCAACGACTGGGAGTTCTCAATACACTGACCCACAGAGCTTTATCTACCTCTGATCCCAGACAGTTAAAACAAGAATTACAGCACCTGAGACTCACTTTCCGTCAAAACGGCTACTCCAAATATGACGTTGAAGCCTCGATCATCAGAGCTAGGAAAGGGAAACCTGTAATACAGCAAGCGTCAGATAAGCCTACCGCTACAGCCTACATCCCGTTTACCGGCAATCTATCCGGCAGGATCAGCAGCCTCGATCACCAAAGCTAGGAAAGGGAAACCTGTAATACAGCAAGCGACAGATAAGCCTACCGCTACAGCCTACATCCCGTTTACCGGCAATCTATCCGGCAGGATCAGCAGCCTCGATCACCAAAGCTAGGAAAGGGAAACCTGTAATACAGCAAGCGACAGATAAGCCTACCGCTACAGCCTACATCCCGTTTACCGGCAATCTATCCGGCAGAATCAGTAGCCTCGATCACCAAAGCTAGGAAAGGGAAACCTGTAATACAGCAAGCGTCAGATAGGCCTACCGCTACAGCCTACATCCCGTTTACCGACAATCTATCCGGCAGAATCAGTAGCCTCGATCACCAAAGCTAGGAAAGGGAAACCTGTAATACAGCAAGCGTCAGATAAGCCTACCGCTACAGCCTACATCCCGTTTACCGGCAATCTATCCGGCAGAATCAGTAGCCTCGATCACCAAAGCTAGGAAAGGGAAACCTGTAATACAGCAAGCGTCAGATAGGCCTACCGCTACAGCCTACATCCCGTTTACCGACAATCTATCCGGCAGAATCAGTAGCCTCGATCACCAAAGCTAGGAAAGGGAAACCTGTAATACAGCAAGCGTCAGATAGGCCTACCGCTACAGCCTACATCCCGTTTACCGGCAATCTATCCGGCAGAATCAGTAGCCTCGATCACCAAAGCTAGGAAAGGGAAACCTGTAATACAGCAAGCGTCAGATAGGCCTACCGCTACAGCCTACATCCCGTTTACCGACAATCTATCCGGCAGAATCAGTAGCCTCGATCACCAAAGCTAGGAAAGGGAAACCTGTAATACAGCAAGCGTCAGATAAGCCTACCGCTACAGCCTACATCCCGTTTACCGACAATCTATCCGGCAGAATCAGTAGCCTCGATCACCAAAGCTAGGAAAGGGAAACCTGTAATACAGCAAGCGTCAGATAGGCCTACCGCTACAGCCTACATCCCGTTTACCGGCAATCTATCCGGCAGGATCAGCAGCCTCGATCACCAAAGCTAGGAAAGGGAAACCTGTAATACAGCAAGCGTCAGATAAGCCTACCGCTACAGCCTACATCCCGTTTACCGGCAATCTATCCGGCAGAATCAGCAGCGTCGATCACCAAAGCTAGGAAAGGGAAACCTGTAATACAGCAAACGTCAGATAAGCCTACCGCTACAGCCTACATCCCGTTTATCGGCAATCTATCCGGCAGAATCAGCAGCCTCGATCACCAAAGCTAGGAAAGGGAAAACTGTAATACAGCAAACGTCAGATAAGCCTACCGCTACAGCCAACATCCCGTTTACCGGCAATCTATCCGGCAGAATCAGCAGCGTCGATCACCAAAGCTAGGAAAGGGAAACCTGCAATACAGCAAACGTCAGATAAGCCTACCGCTACAGCCTACATCCCGTTTACCGGCAATCTATCCGGCAGAATCAGTAGCCTCGATCACCAAAGCTAGGAAAGGGAAAACTGTAATACAGCAAGCGTCAGATAAGCCTACCGCTACAGCCTAAATCCCGTTTACCGGCAATCTATCCGGCAGAATCAGCAGAATTCTCGCCAAATACATCAGGACCATCCACAAGCCACCTCCGAAGATTAAGCATCTGTTGAGTCCAGTGAAAGACAAACTGGACTTCCAAGTTCCGGGAGTGTACCGCATTCCCTGTGAATATGGGACACCGTATATAGGACAAACCGGAAAGACCATTGCTACTAGAATAATCGAACATGAACGGAGCATTCGTTTAATGCAACCTGAGGAGTCTGGGCTGGTACAGCATTGTTTTAATAACGACCATAGAGCCAATTTTCGGGTGACGACTATCTTGGCAAAATACAACAGTTACTGGGAGCGGAGAATTAAGGAGGCTTTGGCCATTTCCTCCGAGAGGAGCACGCTTAATCGTGATGTTGGATTTCAGTTCAGCTCCTCTTGGAAACCGGCCTTAAAAATGGAAATCCGTCGTCTTATGAAGCACAGATATATAGAGCTTCATCATCAAGTTTAGTAGTAACGTTTCTCTGGCCTAATTAGTTCACTGAAACATTGTGGAGTTAATCATTTCCAATTAATCCCTTGTTATTTCTCTAAACTTTTCAATACTTCTATTTTTCTTAAATGGGAAGTCGATATTCTACTTTTTATATCTTGGTCATACAAAGAGATGGAATTTCAATGACATCACAGCGCGACCAGTTGTTTAAAACATTTGACTATCACTTAATCTACTGTATTCTTATTTCCTTGTATCCACAGGAAAATTAACAATAAGATAATGATTACCTTCATTAAATAGTTTAAAGAATTTGTTGAGTGAATGATTTGTTCTACATGTGTAGGTAGATGGGAACGTCATCATCGTAGACTGGGGTCGAGGAGCAGGTCTTGTGGAGTATAACCAAGTCTGTGCAAATACACGTGTGGTTGCTGCCGAGACGATAAGGTAAATATCCCAGCAAAAAGTTGCAAGAGGAGGAGGTGAAATCCTTGCAACCCCTGCGTCAGAATGCCCCACTTATGTGTGTCACTAAGTTCCAGTGACGGACGTACAGAAATGACAGCTGTACATATTCATCGGCCTCTGACTATTACATTTTTTTTAATGGGAAGATTTCTTATCTACAGCGAATGAGATACATTGTGTGTTCTGTGTTGCCACCCCGTTAACGCCTCTTTTCATGTTTACCTCTCCCTCTTGTACACTATCCTGAAGCACGTATGTCTCCTTGGCGCTAGATGCAACGGAATCTAAACTGAACTTTCAAATGTTTTATAGTAATTTGTTGTGTCAGAACTAGAAAAAGCATATTCACATATTTATATTTTAAATGATATAATTATCGTTGATGAGTTTTCCTGGTTTTACAATCCAATGGAACGGTACCAATGGTTCGTCCTTATCATTGTCACTTACGTCAAGAGAGATTTCGTCATTGTCACTGTCTTCATCGTTTGAGTGCTGCAAATTTATAACGATAAGCTCCAAAATCTAGTCACGTGCTATTTCTTTCCAAATGCCGTCTTGTAGTTTACCCAGTCTTGTGTTACCTTGTTCATTTCTTTGTGAATAAGCTAAAGTTAGAGCTTAGAGATACCTGATATTCAACTTTCAGGGTAAGAGAAATCCGCGGAAAAGATATTATCTACATAATCACCCTGACCTACATTCGAACTCGGGACCTCTTCAACGTGAGGCAGATACGCTACTACTTGCGCCACAGAGGCAAGCTACTTTTTCTTTGGTTTCACTTCTAGTATTCGCTTTTCATCCATCCTGACCCTAAGTTGTCTTCTTCGTAATTATGTCATTTACGTCTCTTGTTTTAATTCCTTTTTTTTTTTTTCTATTCCTTTCTTCATGTCCTTTCCCTGTATTAGGTACTTATTTTCGTAAGAAATCTGATTTTAATACAATTATTTTAGTTTCTGTTTTTAATAGGCCAGCTTTCTAAACTACGTGTTAAAGTAATTATATATGCAGTTTTATATACTGTAGTGCAGCGCCTATGCTCCAAAGTTCTCGGAAGATCGGGCAGTTCCGATTGTAAACAGATAAACCGCGCGCTCGTGAACAGTTTGAGCACTGTCGTCAGAGAATTAGTACCTCATTCGAAGTCAAATATTTTAATTTTTATTTGTATTTATTATTTGCTATTATTACCCTAGTAGTAGATATTGTTTAAATATTATAGGTACCTAATTATTGTAGCAAATATATGCAAGATTCAGAGTGACAATGCCTCGAAAAATGGACCAAGTATTTCTGGGGGATAAACATTAATTTGTTGAGTATTTTAAAAATCTTCAGGGAATTTCAACTATGGGTACCCTTAGCGAGGCGACGCAGGTAGTAGCGTCTCGAGTTCAAACCTTGCCACTGTCTACCACCATCAGATCTTACCTTAAGTAGATTATGGGCTCTTTGCACAATGCAAGAATTTATTAAAATACGAGGTCTGATTTTTTCCCACAGATGTTTATAACTGCAATTCAATGTTTACATGATCTTTTTCAAAGTAGCCCCCTCCTACTTCAATGCACTTTTTATAGCATCTCTGCCAGTCCTTGAACACGGGCTGCAGACCATTCTTTGTCAGGTCCTTGAGAATCGCCTCACTTTTCTTGAGCACTGCTTCAGAGTTCTCAAATCGAATACCCCTAAGCTTTGCCTTTAGTGATGGGAATAAAAAAAAGTCAGAGGGTGCAAGATCGGGGCTATAAGGAGGATGTGGTGTTGAGTGAAGTGAACCTCAGTGAAGTGTTGAGAATTTCATATGGCAGTGTGTTTACAATTATGCATGACCCGAGTTTGTGTTCGTTGGGTGCCAACATTGACTCCCAAACGAAAGGCTGTGCGAAGAGACAAACTGTGAGGTGCTGCGTCTCTTTGGTGATGTAGAGGATGCAATTTTTAAATCGATTATCACCGGAGGTGAGTCATGGCTGCATCATTATGATCCTGAAGGAAAACAAGCCAGCATAGTGCGGAAATCGCCAGGTTCTCCAACACCAAAAAAGGCAAAAGTTGTTCCATCTGCAGGGAAAGTGATGGTGAGCACATATTTGACTGTAATGGAATGATTTACCAGCATGCAGTTCTCCCTCACACTACTGTTACATCAGCATACTACACGTCAGTATTGACTACAATGAGGAAGCACATTGCAAAGAAACGACCAGAGTTCTCTCGGACTGGGTGACGACTTCATAATGATTTATCAGCATGAGTTCCCCTCACACTACTGTTACAGCAGCATACTACACGTCAGTATTGGCTACACTGAGGAAGCACATTGCAAAGAAACGACCAGAGCTTTCTCGGACTGGGTGACGACTTCATCATGATTTACCAGCATCCAGTTCCCCCTCATACTACTGTTACAGCAGCATACTACACGTCAGTATTGACTACACCGAGGAAGTACATTACAAAGAAACGACCAGAGCTTTCTCGGACTGGGTGACGACTTCATCATGATTTACCAGCATGCAGTTCCCGCTCACACTACTGTTACAGCAGCATACTACACGTCAGTATTGGCTACACTGAGGAAGTACATTACAAAGAAACGACCAGAGCTTTCTCGGACTGGGTGACGACTTCATCATGATTTACCAGCATGCAGTTCCCCCTCACACTACTGTTACAGCAGCATACTACACGTCAGTATTGGCTACACTGAGGAAGCACATTGCAAAGAAACGACCAGAGCTTTCTCGGACTGGGTGACGACTTCATCATGATTTACCAGCATGCAGTTCCCGCTCACACTATTGTTACAGCAGCATACTACACGTCAGTATTGGATACACTGAGGAAGTACATTACAAAGAAACGACCAGAGCTTTCTCGGACTAGATGACGACTTCATCATGATTTACCAGCATGCAGTTCCTCCTCACACTACTGTTACAGCAGCATACTACACGTCAGTATTGACTACACTGAGGAAGTACATTACAAAGAAACGACCAGAGCTTTCTCGGACTAGATGACGACTTCATCATGATTTACCAGCATGCAGTTCCCGCTCACACTACTGTTACAGCAGCATACTACACGTCAGTATTGACTACACTGAGGAAGTACATTACAAAGAAACGACCAGAGCTTTCTCGGACTAGATGACGACTTCATCATGATTTACCAGCATGCAGTTCCCGCTCACACTACTGTTACAGCAGCATACTACACGTCAGTATTGGCTACACTGAGGAAGCAAATTGCAAAGAAACGACCAGAGCTTTCTCGGACTGTGTGGCGACTTCATCATGATTTACCAGCATGCAGTTCCCTCTCACACTACTGTTACAGCAGCATACTACACGTCAGTATTGGCTACACTGAAGAAGTACATTGCAAAGTAACGACCAGAGCTTTCTCGGACTGGGTGACGACTTCATAATGATTTACCAGCATGCAGTTCCCCCTCACACTACTGTTACAGCAGCATACTGCACGTCAGTATTGACTACACTGAGGAAGTACATTACAAAGAAACGACCAGAGCTTTCTCGTACTGGGTGACGACTTCATCATGATTCACCAGCATGCAGTTCCCCCTCACACTACAGTTACAGCAGCATAATACACGCCAGTATTGGCTACACTGAGGAAGTACATTACAAAGAAACGACCAGAGCTTTCTCGTACTGGGTGATGACTTCATCATGATTTACCAGCATGCAGTTCCGCCTCACACTACTGTTACAGCAGCATACTACACGTCAGTATTGACTACACTGAGGAAGCACATTGCAAAGAAACGACCAGAGCTTTCTCGGACTGGGTGACGACTTCATCATGACAATACACGGCCTCATGTCACAAATCAAGTAATGCAGTTTCTGGCTCGATTCAACATTACCTGTGCACCACATCCACCTTATAGCCCCAATCTTGTGCCCTGTAACCTTTTTTTCCCCTTCTTTTTACTCCTATCACTAAAGGCAAAGCTTAGGGGTATTCGATTTGAGAACTCTGAGGCAGTGCTCAAGAAGAGTGAGGCGATTCTCCAGGACCTGACAAAGAATGGTCTGCAGATCATGAAAACATTGAATTCCAATAATAAACATCTGTGAAAAAAGGCCTGTCTTTGTTGCTCAGCCCTCGTAATGAAGTTGGAGTATTTTTAACCAAGGGGCAAAATTAATGCCCTTAGTAATAAGAAATGTCATAAAGTGTAATAGTGATGCAACAAGTTTGGTCATATAGAATGTTTACAACTTGCTTTAATGACATTTTTGTCTTTATAGATTAGCGAGATACTTGATTGCTCATGAAGGTGCATCTCCAAAGAGATTCCATCTGATAGGTCACAGCTTGGGTGCACACACTGCCGCCTATGTGGCCAAAAATATAACTGGCATCGCACGGATAACAGGTGAGTTGACATCTGATGTGATGCACCCCAATGATTTCTTGCACAAACTGTTGTTACAAACACCTGTTACCTGTCTGACGAATGAGTGCAGTTGTTACGGGAGGTCGCTCGGTTTAGAGAGGGCAGAGAAGACGGGAATATAGTACAGTACAGTCTGATTATCAAAGCTTATGTTCTGATTGAAAAACGCAATAAATGATTTTACTTCGTGTATAAAATAGTTTCCTATATAATGCATATGTAAAGTTCGCGAAAATCGCGTGCAGATAATTTACTCGGCAAGTCTTGGTTACTAGGAAACCGATTTCTAAAGAGAAATGCCAAATACATAGCAACGATAAACTTAACAAGATCATCATATTTAATATAAAAGATCTTCAAGTGATGTTCACTATTTTAAAATTCCCTGAATGTAATAAAATATTAAAAATAATTGGAGATCGTGTTAGTTAGACCTGTATATAATTTATTTTACAAGTTTAGACTAATGCTAGCGGTCCTAATTTTAAAAGGTGCTATCCTATGGATATTTCTAGTGTTTTAAACGGATTACAAAACTATCGCCCCCGGGTGGGCTCGAACCACCAACCTTTCGGTTAACAGCCGAACGCGCTAGCCGATTGCGCCACGGAGGCTACGTGGACATTTTATCTGAAAGTGCGGTACATATACCGCTTGCTTGTCTTTGTTACTCCTTGGCGCTTTCGCTTGTATTGATATAGCGTCCTCTATTAGTTCAGTTGAATGTATATACGAGCAGGAATCCTCCTTTGTCTGAAATACTCATGTATTACACTTGTATAACCTTCTCACTATTCTATCATAGGTTTTTGTTCCGTTTCTGTCCACATTTCTTGTGCGTATCTGTAAGTACAGATTGTGGAGTTTTTAAAAAGCTTTCAATTCTTTCCTATCTGTGAGATAACCAGGACAATTGAACAGCGATTTGCACAATGGTAAAGCAGATATATCTGAAAAATGTAAACTAATTGCAGAGAGAGCTTGAGAACTAGATTTTGCCTCTTATATGGTTTATCAGTAATTCAAAGACATTCAGAGACGGAAAACTTCCTGAAATTTAAGATATGCATTTCATAGCACTGAATCTTAAGGCCGCCTCGGTAGCGTTCTGCCTCACGTTTAAAACGTCTTGAGTTCGAATCTCGGTCAGTTTAAGTTACCTGGATAAGGTTTTCTTAGGATTTTCCCTTATCCTCAAAAGCGAATGTCGGGTAACTCTAAGCTCTATTGGACCCTGTGCTCATTTAAGCATCATTTCACCCATTTTATTCATCGTCCGTTATGGCTTAACGTTGTAGGACGTAACTTACAAAAAAACATTAATAATAATAATAATAATAATAATAATAATAATAATAATAATAATAATAATAATAATAATAATAATAATAATAATAATAATAATAATAATAATAATAATAATAATAATAATAATAATAATAATAATAATAATAATAATAATAATAATAATAATAATAATAATAATAATAATAATAATATTATTATTAATAATAATAATAATAATATTATTAATAATAATAATAATATTATTAATAATAATATTAATAATAATAATAATAATAATAATAATAATAATAATAATAATAATAATAATAATAATAATATTAATAATAATAATAATATTAATAATAATAATATTAATAATAATAATAATATTAATAATAATAATAATATTAATAATAATAATATTAATAATAATAATAATATTAATAATAATAATAATATTAATAATAATAATAATAATAATAATAATAATAATAATAATAATAATATTAATAATAATAATATTAATAATAATAATAATATTAATAATAATAATATTAATAATAATAATAATATTATTAATAATAATAATATTAATAATAATAATAATATTATTAATAATAATAATATTAATAATAATAATAATATTAATAATAATAATAATATTAATAATAATAATAATATTAATAATAATAATAATATTAATAATAATAATAATATTAATAATAATAATAATATTAATAATAATAATAATATTAATAATAATAATAATAATATTAATAATAATAATAATAATAATAATAATAATAATAATAATAATAATAATAATAATAATAATAATAATAATAATAATAATAATAATAATAATAATAATAATAATAATAATAATAATAATAATAATAATAATAATAATAATAATAATAATAATAATAATAATAATAATAATAATAATAATAATAATAATAATAATAATAATAATAATAATAATAATAATAATAATAATAATAATAATAATAATAATAATAATAATAATAATAATAATAATAATAATAATAATAATAATAATAATAATAATAATAATAATAATAATAATAATAATAATAATAATAATAATAATAATAATAATAATAATAATAATAATAATAATAATAATAATAATAATAATAATAATAATAATAATAATAATAATAATAATAATAATAATAATAATAATAAAAGTATCTAAACATATGTTTTTTAATTTAAATCCCGTCAGTTTTTAAGAAAGTAAAAAAATAACTAAAATGTTTACACGTAAAATAAAGTTGTATACATAGATCTACTGACCTTTGTCTAAGTTCTTTTATTTATTATTAAGGAATTTCAAAACGTGCCTTCCAGTGGAATTCCCCTATGCAATTTTTGGTTTAAATATGTAAACATTAAATGAAGTTCTAATTAAATTGCTCCTCAAAGCCATCTCACCTAGGGTTGGCAGGAAAATTCCATCAGAAACAACCAGATTCACAAAACTTTTCCAGAAAGTCCCAGTATTTTTAAGTCAACGCGGTTAGTTAGAATGTCATGGAACATTCTTCTTCATTTTGTTTCAAATTTATAACGAAAATGAATCATACTGAGGCACATCTAAAGTATAATTGTTTAATTAGAGCATTTTAATTCTCTGAAAGAGATTTTTGAGTCTACCGAGCTTTTGATTTGATAATTTTGTCAAGCATATGGAAGTAAATTCGAAACGAACTTTGAACGGCTTACTTGATCTGTGACACTGAATCAAACTTCATGCAGATTATGACTAGATAATTTTAATATGTATCCGTTTTTTAAGGAAAAATATACCTAGGTAGGTCATGATTTTAAAGGTGGTACAGTTTTAAGTACAGTACGCGCAAGATAAGTTGAGCGCTAGATTTACGGTTTGGTGCGGGCAGAGGGGAAGAAGCGAGAGCTAACACTCTTTTGTTTCTGCAGTGTGGTCAACACTGAAAAATACAGTTCAGCAAAATAACGTGTAAGATAAGCAAAGATATTACAAGTAACGTTGCATCCTCTGAAAACATTCCTTAGTTTTGTCCACGCCAGCTCAGTTGCATTCAGATCACAGTTATACGGAGGTAGAGGAATAATAACGTGTCCGCTTTCGAGAGTCATAACATCCACAAATGTTCATACAAATATAAATCATTTTCAAGTAAATGCTGATGTACATTACCACCACACTCGTAACAAGGATAAACTGGCAATTCGAGCGCACCAAACGAGACTTTATGAAGGAAGCTTTAACTACAAAGTGATAATGTTATATAATAAACTTCCAAATTCATTTAAACAAGCTGCATCATTAAAACACTTTAAGAATAAGATTGGGACATTTTTGCATGCACACTCTTTATTTGGTTAATGCATTTTTAGAACTATAACCATGTAAATGAGCACTGGGAGCATAGTACATTCACAAACCTGTAATATTTATATTATGACATTTCTTGTAGTAAATTAGTCAATGCAAATACCACATGAAACCATAGAAAAGCTGCTTACTGTGTATATTGTATGTAATCAATTTGACTTTATGTATATACTGTATTTATACATTTTGACGTGTCTCATAACATGTATATGTTGCCAAGGACGAACTAAAATTCTAATTCTAACATACGATTGTTCTAAACTGGTTAGATAATTAACCTCGACATTGATCAAAATGAAATATGGCGGACATGATAAAGCTTAGCGTATTAGCCACTAGATGTCAGTGTAGTCAGTTGTGTAGATGTCAGTTCTAAGTTGTCAGCTGTGTTTACGGAGTTAAGCGAAACTTACCGAATGAGGACTTGGAACCCGATCGCTCTTCATAACGCGTGCATATAGTTTTTTTTTTTTCTTTTCATTTACGTCCGCCCCAACGTTAAGTTATATCGGACGATGAATGAATTGGGTGAAATGATGCCAGGGTCAATTGAGCTTAGAGTTACCCGACATTCGTCTCTAAGGATAAGGGAAATCCACGGAAAAAAGCTTATCTAGGTAACTCACCTGACCGAGATTCGAACTCGGGACCTCTTGAACGTGAGGCAGACATGCTACCATCTACGCTACCGAGGCGGGCTGCGTGCATATAGTACTTGTAGAAAATCCAGATGTTTAAAAATGAGCGTTCTTTCATAAACAAAAAGTAAAAATTTAAATATTTCTGTAATTTTCTTTAAAAATCACAAGGTACAATTAAAAATCGCCAGATAGTCCGCTTATAAAACTTTCCCACTAGGAATGATCAAAACCTCCAGATCTGGCACAAAACCGCTGTCTTTGGCAACTAGCATTAACATTTGGAAAACGTAGACAGACGGACGAAACAGAATTTGAAAAAAGAGCAATTCCACTCTAATTCTTTACGCCCTGCGTAAACGTCAGTATCCGTGTCGACAGCTAACCAAACATTTCGCTTCCCCTCGCCACTAGAACATCCTAGAATGTTCTGTGGAAATTTTCAGCATCTGCACAAGCCAGCTTCCGAGTGAACAAGACTGTGAATAAGTGAATTGAAATGCGGGTTTCTGATGCGACAAAGTGCTGTTTTTCAGTGCAATCTCTGAGTGAATGTCCCAGGCTCTATCAAACCTTAGCCTATACACGGCTAGTGTGGAAGAAATGATTATTTCCATCAGTTTACCTGAATAACATAGTGGTTTAACTATGAAGCCTGGGACTTAAGTACTTACAGCATATTAAGTCGCGTGTCTCATAGCATAAGAGAATTCCTAGTGGTTTACCGGGAAATATACGAGTCAGTTGAGAATTTAATGTCACATCAATTTACTTAGAATAGAAACATAGTGGTTTAACTATGAAGCCTGGGACTTAAGTACTTACAGCAGAGTAAGTCGCGTGTCTCATAGCATATGAGAATTCCTAGTGGTTTACCGGGAAATATACGAGTCAGTAGAGAATTTAATGTCATATCAATTTACTTAGAATAGAAACATAGTGGTTTAACTATGAAGCCTGGGACTTAAGTACTTACAGCATAGTAATGCCCGATTTCACCAACAGATGTTAAAATCGACGTTAAAAAATGTAACGTAACAATTGTCACAGCGCTAAAACTAATGTTAAATTTCTTGCATTTCACCAAACTGTTTTCTTAAAATGTTAACAAACCTGTGTCAACGCCAAGAAACTTGTAAATATCACAGCTATAGAAGGCTATGGGTGATTTTCTGTACGTACTCGATGCGCTTTTGTTTTCATTTTCGTCTGCACAAATGGCGGCTGAACAAAATCATAAATAAAGCCGTGGGACAAAATTCTCATCGACGGATAAAGAATTGTTATTTGAAATGGTGACGAAGTGTAAGGATATCGTGGAAAATAAGAGGACGGATGCAGTGAATGTAAAAGAGAAAGATGTCGCGGGCAAAATATTGGAAACGAATTTAATTCAAATGCATGTGTCACTACTACAAGCACCAAACAACTTGTCAGTATTACGTAAATTTAAAACGAGGTGCGTAGAACAATTGCCTTAAGTTTTAAGACGGGAGGTGAGCAATGTATTATCCACATAATTCAGTGAATTATAAAATCGCAAAGTTATTAATACTTGAAGCAAAGGCGAGATCGGCATATTCCTTTCGATGCATGTTCTAACTCAGTATTACGTAAATTTAAAACGAGTGGCGTAGAAGGACAAGTGACTTGAACGTTTCAAGACGGCAGGTGGACAGTTTATTATCCACATAAATCAGTGAATTATAAAATCGCAAAGTTATTAATACTTGAAGCAAAGGCGAGATCGGCATATTCCTTTCGATGTATATTCTAACTCAGTATTACGTAAATTTAAAACGAGTTGCGAAGAAGGACAAGTGACTTGAACGTTTCAAGACGGCAGGTGGACAATGTATTATCCACATAATTCAGTGAATTATAAAATCGCAAAGTTATTAATACTTGAAGCTAAGGCGAGATAGTCATATTCCTTTCCATGTATATTCTAACTCATTATTACGTAAATCAAAAACGAGGTGCGAAGGACAAGTGACTTGAACGTTTCAAGACGGCAGGTGGACAATGTATTATCCACATAATTCAGTGAATTATAAAATCGCAAAGTTATTAATACTTGAAGCTAAGGCGAGATAGTCATATTCCTTTTGATGCATGTTCTAACTCAGTATTACGTACATTTAAAACGAGGAGCGAAGGAGAAGTGACTTGAACGTTTCAAGACGGGACGTGGACAGTGTATTATCCACATAATTCAGTGAATTATAAAATCGCAAAGCTATTAATACTTGAAGCTAAGGCGAGATAGTCATATTCCTTTTGATGCATGTTCTAACTCAGTATTACGTACATTTAAAACGAGGAGCGAAGGAGAAGTGACTTGAACGTTTCAAGACGGGACGTGGACAGTGTATTATCCACATAATTCAGTGAATTATAAAATCGCAAAGCTATTAATACTTGAAGCTAAGGCGAGATAGTCATATTCCTTTTGATGCATGTTCTAACTCAGTATTACGTACATTTAAAACGAGGAGCCAAGGAGAAGTGACTTGAACGTTTCAAGACGGGACGTGGACAGTGTATTATCCACATAATTCAGTGAATTATAAAATCGCAAGGTTATTGATACTTGAAGCAAAGGCGAGATCGCCATATTCCTTTCGATGCATGTTCTAACCTCTCTTGTACTTCTGCAGTAACCTTCATAGCAACACGTTTCGACAGTCTATACCTCCGTAAAACAATTTTCTTCGGATAGTTCCTCAAAATCATTTCTCCTCATAGGCCGTACTCTATTATGAATGTCATTTAGACGCTCTTAAATATAGCTATTTACAATTGTTAAGGAATTAACATTAGAAATTTGTTTTGTTAGTTTAACACGAGATTTAACACGTGTGTTACGCTAACACTTGTTGGTGAAATGCAAATTTTGTTTTAACTATTGTTAAACTCGTGTTAAGTCTTAACATTTGTTGGTGAAATCGGGCATAAGTCGCCACAAAATGTGTGTGTGTCTCATAGCATATGACAACTCCTAGTGGTCTACAGGGAAATATATCAGTCAGTTGCATAATTTAATGTCATGTTGGCCATAGTAGCTCAATGGTTTAGAGCAACCACACGGAGAGCAGGAGATCCGTGGTTCAAATCCCGGCTATGGCATTGAATTTTTCAGTCGGACTCTACTCATTCATTCTTCCTTTTCTTAAACACTTTTAAATTGCTCCTTCTTCCCATTTTAACACATAAAAGTCACTTGTAAGATCCAAGTGTAAGATAAAAGTTCACTAGTTGAATCGCAAAAGGCACATGCAATAAATAATATTACACTAAAAAGACAATAACCTGCGAAATCACTAAACTAATAGGCCCAACAGGCTGCCCAAGGTTAAAAGCTCCCTTCTGAAGATTAACCATCCCTCAGTAACGCAAAATTCGATTGCTTTATCACAGTAAGTTCAATAATTTGAGAGTTTTCATTAAGAAGTGCCACACCCACTTAGATTAATCTCAAACCTGTGTTAAATAGTTTAACACTGAGTAAATCACATAAATTATATTTCATTTTAAATCTGAAATACCTAGATTAGGTTTAAAAAACACAAATTTCAAGATTTTCTTTATCCTTCCGGAATGCCTTAAATGATTCACTATCATCTAAACCTACTGTATTCATTTTTCTCCTGTACCTTTCAGTAAATGTGTAGTATAACCATTTCTACAGATGCCCATTTTGATTAACATGAAGTAGAATGCAGAATAGCTTGTACAAGAGTAGAGAAAGTGATGTTATGCTACGTTTCCTTCAGGTCTAGACCCAGCACAGCCGCTATTTGAAGGAGAGAGCAAGCTAATCCAGTTGGGAGCCCAGGACGCCGACTTCGTGGAAGTTGTACATACCGACGCCAAGCCAACAATACCTCTCCTTGGTGCGGGCATTCTCAGGGCAGTCGGTAAGATATCATTCAACTGTTTATACCTAGTATCTTTCTAACAAAAGAATGACGTTATTATAGAAGTTACTGATTTAGACAAGTCAAAGAAGGCGAGAATACACTATAGTACAGTCTGACCATCAAAACATCAGAACATCGTACGTAACATGACGTGTAGCTTTGTACTTGCTAAATCGATATTCCATGTCTTTAAGTATTCTCAGAATGTGGCCTTACATTCAAAAGGATCTTTCTTACACATCGAGTTCGAACCTTTTTGGATGTGGACGATGTTGAGTTTTTCTCTCGTACGTAACATGACGTGTATTTTTGTACTTGCTAAATCGATATTTCATGTATTTAATTATTCTCCAGAATGTGTCCTTCTACCTTTAAAAGAGATATTTTCTTTATCAACATTCATAAGTTTACGAACTGAAGGAATTTCTGTTATCTAGATAAATAGAGTCAACGTGAAAAATTCAATGCCATGGCCGGGAATTTAACCACGGATCTCTTGGTTTCCGTCCAGTCGCTCTAACCCATTAAGCTGCCATGTCTAACGTGCCGTCCTGAATTTAGATTCTCAAATGACTCGTATATTTTCCCGGTAGACCACTAGGGACTCTCGCATCCGAGATACACCGTTTGTGGCGACTTACTATTGTAAGTACTTGAGTCCCAGGCTTTATCATTTAACTTTTATTATTTTAGTTAATTGATGGAAATTAATCATTTCTTCACACAAGCCGTATATAGGCTAAGGTTTTTGATAGAATCAACATGAGTTCGTGTTGATAGAGTCCGTGGAACAAATCCCGGCCATGGCATTGAACTTTACATCTTGACTCTATCAAAAACCTTAGCCTATATATGGCTACTGTGGAGAAATGATTAATGTCCACCAATTAACTAAATTAATAAAAGTTAAATGATGAAGTCTGGGACTCAAGTATTTACGAGAGTAAGTCGCCACAAATGGTGTATCTCGGATGCGAGAGTCCCTAGTGGTCTACCGGGGAAATATACGAATCAAATGGAGAATTTGATGTCAGGACGGCACATTGGCCATGTAAGCTCAATGGGTTAGAGCGACTGGACGGAAACCAGGAGATCCGTGGTTCAGATCCCGGCCATGGCATTGAATTTTTCATATTGACTCTATCCCTCCGTAGGGAGAGGGATTCGTCCCTTTCAGCTGCCAAGGTGCGGGCGCTGCGGACTCCTAGCACTCGTGGTACCTCTGACGTTACTAGAGGAACTTCGGGCCCAACATGCGAGCCCCTCCCTCTGGGAGCTGTTCGGGTTGGGTTGGACTCGATGGGGCAGTGTCTTCCCGCCACCCACGGGGAATTGGGTACCTCCGGCCAGGCTAAGGCCGCCCGGAGGGGGTAGAGGGTTGCCTAATAAGTCCCGGGTACTAGCCTGCAGAGCTAGTAGAAGGTGTGCGAGATCACCAGGCTACGACCGCCCGGAGGGGGTAGAGGGTTGCCTAATAAGTCCCGGGTACTAGCCTGCAGAGCTAGTAGAAGGTGTGCTAAATCACCAGGCTACGGCCGCCCGGAGGGGGTAGAGGGTTGCCTAATAAGTCCCGGGTACTAGCCTGCAGAGCTAGTAGAAGGTGTGCTAGATCACCAGGCTGCGACCACCCGGAGGGGGTAGAGGGTTGCCTAATAAGTCCCGGGTACTAGCCTGCAGAGCTAGTAGAAGGTGTGCGAGATCACCAGGCTGCGACCACCCGGAGGGGGTAGAGGGTTGCCTAATAAGTCCAGGGTACTAGCCTGCAGAGCTAGTAGAAGGTGTGCTAGATCACCAGGCTACGGCCACCCGAAGGGGGTAGAGGGTTGCCTCATAAGTCCCGGGTGCAAGCCTGCAGAGCTAGTAGAAGGTACGCTAAATCACCAGGCTAAGGCCGCCCGGAGGGGATAGAGGGTTGCCGAATAAGTCCAGGGTACTAGCCTGCAGATCTAGTAGAAGGTGTGCTAGATCACCAGGCTAAGGCCGCCCGGAGGGGGTAGAGGGTTGCCGAATAAGTCCTGGGTACTAGCCTGCAGAGCTAGAAGTTGGTGTGCTAAATCACCGGCGACCCTAACAAGGCTTTTTGGTAGCTGGTTCATTAAGGAACGGCGCGTAAGTGGCGTATCCACTTGCGTCCCGTCTGCCGCGTGCAGCGGGGGGGGGGGGGCAGTTTATAAAATAGGTACTGTCCTACGGTAAATATGCCCGAGAGGCCCGGGTTCTTATCCTACGGGTCCAGGACTAATGGAGTAGATCCTCACATTTAATTGACTCTATCCATAACATTAAAAATTAACTACATTTCTCTGAAAAAAAGATAAAATCCCTAATAATACAAAATCTGTTGTTTAGATTGTGATAAGGTTTATATAGGAAAGACTAAACGTAATTTAGAAACCAGAAGAAAATAACATTTTCGTAACATTAAGTATAAACAAAGTGATAAATCGGCCGTAGCAGATCATTTTTGGTCATTTAACCATGAAATAAGTCCAGAAGTTAAATTATTAAAACAATTAAATGATCTGATAGATTTAAAGGTTTGGGAAAATATATTTATTTTAAAAAATAAACATCGGGTAATGAATTTTGAAATACCAGCAGTTGATTCTGTTCTTAAATTTATTGCATTTGCAGATTTTGGTAATACTGACAAAAGCGTAGTAACCTCTATTGATAGTAGCGTTGACAACGAGGTTGTTTGATGGCTGAAGATGTAAACAAGGGTTTACGAAATTGGTCTCATCAATTAATGAGAAAAATTTAGGGGAACATGGGGCATGACAGGGTATTTAATATTTGTGCATTATATTTAACATTTGCCCATTTAGAAATTGTGTTTTGGTAATGTAAATGTCTTTATTATTGCATAATTAGCTTAAAACATAAATTAAATAGACACTCACGTCAAAAACAAAATTAGGTGGTGCAGTAAGGGGTATTATTTCTTTGACCAATTTTTGATCATTTTTTTATTTATTTTACATTTAGTTCACTTCTCACAATATGCACAAATATGTACAACATCATCATCATCATCATCATCACTTTCGAGACCTGCACAAGAATTATGAGCCAACTGCATGCCGCAGGGATGTCTAATCCACCCTCCTTTTGAACAATCGTGGCAGTAAAGACAATAATCTTCATCTTTTGGCACTTCTTTCCTGTTACCAGCAGACAGATAACTTCTGGGACGTTTGGATACAGGAGGGTCAGGACATCTAGGCCTACATTTCGATGATTCCCGATTTGTTTCGCTTTTTTGGCAGAACAAGACGACTTCTTACAGGTCTTTTATTAATTTTTTCTTGTTCCGCATTCAAAGGCGCTTCTTTATAAGGGGATGTATGTATGTATGTATGTATGTATGTATGTATGTATGTATGTATGTATGTATGTATGTATGTATGTATGTATGTATGTATGTATGTATGTATGTATGTATGTATGTATGTATGTATGTATGTATGTATGTATGTATGTATGTATGTATGTATGTATGTATGTATGTATGTATGTATGTATGTATGTATGTATGTATGTATGTATGTATGTATGTATGTATGTATGTATGTATGTATGTATGTATGTATGTATGTATGTATGTATGTATGTATGTATGTATGTATGTATGTATGTATGTATGTATGTATGTATGTATGTATGTATGTATGTATGTATGTATGTATGTATGTATGTATGTATGTATGTATGTATGTATGTATGTATGTATGTATGTATGTATGTATGTATGTATGTATGTATGTATGTATGTATGTATGTATGTATGTATGTATGTATGTATGTATGTATGTATGTATGTATGTATGTATGTATGTATGTATGTATGTATGTATGTATGTATGTATGTATGTATGTATGTATGTATGTATGTATGTATGTATGTATGTATGTATGTATGTATGTATGTATGTATGTATGTATGTATGTATGTATGTATGTATGTATGTATGTATGTATGTATGTATGTATGTATGTATGTATGTATGTATGTATGTATGTATGTATGTATGTATGTATGTATGTATGTATGTATGTATGTATGTATGTATGTATGTATGTATGTATGTATGTATGTATGTATGTATGTATGTATGTATGTATGTATGTATGTATGTATGTATGTATGTATGTATGTATGTATGTATGTATGTATGTATGTATGTATGTATGTATGTATGTATGTATGTATGTATGTATGTATGTATGTATGTATGTATGTATGTATGTATGTATGTATGTATTGACTCCAATTGGGTACTACCCGGTGGCAGAGTTAAGAATACAGAACAAATTACAAATACTAGATTTACAACAATAACACAGTAAACAATACAAACATGATATTATTTTACTTTAGTCACTTAAAACAATTTAATTCTCTATTTACATATTATATACCATTATAATTTAAAAGTTAAACTATAAACCATCTAGATCTTTTCTAAATTTCTTCAGCGACAGGGGACAGCCCTGAAAGACTGCTACAGACAATTCATTCCATTCTTCAATGGTTCTATTAACAAAAGAAAATTTTCCTACGTCGGTTCTGTATCTTCTACCCTTAATTTTATACCTATGATCGTTTCGTCCATAATAATCCGGATTATCTAACCTTACACTAACGTCCACCCATGCCTTTACACCAGCATTAGCTTTGAATAATGCTACCAACCTCTGTTTTTTACGCCTAATTCTTAATTCCTCCCATTTAGTCTCATCTCCTTTTATAGGCCCAAAATACTTGCCTCTTTTTATGAATTTTATTGCCCTCTTCTGTATTTTTTCTAATGGATCGATTTGGTTAGCTCTATACGGGTCCCAGCATGCTACTCCATATTCCATAACCGGCCGCACTAAGGCCTTGTAGGCAATTTCCCTGGACCTAACGCTCCCCTTTTTCAATATTCTCATTACGAAATGTAATGCCTTCCACGTATTCCTAGATGTGGAATTTACTTGTTCGTCCCATCCAGCATTACTTGCCAGGTACACTCCAAGTATTTGCAGCTGTCCACCTGTGGAATTTGCACCCCTCCCATGTAATAGTTAACAATAATTTTGCCCTTAGTTCTACTAAAAACAATGGACTTACTTTTCTTGGCATTAATTGACATTTTGTTAGCCGCAGTCCAATTACAGTTTTCATTTAAATCATCCTGAAGAGCGGTTTCATGCACTGTATTCCGTACTGTGCTCTCCCCCCTGTTTTTCCAAACTCTCTTGTTCTTTTTATCTACCTTTGTAATAGGTGTGATATTTTCTGGGCTGGAACTCTGGAAACTACTGCAGCTTGGCATCTCAATGTTTTCTCTCCCTATAGGAGAACCAGAGACAAGGGACATCTCAGAACTTGAAGGATTAACATCATGAGGAACTCCAGAAGAAAGCTCGATATCTGTCGTTTCGGACGGTAGGAAATCAGCATCATCAAACACATTGATGTTCACAGACCATATTCCTGTTTTTCGAAACCCATTGACTGCCGCGCTCATTGTTAAGGCTCGCATATAACTGGCGCCAAACAATGACGCAACTTGAAACATTGTCACGAATTTTCCAGGATTAGATCTAACCCAGGAGCGAATTTCATCCTCAAAATATTTGATTAGTGGTTTCATGAAAGAAACATCTAGCGGCTGCAGCCTGTGAGAACATTTTTAACAACACAATCAGGATTATCTCGTTTCTAGCGTTCAAGAGTTGTTTGGGGCACCTGAAATTGACTAGCTGCCCTTTTGTACCCCATTAAACCATCAAGTACAGCATTCACAGCCACCTCCACTGAGACTAAAGACCACTCCTAACTCTGTGACTTCTTTACGTAATTACGCACTATTCCGAAATCACATGAAACATGAGTAGTCAATCATATGAATAACACATAAAGGGTTTTATAACAGGGTCATAATGGGTAGTACCCTATTATGCCCCACTCATATTGTCCCTTAAACACAAACTTAGATTAATGCTTGTCGATGGTTCGATATTCAAAGATAACTTAGCGAAAAATATGAATTTAGAAGTAAATTGAGTGTTATATTACATAGTAATTATTGTTTTTTATTTAAATGTAGATATGATATACTTACATGTCTTAAAGATATCACGAATCTTGTAAAAACTGCTTCAAACTCAGTGGCGGCTGGTGGGTTAAATTATTGGTGGTGCACAACTGAAAAATAAAATACAGAGTAGTAATGACTCACCTATTTATACAGATTCTCTGCTCTACTCTCCTTATACCTGGCGAATCTATCGATAACTTTTGCGTTGAAGTCGCTGATATTCATAACAAAATCTCTCTCAATTGAAAGCATTGCTAATACTGACAATCAGTCCTGTGACATTGTGTTCCTAAGGAAAGTTTTTATTCTTTTTAAAGTTGAGAAACAGCATTCTGCTTCAGCGGTACACATTGGCATAGTTAACAGTACTCGGAGGAGTTTGACATATTCGCTGAATGAGCTACATAAATTGTTTTCCTTATTGAAGTTCATCAAGCAGAAAGCGCCGGACATTCCAAGAAATTCCTCTCGACTGTAAATTACAGTCAGTTCTCTACGAATTTTTGTTCCAATGATAAAAGGATAGAACCTTATTGTTTCTCTAAGGGAATCCTTTGGAAATGTCTAGAAATTTTCTTGATGAAACAAAGTTGAGGCTACCAGATGCCCCGTGAAGCTAAATCTTTCCTTTGCTTCTCTAAGAATGTCACATACTTCAAGACCTTCTCTTCTTTTCACATCATGATCTTCTATTCTTCTCCTCTTAATTGCAGTTTCTTCGTGTTCCTCGATATCCACGCTATTTCTTACCTTTTGCACTTCCCTTTCAAATGCGTTTAGCTGGGTGATGGCAAACGTTGCATTACAGTCTCGTTTCTGCAGCTGATTGTACAAAATGTCCACATTGGCATGATCTTGTAGAAGAAAGACAGCCAGAATACAAAATTATCATCTTTCAAAGTGGCCATAAACCCAGAAGCCTGAACAAGTGTGGCGTTGTCGTTTAACAGAGCTCTCTTCTGAATAACCTCCATGCATTTAATTAAATTCTCCCTGTGTTCGAAAAGCAGAGCACACAGAAGCTAAGCCTGAAGGTCACGCTATAGCCGTTGCTAAGAGTAGGAGGAGCTAGGTTTATAAACCTACATTTAAACAATGTATAAGAAGCCACTCCCATCTCTTCACCTTCCCGCAAACCCCTCAGAGGAGCCTACATTTGGGCGAAATCTTAGTTTAACACTTCGCTGCAAACCTGCGGCTCCTACAGCTAATCACTGTTTATTTCGACTTCTGCGGTCATGGGCAGCTACAGACGATAAGCGTAATTGAAACATATTTGTATATAAAACAATGCAAACAAGTACAGCTTTAATGTGCAAAATGCACCTGTTGTATATTCAGAATCAGTGGGTGTAGCGCAAACCTGCAACCTTATGGAGGAACCGCCCCTGTTCAAACTGTATCCAACACACAACTCGCACACAACAGAGTCTGTTATGGCAGCCAACTGACGTGAGCTGTGATTGAGATGACGTAGTTTTGACAGATTCCGGTAGATTGTGCCACCTTCTAGAGAGAAAACACGTATACCCCGTTCTGCCTCACTACCCCGTTATGCCCCATGTTACCCTACATAATTTTCTTAAGATATGTGAAGTTTTTGTTGCAAATAGTTATATTTGTGTAGCATTTGTTGCTCCAATATAACTAGCTTCATATTTTAAGTAATTTTTCGTGTATTATTGTTGATTTCTCTGTCAGTAAAATTGTGGTATTTTAATTACACAAGATGAATTGCTATTTTACAACAAATGTAATAGATAAAAGAATGCTGCTTGTCTAATATTTTCAGGACATGTTGACTTCTACATGAACGGTGGTTTCAGTCAACCTGGCTGCCAAGTACCAGTCATTAGTCTGCAGAAACTTGCAACACGTGGTAGTATTGCCTTTACTCCTGTTGAAGGTAAGTTACAATTCCATTTTATGCTAACGAACCGTAGTTACGTAATAAAGGTAGTCTTACACACTGCATATAACTGTATCTTTTGTATGCATTTAGAGAGCAATTTCTTTGGTTGTTTACTTCAGTTCGCGGCGTAATCTCGTTAGCCACGATTTGTTAGCAATGACGTCATCAGCTATCCTCTGACTTCAAGACGTTTTGGTGTAAATACAGGGCGATTCATGTAAAACTACGCACCTTTGAAGACATCATTTGTGTACGTGTTTATTGTGTCAATTTCAGATCTTCCAGGATAAAATCAAGATTAAAAAACACAATAATAAAAATAAGAAAAAGTCCTCCATCGAGCTATACGTAGAAAAACTCAACCGAAAACTTTTTCTTTAAAATGTTCCACCGAAAATAATTAATCGTATAGTCTAATATATTTTACTGACAAGTGAAATACATACCCCTACATTTTTACGACATACCCTACGAATTTCTCTATATTATGAATGACATTTGTATAAGAGGTTTATTCATTTACCTTTAGTTAACTTTCTCCAACATATCGGACGATGAATGAAATGATGTTCAAATGAGTGCAGGGTACATAGAGCTTAGAGTTACCAGACATTCATCTTTCGGGATAAGAGAAAACCTCCAACGTTAAGTCATATCGGACGATGAATAAAATGATGTTCAAATGAGTACAGGGTACATAGAGCTTAGTGTTACCAGACATTCATCTTCCAGTGTACGGGAAAACCCGGGGAAGAACCGTTATGCAGATAGCTTAACCTGACCGAGATTCGAAATCTGGACATAGGGCGTGATGCGGATGTGCTAATCGGCGAAAACGTATAAGAATATACAGAATATTGCTGTACAAAATATATAGATCTATAAAATCATTAATTTTGTAATTGTTGTAGTTTCTTAATTTTAACAGTGTAAAATACTTAAGCGTTTGTTTACAGATATATATGAATCTGTGATATGTCCACATAACCGCGCCATTGACTACTACATTGAAGCTCTGGCATTTCCAAATTGTACATTTTGGGGTAGAAAGTCTACAGTAATCAAATCTGCAATAAGGTAAGTTCACAGTTATAAAATATCTCATTTAACGGATTCAGAAGTTCTCAAGGCTGTATAAGTTTGTCCAGTAATGTTTATACCAGGTTCTTGAGTTCACTATACAGGGGGTTCCTTAACAATCAACCACCTTCTTCTTGAGCGTTATCAGTGTTCACTATTTTCCAAATATAAGTCGCAAAGAATCTGAAGAAATTCCTACTCCTTAAATTATGTTTTAAAATGCACAACTTATGTAAAGCAAAAGACGATTATGATATCTAATTTAAAAACTAAAGAATCATGTAGGGAAGCCTTTCGTCAGCAAAAAATAATGACGCTGACAAGCCTGTACATCTACAAAACAATTTTATATATGATAAAATACATCCCATTGCAAACAAATTCGGATATTCATAACCACAACACAAGAAACAAGAATAATTTCGCTACTATGATGTATAGACTCCACCTGTGTGACAAGTTGCCTAGTTACATGGGAGCCAAGCTATATAACAAACTCCCAGCAGAAGTTAAAGTGTCTAGTAACTTAACAAAATTCAAATTTTTCTTGAAATCATATTTAATTAATAATTTTTTTATTCACTTGATGAATTTCTAAACTAAGACTACAACTTCAGAATTTATCGTTTGAGTGCTAGTTTCTTATTTTACAATACTTATGACTAAAACCTAGACATTGTATTAGGTGTACAAGACATTATACATTTAGAATAACATCACCTAAGTTTTAGTTTCTTCTAATATATATATCAAAATAACCAGCAACTTTAATTGTATATAATTGACGACTTGCCTGTTTTCAACAATGCTTGTAAAAGTATTATTATTATTATTATTATTATTATTATTATTATTATTATTATTATTATTATTATTATTATTATTATTATTATTATTATTATTATTATTATTATTATTATTATTATTATTATTATTATTATTATTATTATTATTATTATTATTATTATTATTATTATTATTATTATTATTATTATTATTATTATTATTATTATTATTATTATTATTATTATTATTATTATTATTATTATTATTATTATTATTATTATTATTATTATTATTATTATTATTATTATTATTATTATTATTATTATTATTATTATTATTATTATTATTATTATTATTATTATTATTATTATTATTATTATTATTATTATTATTATTATTATTATTATTATTATTATTATTATTATTATTATTATTGTTAGTGTGTATGGATTTATTAAAGCAAGTTAGTATTCTATTTATATCACACAACCTGTATAGCTGTGTTCTTAAACTGTATAAATTAATATGACGTGGTACTTTTGTGTATTTAACACTATACTGAACTGAAAATAAATAAATAAATATTTACTTGACAAATAAAATACCTTTATTGAATTCTCTGCGAGTGAAAATGTCTTCATAGGAAGCAATGCTTTTGGTTTACTTAAACTATTGTAGATAACAAAGGCGTTTTGCTGGCCCTTCTCAAAATAGTCTTCCCTGAATGCGATGTACTTGTCCCAGCGTTTCTGCCAGTCTTCAAAGACATGCTGGAAAGCATTTTTTGAGAGATCCTTCAAAATCGCTTCCGCAGCGTTCGCCACTGCTTCTGATGATGGATAATGCCTCCCAGGAAAGCGTTTGTTCAAGTTAGGGAGTAGAAGAAAGTCACATGAGGCTAAATCTGGACTATACGGAGGAATGTACTTCACGTTGATTTTTGCGAGATATTCAGTAACAGCATTGGCAATATGAGGCCGCGCGTTATCGTTGTGCAGCATCCAGCCTGCTTCCGGTAATGTGGTCTTTTGCACCTGATATGGACTTGCAATGTTTTCAGGACATCAATGTAGTATTGCTCAGTTACTGATGTGTGTGCAGGTAAAATATGCTGATAAACCATTCCATGAATATCAAAGAATGAAATGACCATAACTTTCCTAGCAGAAGTAATCACCTTTGCTTTTTGGGGGGTTGGTAAAGAAGGAGATTTTCACACTGAGCTTTGCTGTTTGCTCTCAGGAACAAAATTATGCAGCCAAGTTTCATCAGCAGTGATTACGTTTGAAAGGAACTCCGGAACTTCCTCTAACATGAATTTTAACTGCATACAGACCTGCATGCGAATGTCCTTTTGTTCGGGAATCAACAGTCTTGGAACCCATCGCAGAAAAACACGTCTCATGTGTAATGTTTCTGTCACCAACGTGTGGGTGGCACCCAATGAAATGTTCACTATTTCAGAAAGTGATCTTAAGGTAATTCGTCCATTCTCTCTCACAATGGCAGCAGCACTGTTGAGTTTTCTTCCATAAGAGCAGTAACTGGAGCACCGGGTCTACGTTCCTTTGAAATTGTCTCCCCTCTTTAAACATTTTAAACCACCTTCGAGCTGTGCTGTAGGGAAGAACAGACTCTTCATAGGCCTCCTGTAACATTGTATAGGCTTCAACTGAAGATTTGTTGAGCCGAAAGCAGAATTTCAAGCCGCATATTGTTCCTTGCATGTTACCTCCATTGCAGCGGTAGGCGATACTGAACATGTCTGAACTTGTCTGGTTCTTACAGGCGGGAACCAGGAGTACCAACAATGAAACTACTACAGCGTGTTTGTTTCACATTATGCTAACAGATTGAATTTGAGTACGAAAAATTATGACCATGCTTTATTGAACAGCCCTCGTACTAGTTGTTATGTGATTGAACATTTATAAATATTTTGTGTTGCTGACACTATTCGATTATTTCTCGCAATATTATGGAAAGTTAAGTGTATAGCTTATGTGCAGCACGATCTCTCATCCGCTTTAACATTAGAAGTCCATTTGTCAAAGTTTAAGCTTGACTCTCGAAATAAAGCATCAATTTCTCTATGTTTGCTACTGCTTGTACGTGGGTCATGACTACAGTTGGTTCATCAACACTGTCTGAATATGACTACTCTTTATTTCCATTTTCAGTAACACTGCAAGATACAATATTGACTTTATCTGTAATCTGTTTATAACCTTTCTTATTATCAATGTCTTCAGTAACATAGGAAGTCATCAAGTACGAGTCGTGTCCGTAAAAAACGTCTCCGAGGCGCTGGAGCCGTGAGGAACGCTAGTACGTGAGATCCGGCAACACTGGCGTGTAGCTTGGTTTCACTACTTCAAATCCCCTTCACAAAGAATCCGTTCCAATCATTAGTCTTGGCTGGGCAGCCGTTTGCGATGTAGCTTCCTATCACTTCCGCCGCCAAGTGCGAGTTGCGTGCAGTGATCCGTTTTTTGAGTGCCAAGGGCATTACCCCCAATGAAATTCATCGTCAGTTATGCGAAGTCTATGGGCCACAGTGTATGGACGTCAAAAACGTGCGAAAGTGGGTCAGAGAGTTCAAAGACGGACGTACAGACGTCCATGACGAACAGCGCTCTGGTCGGCCTTCGGTTTAAGCCGAAACAATTGCAAAAGTGGAGCAAGAAATGCTTAAAGATCGGCGTGTGACAGCGAGCTGTGTGAACTTATCCCTGAAGTCAGTAAGACTACGATTGACAAGATTTTGATCGAACATTTGCATTACCGCAAGTTGTGTG
Source organism: Mantis religiosa (assembly GCA_030765055.1). Classification (NCBI taxonomy): domain Eukaryota; kingdom Metazoa; phylum Arthropoda; class Insecta; order Mantodea; family Mantidae; genus Mantis; species Mantis religiosa. Next base: position 149,799,719 of record CM060956.1, on the reverse strand, counting down.
CGGGGTGGATCCCCAAAATGCTCACCGAAGAGCATATACGACAACGTGTTGAAGCGGCCCACCGATTCCTAGAGCGCTATGCAGAACATGGCGAGGAATTGTTGGATTCAATTGTCACTGGCGATGAAACCTGGGTGCACTACACAACACCAGAAACTAAAGAACGTTCTCGTCAGTGGCGGCATTCGAATTCGCGGAAGCCGCGAAAGTTCAGACATTTTCTGCCGGCAAAGTGGTGGCCAGTGTGTTCTGGGACAGAAAAGGTGTATTGTTGTGCGAGTTTATGCTTACCGGCACAACAATAAACGCCGCTGGCTACTCTGAGACTTTAAAACAATTGCGACGTTCCATTCAAAATCGAAGAAGGGGAATGCTGACGAAGGGAGTGATTTTCGTCCTCATACTCGACATGCAACGGCTGATCTCCTGGTCCAGTTCGGATGGGACATCCTCGCCCATCGCCACTTAGCACCTAGTGATTATCATCTGTTTCCTGAGTTGAAGTCACACCTGGGTGGAACACATTTCCAGACCGACGAGGTTGAGCGCTACCTGCGCAACTTGGCGGGAGAGTGCTATGACAAGGATATACAAAAACTGCCACAGCTCATGCAAAAGTGCATCGATCACAATGGTGATAGGTTGAAAAATAGCTGTAAGTTCTGCCTTTCCATCAATGTAAGAATCATTGACATATACATGTTTTCTATAATAAATAAAATTGGATACCTTATTTTACGGACACACTTCGTAGTTTTAAAAATATCTATAAAGTCTTCTTCCACACTTCCACATAACATTTATTAAACCAGTTCCTGGTCATCAGGACGTCCGGATTTAATAGGTTTTACTATATAGAAAATAAATTTTTAAAATTTGAGTGGAGTAAGTCATGTAAGTGATACATTTTGTAGCTTTAAGTATCTGTTTTGTAATATTGCAGCATCCTGAGCTTAGGATTTCTGTCAAGAGCTTTCCTATATCCATCCGACTGTTCCATTAAAACGTGTGTTCCTGTGGGACTGAGGGCAGCGGATTTTCCTGCTAGAGGTTCCTTCGAAGTTGCTACCTACACTTCTCCTCCATTCTGCAGTAAGTAAAAACTTATTTGTTGTGTTTCTGTGTAAATAACACAGATTGTGCTGTTTAGGAAAGTGTTTCTGTCTTATGGAGTTTACTACAAAGCTTTTGTTTGTACACGTGGAAGTGACAAAGACTTGGTCTGTTTACAGGCCGAGGCCGTGATGTAAACAATATACGAGGGCTATTCAGAAAGTAGATTACGTTTTGGAATAAAAAGTAAACAAAGTATAGGAAACAAATTTTATTAGATACAGATGAAAGCCACACTCAAATACTACTTTTCGACATAGTCACCATTCAAATTAAGGCATTTATCGTAGCGATGTACGAGCTTGGAAATTCCTTCGTCGAAAAATTCGGCCGCCTGCGCCTTCAACCACTTCGTTACCTCTTCTTGCAGCTGTGCGTCGTCATCAAAACGCTGCATAGCCAGCCACTTCTTCATTGCTGGGAATAGGTGGAAGTCGCTCGGTGCCAGGTCGGGACTGTACGGCGGATGAGGAAACAACTCCCACTTAAAAGATTCAAGAACTTCACGAGTGACATTTGCCGTGTGGGGCCGGGCGTTGTCGTGAATCAACAAGATCTTAGAGCTCAACATTCCTCTGCACTTGTTTTGAATGGCTCTTCTGAGTTTTTGGAGATTTTGGCAATACCTTTGAGAGTTTATTGTAGTGCCTCTTTTCAGGAAGTCCACCAAAATCACACCTTTTCTGTCCCAAAAAACAGTCGCCATCATCTTCCTTGCCGACATTGTTTGCATGCATTTCTTGGGTTTTTGGGGAGAACTTGTGTGCCCCCACTGCATTGATTGCAATTTCGTTTCACAGTTCACGTGTTTCACCCATGTTTCGTCACCAGTAACGATGCGATCGAGTAAAGAGTCACCATCCTTATGGTAAACGTCCAAAAAGTTCAACGCTGCAGCCATAAGCTGATTTTTGTGGTCCTCTGTCACGATGTTTGGAATCCATCTTGCTCAAAACTTGTGGTAACCAAGCTTTTCGCTGATGATTTCGTGCAACAAACTTCGCGAAATTTGTGGAAAACTCAAAGAAAGTTCCGTTATTGTGAACCTTCGATTTTCACGGACTTTAGCATCGACTTTTTCGACAAGTTCGGCAGTCACTATGCTGGGTCTCCCACTTCGATCTTCGTCGTGAACATTGGTTCGGCCATTTTTAAATCTGATGACCCACTGACGCACTCCACCTTCAGTGATAATGTTGTCCCCATACACTTCACAAAGCTGCCGATAGATTTCTATCGGTTTACAGTTTTTTGCAGTCAGAAACCTTATTACTGCACGCACCTCGCAGCTCGCGGGATTTTCAATTAACGCAGACATTTCAAACCGTCACAGTATCTGAACGGAGCACAGCACGAACCTCTCACTAGCACGGCTAGATGCCGACTGAGCTGCGCAACGCTCTGACCCCAAGATGGCCGCGCTAGCCCCGCCCCTAGCGGAAACAGACGAAAACGCAATCTACTTTCTGGATAGCCCTCGTACATACTGTGACTTTGTGGGTTCGTGAAATTAAAAGTCCAATTGCACAAACTCAAAATGTTCTTTATTTCCACCGAATTACAATTGAAACACTTGCCGATTACACAGAATTACTTAGCGCACACAATTACAATTCACAAGTTCGTCTGTCACAGGTCCATTGCACGCTCACAGTTACGTACAACTCCTCTGATACATGTACACCGTCTTCCAGTCCGTCCACTCACACGGCGCTCCTCACGGCTGCTCGCCAAGAACTGAACTGACTCCAGAGGTCCAGAGGTAGTCCTGGTCGGGCAGGGCAATTTTTCCTTTTTCCCGTCCGGGTGTCTTCTGCTGCAGTACCTAGCCGCTTTGCGGCTTAACCTGCGAAGTGAGTCAAGATTGGTTGAGTTTTTGTTCTGCTGGCGGTAGGTTTTTATTTGTTTGTGAGAAAAATTTTGTGTTAACTGGTTGCCCTTGAGTGTTCTCTGAAGGCAACAGCTAGGCGGGTTTGTTACGTTCTCCCGTTGGGGGAGGATCTGTTTAGAGCTTTTGCCCGTTTTGAGTACGGGTGGCCTAACGCTTGAGCCATCAGGCGTTATGTGAGATTGGATATGTTTGGGGTTTCCCTTGGGTTAACCAAGGGGTCCCAAGACGTCTCTTGGGAGTTTGTATGATGGCAAGCGTCTTTGTTCCCTCTGGTCATACCTGCCCAGTGAGTTCACCAAAGGGATGCCACGGGTTTGAATTTTGTCGTACATTGAACGTGCCCTCTCTCGAATGACGTCGACAATGTACGGGATGTTTGAGTGTTCATGAAGGATATGGGCGGGAAATCTCCAGTCAGTATCGTAGATGACCCGCAGCGCCCTGTTCTGCAGCGTCTGGAGTCTGACGAAAGTGGTATTTGCCACTGTTCCCCAGATCTCACAGCCGAACAGGATCATAGGCGGGATGATCGCCCGATACAGCTGGAGTTAGAGACGGAGTGGCATGGTTGAGCGGAATATTGGATATAGGTTCCTGAGCGCGACGTGCCTAAAGCTGGACCTTGCCTTTGACGTGCGGAGCGTAAGTTAATTTGCGGTCCAGCGTCACTCCGAGATACTCGCCGTTTGAACTCATGGGATTCCACGACGCCGTAAAACGAAGTTCTACTGCAACCGGTTGGCTCTGGTTTTCGCCAGGAGAATCGCAGAGCTCTTCTCCGGGTTAATTGTCATTCGCCATTTTGCGCTCCATTCGCCAATGGCCCGGAGCTGGGTTTGTATCTGCCGAAAGCTATACCTTGGGTTTCTGTTGACTGCGAAGATCATAAGATCCTCCGCGTACTGACAGGTATGGGTATTGTGGTGCGTGGGTATGTCAGCCATGTAAGCTGCAAAGAGTGCCGGGGACAGCACGCTGTCTTCCGGTACTCCAGCGCCAATGGGCCGCTCGGTAGACAGCTTCCCCTCCATCTTTACTCGGAAGCTTCGGTTTCCGAGGAAACCGGCCACCAAGGAAATGTATGGACGGGGAATTTCATGCTCCAGGAGTTTGTAAATAAGTCCTTCGTGCCAGGTAGTGGCGAATGCATTCTCCACGTCGAGCAACACTGCTACCGTTTTAGACCGTTCCTGGAATCCCAGGGAGGCCTTCTCGGAAACCCGCAGTAGTTGCTGTGTCGCGGAGTGGCCAGAACGGAAGCCAAACTGATGTTCCGGGATTAAGCCCCTTTCCTCTAGGTGAGGAAGGAGCCGGGAGAGGAGCACGCCAAATGCAGGCCTTATATAGGGAAGATCGCCGTTTCTGTAAGGTTCACGGCGCGCACAATTATCTCGAGGTTTCCTGACGTCTGGTGGGAGGGGAAAGAGACGGTACAGGGCTCGTGCCGCTCTCCTAATCATCCCTTCAGTTAGTGACACGAGATAAATGGGTAGGCGTGACCTAAATGTTTCCGTCTAGCCCTACTGCCGGCCGGTTCTATAGGAAGTTCCGACGTTCGTGTGACAATATTGATCACACAGAAAATGAAGCTAGTCACAGTGAAGCAACAAACATTACACAAATAAAAATATTTGTAACAGAGTCTCCACTTAACTTAAGAAGTAGATAATTCCTTGTTCTTTATAAATATCGATTTCGAAGGAACAGTGCCTTATTAACCAAACTCCGTTGTTAAGGAAATCCCGGTTACCATGTAATTTTCTTTTATTATGTCACGTGTCCAATATTACCAACATCTGAATACGAAACAAACCTAAAAACAGAATCAATTGCCGGTATGTCAACATTTATTACGTGATGTTCATTTTTTAAAATAAATATTTTCTCCCACACTATTAACTCTATAGGACCATTTAATTGTTTTAATAATTGAACTTCGAGATTTATTTCATGGTTAAATGACCAAAAAGGATCTGCTACGGCTGATTTATCAATTTGTTTATATTTAATGTTACGAAAATGTTCTTTCTTTCGTAAAGTTTGGAATTATCAACTTCTTAAGTTAAGTGGAGACTCTGTTACACTGCAACGTGGAGATAAAAGCTTGCCTAAACAGACAAAGAGACAAACAGCTGACTGGAAAGTTCGATTTCTTGATTGTTACAGAACATTCCAGAAATATCTACAAATATGAATAGTCGTATAAAAGGAAGCTGCCGTTAGTTGAGTGGACGGACAGTCGTAATGAGAATCGGAACTGATTCGTGTGCCTACAGCTGGTTTAGAAAGTGAACTCTTTTGTTTGTGATCAACGACCTCGCAGATTCTATTTGTGTATGGTACGTAATTTTGCTACTGTAAAGGCAGTTGAATCCAAAATGTTTATGCAGTGGAGATCTGGGGGGGGGGGGGGGGGTTACAGTGGGCCAAAACTACAGAAGGTTTTGTAAAGAGCTACTAGGCTTACCAAGATCACCACCTAGGGAAGTAGCTTTAGTAGAATTAGGAAAGACAAGTAGAAATGGAATAATAATGGAAAGAATAATAAAACTTTGGTATAGGTGCTTGGACAAAGAAGAAGGGGAAATTATGAAATTATGCATGAGACAGCAAAAAAGATTAGAGAACTCAAATAGTTGGTGGGCGCAGATAGGAGGAATTCTGAAAAAAAAAATAGAAATGTGAGATATATGGAGATTAGAGGAAAGAAATACAAGTGATGTGGGTAAATTAGTAAAATGCAGAATAGAAGATATAGAAAGACAGGAAATATGGGGAAGTCTAGAAAATATGAAATCATTACAATTTTACAAACAAATAAAAGGAAATTGGGGACGAGAAGCATATATAGATTACTGCAATAGGCAAGAGAGAGAAGGGCTAGCTTGGATGAGAACAGGAACAATATCTCTAAGAGGGATAAGAGGTAGGGAAAATGGAATTAGTGAATTCTGTGGGGGAAAAGAAAGCATAGAACACTATGTAACAGAATGGGAGGAGTTAGCAATATGGAGAAAAAATGTTTGGGAGGAAGAATGGGAGAAATTAGAGAAGATGATAGTAGCTATAAAAATGTTAATAGGAGAGGAAGAAAAGAACGTAAGAAGTATTGATGAGTTCTTGCAGAAAGTAAACGAAAAATGGGTCAGAAATGTCAAGAATATAAGAAAGGAAGATAGGGGAGGAAAGGGACTAATTAAGTAACAAGGAGACATGGAGGTTAAGAGCTACCTGGCAGAGCAGAAGACAAGAGTGTTATGTAAGACAAGGTAGCAACAAGGTAAAGACAAATAAATGTAAAGAATATAAGAAAGGAAGATGAGGGTGAAGAAAGGGGCTAATTAAGTAACAAGGAGGCATAGAGGTTAAGAGCTTCCTGGCAGAGCAGAAGACCAGGGTGTCATGTAAGCCAAGGTAGCAACAAGGTAAAGACAAATGTAAAGAATATAAGAAAGGAAGATGAGGAGGAAGAAAGGGGCTAATTAAGTAACAAGGAGACATGGAGGTTAAGAGCTACCTGGCAGAGCAGAAGACCAGGGTGTCATGTAAGACAAGGTAGCAACAAGGTAAAGACAAATGTAAAGAATATAAGAAAGGAAGATAGGGACTAATTAACTAACAAGGAGGCATGGAGGTTAAGAGCTACCTGACAGAGCAGAAGACTAGGGTGTCATGTAAGCCAAGGTAGCAACAAGGTAAAGACAAATAAATGTAAAGAATATAAGAAACGAAGATGAGGGGGAAGAAAGGGATTAATTAAGTAACAAGGAGGCATGGAGGTTAAAAGCATTACTCTCTGCTCTGTATCAGTGACTCTAGCCTACCTTTCAGGTGACCGAGCAAAGGACAGTTAGTTGTGTAAAAGTCGACTAATAACTCGGACAGTTGAAGGTTGCTCTTCAGTGTAAAACTACACATTCCGTCCTAACAGAGAGGATTTTTCGTGTACTTAGATAACAAATCCAAACAATATGGAGCGCTATACGAACGCCGAAATGACGGATATGGTTTTGATGTATGGAAGAGCTGAAGGGAGTTCAAAGAACGCACGATTCATTTAATTTCATTAAATATATGAATCGCAGAATCAGTTAAATCAATGATAATATTTATTTGTTTAACTCCAGAGCATTTCGTTATGATCTTAATTGTACAATACTTTGAACCACTTACTGTAAATATCAACAGCTTCCTTTCCAGTTACAAATGCTTTCTTTAGTATTATCAAACACGTGACATAAAATTCTCGTCTCATTATATAAACCATTTAGTTTTGGTTGATTTATCTACAATACTTTGATATTGTTCTCCGTTCTGTTTATCATTTAATGCTTCCATGCTCAATCTCACTAACACTAACTTCCCTCTAAAAGGTATAAGTTGCATATGTCCACCAGGTTATTTGTCAACATGGACTGCTATAACGGAATTTTGGAACACGTTTAACACTCATACGCAATAACTAAAGAATAGCTTATTTATTGCGGTTTCATAAGCCAAAGAAATTCTTAATGGTAGAAAGCTACCGTGGAGTATGTCGGTATGTTTACAAACAGTTACAGCATGTGTGTCACCTACCTGCGAACTTCGGTAGCGTGAGGCACGCGGCGTTGTTCCTGTAACTGCCTAATCCACACTCATTCTGGAAAGTTTATATGCGTCTCTTTTGGCGGGAAATACTATCTATATGTCTCACATAGTAGCTGAGCAACTACTTCTATATGTTCGCTCAGTATCGTTTCGAAACACCCTGTATATATGACAGTGAATGGGGATCAAATGATAAATTTAAATGTATTTTAAATTCCACAAAGGAGAAACGCAAGAGTGCCATTTTTGACAAATCCTCCATGACGTACCACACACGTCCTCCAAGACCAGGAGGTGAAGGATATCTGCACTACTTTGGGAAAAAGGAAAACTCTAGTGGTCTTTGCGGAACAACTTGTGTGCAACCTCGTGCGCAGAACAAAATGTTTGGATAAGTACAGTCAGACTGAAAAATTCAATGCCACAGCTGGAATTTGAATCGGGGACCTCTTGGTCTTCGTCCGTTACTACCATGGCCAACATGTCAGCATGACATTAAATATTCCAGCTGATTTGTATTTTTCCTTGTGTATCACAAAAGAGATATCATTTATCATAAGTTAAAGACGCCTAGTGTGGGCGAAGAATTAACTTCTATCAATTAACCTTATAGTGAAACCATGAAACCTGGAGCTTATGTACTTACAGCATAGTAAGTCGCCATTAAGGTAGTTGTTTCATGTATTTATGAGAACTCCTAGGGGTTTACCGGGAAAAAACACCAGTGAGTTGGAGAATTTAATGTAATGCTGGCACGTTGGGCATGGCAGCTCAATGGTTAAGAGTAGCCGGACAGAGACCGTAAGTTCCGTGGTTCAAATCCAGGCTATGGCATTGAATTTTCAGCCTGGTTCTACCTTTACAATGTTCTATATTTCTGTGTCATATTTCCGTGCCTTCGTACATTCACCTTAGAATGGGCAGTTCAGCATTAGCCAAGTGTGTCTAAAGCAACCCAGCACATTACGTGTTTAAATGCAATTGTATCGTTTGATGCTACCTAGGTAGTTACTAGGGCCATTAAATAGTAAAACCACGTGGGTAGAGTGTTAAGAACCAGCAAGAATTACCTTAAGGTTTGAAGTTTTACCTGTACTCTACTTAATCACATTTCCACAAGAAGGTTTTTCGTGTTGTGAGCCAAATGAGCGCTGCCGCGTGTTGGGCGCCACCGCACAGCAGTTGTAAGGAATGAGACGACACACCCATGCATAAACAAATAGACTTTGATGAAAGTACAAAATAATATTGAAAACGGATGCACGGAAATCGGTTTCTTTCTTCTGTATCGATTCCCAACACGCGGCCGCACTTCTAAGTCTTGCAACCAGAATAATTTCTCTAAGGAACACAGAAAAACTACGAGGGTGGGTCAAAATGTAATGCCTCCTATTTTTTTTTCTCTTTTAATTGACAAGAAAATTGAATCCAATTCACATAGCTTGAAAACTACAACATTGACGATTAATTTGTCACTATTCAATATAATCTCCGTCCTTTTCCACAGTTTTGGTCCACCTTTTAACTAGGGCATGTATTCCAGTGTGGTAAAACACACGGTCTTGCTTCCTAAGCCATTCACGCACGGGCGTTTTCACAGCCTCCTCATCTTCAAAATGAATCCCACGATGAGCTTCGTTTAGTGGCCCGAACAGATGGAAGTCTGATGGTGCCAGGTCAGGGCTGTAAGACTTGCCATCACAATTTCTCAATTTCTGCAGTGGTGTAACGGCTGGTGTGTGGTCTTGCATTGTCATGCAAAAGAAGAACATCCGCCATAGCTTTTGTTGGGCGAACTCGGCGAAGACGTGCTTTCAGCTTTTTGAGAGTTCTGACGTATTGGACAGAATTTATTGTGCATCCCTGCTACAAAACATCAATCATAAGCACACCCTCTGCATCCTAAAACACTGTCGCCATAACTTTACCTGACGACCGCTGAGTTTTAAGGCTTCTTTTTCTTCGGTGACGTTGTGTGATACCATTCCATTGGCTGCCTCAATAAATGAACGCACGTTTCGTCTCCGGTAACAATTTTTTCCAGAAACTCCTCTCCCTCCAAACTGAAGCGCTGCAAGTGTTCGGAGCCTATTGTTGTCCTTGTTTCTTTGTTTTGGGCGGTTAACATTCTTGGTACTCAACGCTAACAAACTTTTGAGTAACCCAGTTGTTGAATAATCGTCATCACACTGCCTTTGCTGAGGGAGGTAATGCGACAATATTCACCTGTTGTTACCCGGCGATCACCACGAATGATGTCATCGACTCGCTGAATGTTGCAGGGAGTCACTGCAGTCACCGGTCTGCCACTTCGCTTTTCATCTGCCAATGGTGTTTACCCTTAAGCTTCGTTACAGCGACGAACCCATCGTCTAACAGTGCTGACATCCACCGTTGCATCACCATACACATTTTTTAGCCTTTCGTGAATGCCAATTGACGTTTCACCTTCCGCAGTAAAAAATTCAATCACAGAACGCTGTCTATTACGAATGTCGATGTCAGCAATTTTGCAAGAGGATGCAGTGCTGCCACCTGTTGGGTTAGGAAGTTACTATTGCAGGGGATTGGAGAAGAAGGTTTGAAGAATTGCGACAAATTCAAAGTTTTCACATAACTTACTTATTTAAGGGGAAAAAAATAGGAGGCATTATTTTTTACCCACCCTGGTAGTAGAATGTCTAGTAGAAAGTCCTGTACCTATTCTTAAAGGAAAATTTATGTTTAAATGTCTTTTTGTTTTGTTTAAGTACCAGAAAAAAAAGTGGATTACATCATGGAGCGAGAATATGCAGTGTATTTGAAGAGAAATACAACGAAGAAAGCGGAGTGACTGCAGAGAAGTTCCATCTAATTGATAGTGCCATATTGGTAGCACATAATTTATTTTTCTATTTATGTCTGAGAAAGAAATATAATTGTTGTGTAAGATAAAGTATTTTTGTAATAAAATTGGAGTAATGCTAATCAATGTACAAATTTATTTTCTATGCCTAATTCCTCTTTACCTTCTCTTCTATTACCTTTAGTAAGCAGAGGAAGAACTCCATTCCAAATAACAGTTTTATGTGGAAGTTACAGCGAAAATACGAGTTTTAGATCTCACTTAATTAACAATAGCAAATATAGCAAATCTACACCAAAAGCTGCGTACATGCCTGCCATCTTGACAATTCTATAATTGGAAATGAATTGTTCTTTCACACTAGCCGTGTGTAGGAGGCACTATGAAAGGATAGAGCCAGACTGAAAAATGGAATGCCATAGCCGGGATTTGAACCACGGATTTTCTGGTCTCCGTCCAGCCGCTCTAAACTACTGAGCTACTATGGTGTGAGAGTTGTTTCGATTTATATTTACAAAGGTTTTGAAAAATTTATAAATTTATAAAAGAAAAACAAAAAATGTGTAAAGAATATATGTAATTTTGTGATTGGCTGTAGTAATAATTGTATTACGTAATGTAGTGACGTAGTAGTAAATCGGTGAATCATATAAAAGTAAAAAAAAAAAAAAAAAAAAAAAAAAAAAAAAAAAAAAAAAAAAAAGATGCTGGGTAGAGTAAAAGTTTCGATAGTGATGAATGGACATAATTAACGGACAATGTATATTAATGATATGGTGGTCACCTGCAATGATTGACTAGGAAAGAAAGTTCGAGTAAAATGTAATCCAGCTTGTACAATTAAATTATATATTACGAAACTGAACTTATCCAAATTTTATTTCTTTCACTCGTAACCACCTTTGAAAAGAAGAGATTTTATGACTCTTATTTAAGCAGACACAATATTCCAGAACCAATTCTAGCTACAACGAAGTAATCCTGCTCTACATGGCTTTCCCACCTGGGGCTTCGAAACAGTCAACGTGCATCCCATTATCGCCGTAGAAATCTGGTTACTATGGCCAACGTGCCGACATGACATTAAATTCTCCAACTGACTCGTGTTTTTCCCAGTAAACCACTAGGAGTTCTCATAAACACATGAGACAACTACCTTAATGGCGACTTACTATGCTGTAAGTACTTTAAGGCCCGGACTTTATAATTCGGACCACTATTAGATACAATTAATGGAAATTAGTTGTTCTTTCACACTAGCCGTGTGTAGGACGCACTATGAAAGAGTAGAGCCAGACTGAAAAATTCAATGCCATAGCCGGGATTTGAACCATGGATCGTCTAGTCTCCGTCCAGACGCTCTAACCATTTGGGCTACTATGGCCAACGTGCCAATATGACATTAAATTCTCCAACGAGGAGAAAATCCTGGCTATGGTATTGAATTTTTCAGTCTGGCTGTACCCTTTCATAGTGCGTCCTACACACGGCTAGTGTGAAAGAACAATTAATTTCCATTAATTGTACCTAATAGTCATCCGAACTATAAACCCCGGGTCTTAAAGTACTTACAGCATAGTAAGTCGTCGTTAAGGTAGTTGTCTCATGTGTTTATGAGAACTCCTAGTGGTTTACCGGGAGAAACACGAGTCAGTTGTAGAATTTAATGTCATACCCGGGCCTTTAAGTACTTACAGCATAGTAAGTCGTCATTAAGGTAGTTGTCTCATGTGTTTATGAGAACTCCTAGTGGTTTACTGGGAAAAACACGAGTCAGTTGGAGAATTTAATGTCATACCCGGGCCTTAAAGTACTTACAGCATAGTAAGTCGTCATTAAGGTAGTTGTCTCATGTGTTTATTAGAACTCCTAGTGGTTTACCGGGAAAAACACGAGTCAGTTGGAGAATTTAATGTCATACCCGGGTCTTAAAGTACTTACAGCATAGTAAGTCGTCATTAAGGTAGTTGTCTTATGTGTTTATGAGAACTGCTAGTGGTTTACCGGGAAAAACACGAGTCAGTTGGAGAATTTAATGTCATACCCGGGTCTTAAAGTACTTACAGCATAGTAAGTCGTCATTAAGGTAGTTGTCTCATGTGTTTATGAGAACTCCTAGTGGTTTACCGGGAAAAACACGAGTCAGTTGGAGAATTTAATGTCATACCCGGGTCTTAAAGTACTTACAGCATAGTAAGTCGTCATTAAGGCAGTTGTCTCATGTGTTTATTAGAACTCCTAGTGGTTTACCGGGAGAATACGAGTCAGTTGGAGAATTTAATGTCATACCCGGGTCTTAAAGTACTTACAGCATAGTAAGTCGTCATTAAGGCAGTTGTCTCATGTGTTTATGAGAACTCCTAGTGGTTTACCGGGAGAATACGAGTCATTTGGAGAATTTAATGTCATGTTGGCACGTTGGCCGTAGTAGCTCAATGGTTTAGAGTGGCTGGACGGAGACCAAAAGATCCGTGGTTCAAATCCTGGCTATGCATTGAATTTTTCTGTCTCACTATACCCTTTCATAGTGCGTCCTACACACGGCTAGTGTGAGAGAACAATTAATTTCCATTACTTGTACCTAATAGAGGTACGAACTATAAAGCCCGGGCCTTAAAGTACTTACAGCATAGTAAGTCGCCATTAAGGTAGCTGTCTCATGTGTTTATGAGAACTCCTAGTGGTTTACCGAGAAAAACACGAGTCATTTAGAGAATTTAATGTCATTTTGGCTCCTTGGCTATAGTAGCTTAATGGTTTAGGGCGGCTGGACGGAGACCAGAAGATCTGTGGTTCAAATTTCGGCTATGGCATTGAATTTTTCAGTCTGGCTCTACCCTTTCATAATTCTATAATTGTTCACGACTTAACAACAGAAATATGACTTGTTAGGTAAACGTTAGGTTTAATGCGTGTGTTAAGTTAACAAAGCCGTGTTAAGACTTAACGTCTGTTGGTGAAATCGAACATCTGCATTCATTTAAGATGTATCTGCATTCTGACCTACATCTCGTTAAAAATGTGTTATTCCAGGGTTAATATATTGACCGTTCTTTTTAAGTTCAGATAAGGTATTCAAGTTTTATGCCGGCCGGAAAGAACCTAGTTCGATAAACACTCATGGTCAAATTTACAAATAGATAGCTGTTGGCATACTTATATCCTTACTGTATACGACTTCGACGCAAAACAATAGAAGAATGAAGACATTTATGTTGGTGCTTTTACTTACTTCCATTGAAACAATTATCCAAGGTAAGTGTCTGTAACGTCACTGTAATTTTTGTTTTATTTCTAAGTGGAAAAGTAAGTCAAATTACAACTCCAGTCTCTAATTAAATTAAAATCACTATTAAAGAAATTATCTCATTACGGAATTAGGGGAACTGCAAATAACTGGCTTGTCTCCTACTTGAGAGAGCGAAGGCAAATAATAGAAATAGAGTTTGTTAACAAAACTACAAAGGAAATAAAAACTATAAAATCAAAAGCTGCTAGCATAAACTGTGGAGTTCCACAAGGTTCAGTTTTGGGGCATTGCTATTTAATTTTTATATTAATGATTTGGCACTTTATTCACAAAATTCCTAAAAATGCTCCTTATTTGCAGATGATACGAGCCTCTTGATATCAGGTCAAAATGATGACGAACTCAAAGAAAATGTAGTAAATAATTTGAAAGAAGTATCAATTGGTTTCAAAATAACAAATTAGTTATAAATAAGGATAAGAGTAAGACATTGGGCTTTCATAATAAAATCAATAGGGCAGTTAATTTACCTGAAATTATAATGGATGAAAATTAAATTAAATATACAGAAAAGACAAAATTTTTAGGAGTTTGGATGGATGACAGTCTAAATTGGAATATACACATTGAAAGTCTAATGAAGAAATTAAGTAGCATTTGTTTCCAAATATCAATTTTGAAGCACAGTGTAAATTTGAATACATTAAGAATAGCCTATTTTGCAAATTTTCAATCATTAATTTCTTATGGTATAACAGTATGGGGAAATAGTAATAGCATTACCAAAGTATTTAGAATCCAAAAAAGGGTAATTAGAATTATGATGAATTTAAAGAGAACAGATAGTTGTAAGCAATGGTTCAAAAAATTAGGCATATTGTCAATACCAAGCATTTACCTTTTAGAACTAATAGTACAGGTTAAAACGAATTTAAATAAATTTAAAAAAGGCAGTGATATTCATGACCATAACACGAGAAATAGTTCAAACTTAAATGTCACCTATCATAAAAAGAAAATGTATGAGCACAGTTTTAAATTCAACGGAATTCATATCTACAATAAACTGCTAACTGAAATAAAAAACATTGAGTCCTTCACAAAGTTTAAGAACACATCAAAGAAGTATTTGTTACAAAAGTGTTACTACTCAGTAGAAGAGCATTTAAATGACAAAAGGTAGGAATAAAAGGAATGTAAATTTTAATTATTAATTTGGTTATTATGCTTAACAACTTATTGTAATTCTTGTTTTTTGTTACTATTTTTTGTGTAGTTAGTAATTTGACAATTCCACATCATGAGTTGTGTGATTTACGGATGCAATAAATGAATATGAATAATCTTATACTAATTATTCTTAAAAACACATATTTCTCTATCTAATTCATGTTAGTTTTATTGTAGAAGTATTGGAATAAGGTAGACTTGAAGTGATAGTCAACTGTTTTATACAGCTGACCGTTATTCCATTCTCTTTGTATGGTCAAGAGAAAAAAAGAACTTCCAATTTTATACAGGTATACGTATTTGAGAACTCAATCCAATAACAAGGAATAATCCCTAAATGTTTTAAGTATATTAAAAATAAGATTTTGTATACCTCTTAAGTTTGTTTATATGTCTACCTGAAGCTTTTCTACCGACGAATATCTTCAAGTTTTCTCGGGAAGCAAGGCAGATGAAAAGACGGTTAGAAATAGACGTTTCGGGAGTGTGCATCTCTCCCATCTTCAGGATATTTATTAAATGTTATAACCACAAATAAATAAATGACTATAACATAAATATAAACAAAGAAAAAACACTATCAATTTTGGCATTGCTGAACAAAATAATGTTTTCAGTAAATTAAATCTCACGCAGTTTTCCCAGTCTTGTTGTGTTCCTTGTCAATTTGTTCGTGAAGAAGTCGATCAACGTCAGTCAGTTTAAAAGTATTATTTCTGTTTGCAACATAATTTGAGCCCACATTAACTCTACTGAATTGTTCTAGCAGTAGTAATGGTGAAGGTCGATCATATCTCATTGATCCAGCTGATACACTTTTTCATGCAAGAGTAACTGAATAATTGAAGACATGCCCGGAAAACAGGTTAACCCACATTTTTTAAAAATGGAGAAAACAAGTGTTTTGTGAAAGAGGTTGAAAGAAATTGTTAACATTATTTTATTTCACTTCTGAGAATATGAGTCTCAAGAAAACATATATATTATCAGGGCTATCCTAAATAGAACCCTAAACATGACTGATCTAACAACAATAAAAATAAAATAATGAAAATAAAGTGAAAACCTTTGTCAGTTATTACTTAAGTTTTATTCTATATACATTTTACAATTTTAGGTGAAATTAATAGGTATGTATTTTGGCATATTTATACATGGTACACTTTGGATTATTCCACTTTTCAATAAGTATATCATTTTGGAAACTAGGTACAAGCTTTTTAGCTGTAGTCAGGCTGATCAAAAAATGCTTCATCAGTAATATCCTCAGAGGCTGTGGTCTCAGATTTAAGAGTTTTATAGTACTCATGATAAATTGGTGGGATATAATTAATCAGATCCTGTAAGTCCTTTAATTTTTCAGGATTTATAGGTCTTGGACCATTGTATTTTGGAGTAAATGTCACATAAGTAAGGGATGGTTTGCCCAGATATTTTCCTTAGAATGACCAAAGTGTCGTAATCCTCAATACCACCGTAAGTGTATTTAAAATATAACTTAAAGGGGTGGTCTTTAAATACTTTCATGCATGTCGCCTTGCTCAAGAGTACCTTTTGCCCAGATTCTGAAGCTGTTCCTTTCTGTACTTTGTCGAGAAGAGGCTTTGCAGAGATGACCATGTTAATTGTCATTTTGAAAACATGAAAAGGATTATTTACAATGGTTTTCCTCACTAGCTCCATCCACTGATCTGGAACATAAATGTAAGCTGCTTGCCTCTTCTTTTTCTCTATAAGGCCGAAGTCACGATCACAAGGCAAAAGTGTATGACCGGGTACTAGTTCTGCCATTGTTTGTTTACATTCACAGTAGAGTTTACCAACATAACGCACTGTTGAAGCACTACGGTTTGTGGTAGTTATTACTTATGAAAGTGGCTAAATACTTGTCTATTTTCCATGTATCGCTTTATTCTTATAACTAAAACTATGCTGGTTTCATTAAATATAATGATAGTTAAACTGAAAGGATACAATCAATTAAAACGTTTGTAGCTCTGTTGGTTATACTGTTTATATGTTAGTTACCATGAGTGCCACTAGATGACAGGCACAGAGCATGGACAGGTTAACCCGTTTTTGACGTTATATGAAAAGGATATCACGAAACGCAAGAACTTCACCTCTCTCTATTTAGCGTTATATGATTGCTGGAGGATAGACCAACACAAGAAAAGATAGCTCTCTGTTGCAGCAACAGAGGGCAGCACTTATCGCAACATTTTTTTATTTATTTTGAGGGTTAGCTCGTTTTTCCGGGTATATCTTCAGTTCTGCTTTGAACTCTAGAGTAAATATAGATTACGAACCATTCATAAACAAAGATATGTGATCAGACACGTTCTGCCAGACTAGCAAGAAGTGTATTGTTTCCTCTCATCGAATTTAACAAACACCTTGGCTTATTCAAAGTCCATATTTCTTTTAACACGTCATGTCAAATGTTTACGTTTCAGTTCTGAGTAATTTCAAATATACGTTCACGCAGACATGCCAACCAATAATGATATTCATTACAGTGCTTACGTCGCAATGCATTGTTATAATATAATGGTACCTACTTTATTTATTTGTATTATGAAAACTATTTGAGCTAAAAATATGGGGTTTTCATGGTTATGTTAGATACATTACTCTCTCCTTCGTCATGGATCAGTTGTTGCAAAATCTAAATTTTTGTTTTAGCGCGAATAGTACATATATACAGATGGTTCGCGTTACCAATTTGAAGATAATATATCTGCAGTAGGATGTGCTTTTGTTGTTTATGAAAACCAAACGGAACTAACTCACTCCATATTTAAATTGTCACCTGAATGTTCTGTATTCCAGTCGGAGCTCTTAGCAATTAAAGAAGCTATGAAATGGTGTACTGTTAATGGGAACAGTGATTCACAATCAGCCTACTCGCTATTAATGATAAATACAATTTAAATTCATTAGCACATGAAATCAGAACCTTGCTTCAAAACCATCCAGGACATATTTGCATGGGATGGCTTAAAGGACACAGTGGAGTTTTAGGTAACGAGAGAGCTGATTGCTTGGCTAAGAAGGCTGCAGAATCCAATCTTCCTGTGATATACTCTTTATGTCCTATTTCTACTGTAAGGAGAATAATACATCAACATATTCTTGAAGAATGGAACCAACAATGGCTAACAACTCCAAATGGAAGTTTAACAAAAACATTATTTTTCCCTAGTGTATATGACAGAGGGAAATGTGAAACTCTTGTACCAAATTTTGTTTTGACACAATTTTTAAGTGGACATGGTAAATTTGGTGAATACTTATCACGCTTTCACTTAACATCCAACCCCGAGTACATGTGTGGTGAAGAATTTCAAACTGTGGTTCATCTCCTTTTCTGTTGTACCATTTTCTGGAGAGAAAGACAAGAATTAATATTCAAGCTAGACTCTCTAGGAACTGAATTTTCTGCTTCGCTCACATCTTTGCTAATGAAGCCACAACAGTATAAGTACTTCATGATGTTTATAAACTCAGTGTTTAAACGTCTGAAATAGTTTAAATTAATATGCATCATTTCTTCCTTCTAGTATTTAAAATATTTTGTTAAAATTGTGTATTTTATGTATCAACTATAACCCTAATATACCACTGTGTAAAATAGAGTTCATAAATCTGGATAAATATAAAAAAAAAATAAAAAAATAGTATTTATTAGAGATTGATTAGTTTGCCGCTCGTCACACACCACTTAGGGGGAATGCAATACGACAACACAACAGGATTCCGATTGTTTGCTCACCTAGTAACGCTCAAAGAAAAACCATCATCCCGTTTGAAACAAATAATGCTTCAATAGTTCCAGAAGGGGCAGAAGGAAGCTGTATATAAAAGATTTCATTTCTTAAGGACGGTGTAAACTGCATCCGGGCCTTTGAATTACGGACGAGCATGTAACCCCAGTTCCCGGAGGCCTAATAGCATTTGACCCTTCATTATTACAGTTTTGTTTCCCTTCAGGACGAGAGAAATGTTGTCCCAATTTGAGGTGCTTCAGTGTGGACAAGCCATGGTTATCGCCAGAGCGATTGGTTCCTGATCCGCGTTGTGAAGTAGACGTCAGAATTTATCTTTTTACAAGGTAAGACTGTGTCATCATTATTTTGGTCATAGCTTCCATTACTGTACGAGGGCTGTTCAATAAAGAATGATCATAATTTTCCTACAGTCATAATTTTTCGTACTAAAATTCAAACTTATTATATTCTCTTAGCTTAATGTGAAACAAACACGCTGTAGTTGTTTCATTGTTGGTATTCCTGTTTCCCGTCTGTGAGAACCAGTCAAGTTCATTATCGCCTACCACTGCAATGGAGGTAATACGCGAGGAACAATGTGAGGCTTTGAAATTCTGCTTTCGTCTCAACAAATCTTCAGTTGAGGCCTATACAATGTTACAGGAGGCCTATGAAGAGACTGTTCTTCCCTACAGCACAGCTCCAAGGTGATTTAAAATGCTTAAAGAGGGGAGACAATCAATTTCAAAGGAAGGGGACCCGATGCTCCAGTTACTGCTCTTACGGAAGAAAACATCAACACTGCTGCTGCCATTGTGAGACGGGATCGACGAATTATCTTAAGATCACTTTCTGAAATACTGAACATTTCACTGTGTGCCACCCACACTTTGGTGACAGAAACATTACACATGAGACGTGTTTGTGCGCGATGTTTTCCAAGGCTGTTGATTCCCGAACAAAAGGACATTCGCATGCAGGTCTGCATGCAGTTAAAGTTGATGTTAGAGGAAGATCCGGAGTTTCTTTCAAACGTAGTCACTACTGATGAAACTTGGCTATATCATTTTGATCCTGAGAGCAAACAGCAAAGCTCAGTGTGGAAATCTCCTTCATCACCAACCCCGAACAAAGCAACAGTGGTTGCTTCTGCTGGGAAAATTATGGTCATCTCATTCTTTGAGATGAAGATTCTAACTCTAGTTTATCAGCATGTTGTACCTGCACACACAACAGTAACTGGACAATACTACAGGGATGTCGTGAAAACATTGCAAGTCCATATCAGGCGCAAAAGACCACATTTCCGTGAAGCACGCTGGATGCTGCACCACGATAATGCGCGGCTGCATATTGCCAATGTTGTTGCTGAATATCTTGCAAAAATGAACGTGAAGTGCATCCCTCACCCTCCCTATAGTCCGGATTTAGCCCCATGTGACATTTTCTATTTCCTAACTTGAAGAAACGCCTTCGTGGGTGGCATTATCCATCATCAGAAGCAGTGGTGAAGGCTGCGGAGGTGATTTTGAAGGATCTCTCAAAAATTGTTTCCAGCATGTCTTTGAAGACTGGCAGAAACACTGGGAGAAGTGCATCGCATTCAGGAGACACTATTTTGACAAGGACCATCAAAATTATGAGGATGAGTAAAGGTACGTTGTCAAAGAAATTGTGATCATTCTTTATTGAACAGCTCTCGTATATTTTAGTGTTTGAAGTAGTATATAAGCCCAGAGAAAGGACAACAGCTAGCTTACAAACGTTATTCAATCTATTTCTTGACGACTTTCTAACTCAAATGGCAAAGAATAACAGTTTATTTTTCTTTTAAGTGAAGAACGCTGTATATATGGATGGAAATAGAAAATGGGAGAAATAGAAGAAAAATTTCCAAAAGGAAAATTAATATTGGGGGCAGTTAAAGGGTTAAAATACAGAATATTAATGTCAGGCGGTTAGCAAAAATATAGAACATATTAATAGAAGCAGAAACATATATGGGAGTAAAGGTTGGGATCTGTAGGGTTGTGCAGTACAAAGAATGTTCTTTAGATAATTTTGAGGACTATCAAGTGACACAGCAAAGGAATTGCTTTGATCATGGAATGTCCTGGTTTAGAATTTTTAATTTAGATGAAAAGAATCTTCTAAGACAATGCTTAAAATTAATTTTTTGTACAGAGTTAACCAGGAGGAACCACACGAACTGAAGATATGGCCTGAATTTGAAACATGGGATTCTCCCTTTGAACCATGGAAGAAAATTACTGTTTACATTCATGGATGGGGAGATTGTGGACTGTGTAGCCATTCACAACTTGTAAAAAATGCTACCCTGCAAGCGGTAATTAACAATTATTATTATTACTATTATTACACTGGGGAACAAAAAAATATTTTTCTATACCCGAAACAAAATAGGCAAATTCTTATGTAAACTGATCTGCTGATTCCAAAAATGCCCCTCAAAATGCTGTATCACGTAACGTTTTTTAGGTATTCATAATTTTTATGAAAACTTACAGAAATGCGATGTGATAACTCATATTTGATTAATTGAAAATAATAGGTATTTTATTGCCAAATAACATTGAAAATAATAATAATTATTATTAATTATTATTAAAATAAATAAACACAAGATAATGACAACCAATACCTGATTTATCTCAGAAGTGTTTCACTGTTGATGTTTTTGTATTGACTCTCCCGTTTGAAGAACCAACAATAGTCTCCCAACATGGCTGAATCGCAGCAATACCCTGGTAACGTCTTTCCATCTCAGAAATGTCCTGGTGAAAACGCTCACCTTGCTCATCACTTACTACAGCTCCTAGGTTTGTAGGGAAACTATCAAGGTGAGAGTACAAAAAGTGGATTTTAAGTGACATACAGCAACCCATTTCTTTGCAGCTCCTTAATAATTCTGAGACTAAAGTTTCATAATTTTCTTTGTTATTGCCCAGGAAGCCTTCCACCACTGATTTAAATGATTTCCATGCTGTCAGTTCAACACGTTTAAGCTTTGATTCAAAAACACTGTCTTTAAGAAGTAGTCTTATTTGAGGACCGACAAATATACCTTCCTTCAATTTAGATTCACTTATTTTGGGAAAATACTTCTTAAATACTCAAATGCACTTCCACTTTTGTCCAAACCTTTAACAAAATTCTTCATTAACCCGAGCTTTATGTGAAGTTGGGGAAGAAGAACTTTGTTTGGGTCTACTAGAGGCACATTGCTTGCTCCAGGGGTACAGTCTTCCCTTTCCCCCCACTCTTTCACTATAAAATGCTTGTCAGTTGCCCTACTGTCCCATAAGCACAAAAAACAGCAATATCTTGTGAAACCTCCCTGCAGTCCCGTTAGCAATGCAACTACCTTGACGTCACTACAAATTTCCCAGCCATGGTTTTGATAACTAATAGCATCTAAAATGATGGACATGGAATCGTATGTCTCCTTCATTCCTATGACATGAAATAAAGGTATTGAAGGTAGTAAATTGCCATTATGAAGCAACGCTGCCTTTAAGCTGTATTTAGAAGAGTCAATGGCTATTATTTTAAATTAAGCCAATATGAGTTGGTATCATATCTCATTTCTGTAATTTTATATGAAAGAATAAGAATATCTCAAAAACGTTACGTGATACAGCATTTTCAGAGGCATTTTTGGAATCAGCGAGTCATTTTGCATACGAATTAGCCTATTTTGTTTCGGGCACAAAAAACGTGTTCCCTAATGTTGTTATTATCATTACTATTATTGTTATTATCATTATTACTATTATTAACATTATTTATTACCATTATTACAAGGGTGAGTCGAATGAAAACCTTAAATTTGTAATAACAAATCGAAATTTCGCGCCATCATGCTATAAGTTGGTAAGCGTGCTAGAAACAGCATGCAGAATGGTCTGTAGGTGGCAGCATAGTGCAGATGGACACATAACGTCACAGTATCAGTATAAAGATGGCCGCCCCATTTGCGACTTGCACCAGGGAAGAACAGCGTTCTGTTATTCGTTCTTTTGCGTAGTGAAGGTGTGAAACAAATGAAGGTCCAGTACGGTGATGTATGTTTGTCACAGCAGTAAGTCTACGAATGGAGTAGGAAGTTCGCAAATGGTGTGACTTCAGTTGAAGATGCTCACGTCCAGGTCAGGCACAACGAGTTGTGACTCCACAGAACATTGCAACAGTTGAAGCCATAGTGAAGGAAAACTGCCGAGTGACACTGAATGACATTACAGCAAGTTTACAGATTAGTCATGGGTCAGCACACCACATTGTGCATGATGTGCTCCAGTTTCACAAAGTGTCTGCAAGATGGGTGCCATGGCAGCTGACTCCTGAAATAAGAGAAAGACGTGTTGATGCCTATGAAGAACGTTTTCGGCGCTTTGAACGGGAAGGTGATAGCTTCCTTGCAAGAATCCTTACTGCGGACGAAACCTGCGTTCACTTCCACCAACCGGAAACGAAGAGAGCGAGCAAGAAATGGCGCCATCCCTCATCACCAAAACAAAAGAAGTTTCGAACAGAACCATCAGCAGGAAAGGTTATGCTGACTCTCTTTTGGCACGGAAAAGGCGTCATTTTGGAGCATCACATGCCTAGAGGAACCACTGTCACCAGTGCATCATACAGATCTCCTGCAATCAAATCAAATGTACGTGGATTGCTGTCAGCAGGTGTTCTTTTGCAACATGACAATGCAGGGCCCCACACTGCCCGTACAACAATCACAGACCTGCATTTTGACCATACTCACCAGAGCTTGCCCCAAGTGATGTTCATATGTTTGGACCACTCAAAGACGCAGTGGGAAGAAAGAAGTTCCGTTCCGATGAAGAGGTAAACCGCGCGGTGCATGAGTGGTTGTGAGGACTAGCAAAAGAATTTATTTCTAAAGGCATTTATGTACTTTGTAAGCGCTGGAGGACTTGCATTAAGTGTGGGGGGATATTATGTTGAAAAGTGATACAGCTTTGTTCTACTTCTGCGCAATAAATAATATTTAAAAAATATTTAAGGTTTTTATTTGACTCACCGTTGTAAATTTCGTTGATGTGTAAATTTATTTGGGTTTACCTTTTAAAAATTAATTTTTACAAGCGCTGCCACCGCGCTTTGGTCTAAGCAGTGAAGTAAGAATATAAATAGACATATTTTTATGAGATACAAGAGCAGTGAACTGTGTTTTGTTATATTTGACAGGAAGACGTAAATATGATTCTGGTAGACTACGGCTCTATAAGCAAGGATGGATATGAACGTGTTGTGTCGGATATCAGAGTAGTAGCCAGTGTTCTAGCAAGGTAACTAATGTTGGAAATAATATTAGCTATGTCACCGTAGTTAAGCATCAATAGTTAAACTAAGTCAGTAACAATTTAATTCCTTATTGACCGTCCTATCATGTGGCAAGAGCTCATGATGCATCACAATCCTGCAATCAAAGAAAACTAAAAAAAAATTAAAAGTAACCAACCACGATTGTGCAATGGAACAAGACTAACTATGAAAAAGCTAATGAATAACGTCATCGAGGCAAAAATTACCAAAGGAAAGCACAAAGGCGAGAATATCTTGATCCCGGGCATTGCGATGATTCCAACTGATTTACGTTTTCATTTTAAGCGTCTATAGTTTCTCGTTGGAAGTCTGCGGAATCAACTTGGAGTTATCTGTTTCTCTCATGGACAATCATACGTCACGTGTTCGCGTGTCGGAAAGCCATCAATCTCGCTCTTTCAAGCAACTCTAGACCCGCTACTCCACATTCGGTGTTCCAACAACTTTTTGCCGAACTACTGAGCCGTTACCCTAACTATGTTCCGGTCTTTACAGACGGTTCTCAGTTAGGTAGCACTACGGGTTGCGCGTTCTTCATTAACGGTGAGGCTCATAAATTTCGACTTCTGGACTCCACTTCAGTTTTCTCCGCAGAGCTGTATGTCATCTTCTATTTGCTCCTTTTTATTTGCAAGTTAGCCACTGGCTCTTTTATTGTTTGCACTGACTCTCTAAGTGCTCTTCAGGCCTTGCAACAGCACACTGCCGCTCGCTCCCTTGTTTTAAAAATACAGACCCAGATCTCGCAAATGCTCAGTCGCGGATACAATTTTGTTTTTACTTGGACCCCAGGCCATGTGGGGATTTCCGGGAACGAGGAGGCTGACGTGGCTGCTAAGTCCGCTTGCCGTTTGCCCCGGAGTTTAACAACTACGGTGCCATACCAGGATGTGCAACGTTTTTTCCGTCGCCAACTCCTATCTGCTTGGCAGCACTCCTGGACAGCTTTAGAAGGCACACAACTCCGGGCAATAAAGGAGAGCGTACAACACTGGCTAACTTCCTGCAGTGATAACCGGCGGGCCGAGGTGATACTCACCCGGCTGAGAATTGGGCACACACGAGCGACTCATGGCCACCTGTTAAGAGGGGAACCGGCCCCTGTGTGTGCTCCATGTGCAGTACGCCTCACTGTGCGGCACGTATTGCTGGATTGCCCGCAGTACGCCCGCGTTCGCCAGTCAGTAGGCTTGGGGACTAACTTGCTAGGAGTTTTAGGGGACGACCCAGTGGCCGTGGTTAAGGCACTGTGGTTTGTTGCCCAAATCGGTTTTAATAAAGAAGTCTGACTTGTATTTTATATTTATTAATTTTAGAGTTTTTAAATTGTCTTGGGATGGGTCTTTATGTACTTTTAATAGTTGAGTGTTTTTATTTTAATTTACATTTTAGCTTAATTTGTGTAGCTTTTAGTTTTTAGTGTTGACTTTGGGCCCAAATGGCCTTGTTGTCGACGGGCTCTAAAACACCACACACTCACTCACTCTTTATATATTTACGCACCACAAAAAGACAAGAAAATATTTTTTATCAGAAATTTTAAAGTTGATTAACATTTGTAACTGTGTTGCATATAAACTTCACACCCAAATGCAGAATAAACGACTAATCCGAATTTGCTTTATTTATATAGATCAGTTCAGACAATTTTTATTTGCCGGACCAGCTAGTACTTTGTAAAATACAAATAGCTGATACCGATACCGAAGGGGATGCAGCACTGAAAACCCCAAGTCTAACAATTTTCAACCAATCTTGCTGAAATTTTTACCAGTTAGCTCTGATGTATAGTGGGTACAGAATTCACAATTTTATTTTTGTATCTTCAATAGTTTTTGAGTAATTAATTTGTAAAATTCAAACCACTCCATACGATGAAAATTTTCAAAATGTTAATTTTTCTACTTCTAAAAATATTCATATGGTTACGAAGAAAAGATCTATCATATAAATTTCTTATACTGCCTTTAGTACCAGAGAAACAAAAAATAAGGCATGGAGCAAACAAAAAAAGCCAAAAAAATGATCCAATCTTTGATTTTATATACCAATAATATTTTGGGCTTACCTGTAGCTTCACCCATGGGGCAGCACAATTAGAGTTCGGAAGACATTCAACAAGGGTTAAAACTGTCTCAAGGGTATTGACATATCTATACAGAGTTGCCAATTTGCAGGAAAGCAATATTATCAAGGAATGTTTTCTTTTGCAGATGAGAAGCAAATGGGGAGAGTGTTGGTCGCAAAAAGTAAGGGAACTGATGGAACAGATAGGTATGGGACATATTTGGAGAAACGAGGAGTATTACTATAGGGGCTTTTGGAAAGAGATAGAATTAAGGCTGGAAGATTTAAATAGCCAAGTTATATTTACCAGTGTAAGGGAGGAAAGATCATTGAGGATATATAGGGAAATAAAGACAGTATGGGGGAGGTAGAAGTACATAGATGTGTGTAATAAGTTAGGGCGAGAAGGATTTGCCTAGGCAAGGACAGGAGTTAGAAATTTGAAAGGTATTAGATATGAAAAGGATACAGGGAAATGTCCAATGTGTGGAGAAGAGGATACAGATTTGCATAGTATACTTTATTGCAAACAAAGGTATGGAGAGAACAAATTTGGTAACAAAATTGGGACAGTTTTAGGGATGGAGGGAGGTATTAATAATGAAAAAAATGTTATTGGTAAAAGGAGAATAGAATGTAAGAAATATAGGTGAATATCTGGGGAAAGTTAAAGAGAAATTGTTAAGATTGATGAAGAATAAATAATAATTAAGGGCTAGAAAACTAGAACGAGGGGAGAGGGTAGAGGAGGGTCATCAATACACGGAAAACCAGGAGTTATGCGTATTGAGACCGAGACTCGAGGCAAGCAGGTAGAAATGGTATGTTAAATGTGAATAAGTCATTTTGTTATTGTGTGAAAGAAGTGATATAAATGTCAATGTATCAATGAAATTGTATGTAGAAGAAAGATGAGAAATATATATATATATACGAGGCATGTTTTTTAAGTCAGTACCGTTTTGGAATTTAAAAAAGACGTGCACAGATATCGCAATAATTTTATTTTTGCATTAAAGCCTGTACCTTAATCTACTTTTCTACATAATTTCCGTGAATATTGAGGCACTTGTAATAACGTGGCACCAGTTTTTGAATACCCTCCTCATAAAATTCTGCCACCTGACGTGTTAACCACTGTATCACAACTGTTTTGACTTCGTTATCGTATTGAAGACGCTGACCACCCAGATGTTTCTTCAAGTGCAGGAACAAATGGTAGTCGCTGGGCGCCAGATCAGGGCTGTATGGAGGATGATCTAGAGTTTCCCATTAAAAAGATTTGATGAGATCTTTGGTCCGATTAGCCACGTGTGGACGGGCATTTACATGCAGCAAAACGATACCCTTGCTCAACTTGCCACGTCTTTTGTTCTGGATTGTTCAATGTTTCACAATAAGACGCTGCATTGATTGTCTCATTACGAGGCAGAAACTCCACTAGCAATACTCCTTTTCTGTCCCAAAAGACTGTGCACATGATTTTCCGGGCAGAAATTGTTTGCTTAAACCTCACTTTTGTGGGTGATGATGATTGTTGCCATTCCATGGATTGTTGTTTCGATTCTGGTGTGACGTAGGCCACCCATGTTTCGTCACCAGTAACAATTTGGTCTAAAATATCTTCACCTTCATTGTGGTACCGCTCAAAGAAAGTCAATGCACTGCCTAAAC
Organism: Mantis religiosa; assembly: GCA_030765055.1. Classification (NCBI taxonomy): domain Eukaryota; kingdom Metazoa; phylum Arthropoda; class Insecta; order Mantodea; family Mantidae; genus Mantis; species Mantis religiosa. The sequence continues at coordinate 149,771,922 of CM060956.1, read as the reverse complement.
GTTGGGTTTTGTGCAAATCCGTCAACATTTTCGGAACCCAACGTGAACACAATTTCCGGTACTTCAAGTTCTCTGTCACAATGGGATACAAAACACTACGAGAATATTGAGGAAAATAGACGCATTTCAATTTCATCATTGTGCGACTGTTTTCTCTCACCTTTCCGTCCACTTTCTGCACCAAATTTTCAGTAACGACCGAAGGACGCCCACTCCGTTCTTCATCACGCACATTTGTGCGGCCATCTTTAAATGCTCTCACCCATTTCCTTACCATTCCATCACACATTATGTTTTGTCCGTAAACTTGACAGATCTCACGATGAATATCGATCGGTTTTACGCCTTTAGCACTAAGAAATCGTATAACAGCCTGCACTTCACAATCGGCGGGACTCACGATTGTCGGAGGCATCTTAAACACTCAGTAACCAACGTATACAATGAAGAATCAGACTGTAATGGCGTCAGTGCGTAGACAAGAGATGTAGGTAACCAGCGCGCATGCGCGGAACGCCGACCGTAGCGCTGCGGCGGCGTAATCGCAAAACGGTACTGACTTAAAAAACATGCCTCGTAAATATATCAATAATTTTAAAAATATAATGAATATTAAAAATTCATATGATAGAAACCTTTGATTGCTTTCTAAGAACATGTGTTAAAAATTTTAGATGAACCGAATCAAAACTGCGTCGTGTGGAACATTTTGAATGACAAAAATGTTGAAAAAACTATAACTGAGTAAATCAAATTTTAAAATCCAAAACATTTTCCCTCTCAGTTACATTACTTGAAGCAGACTAAGACCCTCCAGATCGATAAGTTGGACTCTCCTGCCTCTTCCTTCTCTCTTCTGCAGCAGTGTCCTTCAATTTTATTTTCCTTCTGGATGTTTTAGAAGTTACCTTCACAGAAATTGCTGAATGAAGTAAGCGTAATTGGTCCTTCCCTTTGCTAATTTTTAGACATGCTGGTGAAATCTCAGTGTCAATTATGTCTGACTGCAACTTAAGTGAGGCAGAACAACGAAAATTGAATTCACTGATCGCTGATGTCGCAGCAACCTCAAAATTTGCTGCAGCGATCTTCTTTTGAAGCAGTCTCCCCTGAATGCAATGCACTTGTCCCAGCGTTTCTGCCAGTCTTCAAAGACATGCTGGAAACCATTTCTTGAGAGATCCTTCAAAATCACCTCCACAGCCTTCACCACTACTTCTGATGATGGATAATGCCTCCCACGAAGACGTTTCTTCAAGTTAGGGAATAGAAAAAAGTCACATGGGGCTAAATCCGGACTATAGGGAGGGTGAGGGATGCACTTCACGTTGACTTTTGCAAGGTATTCAGCAACATTGGCAATATGCCGCCGTGCATTATTGTGGTGCAGCATCCAGCCTGCTTCATGGAAATGTGGTCTTTTGCGCCTGATATGGACTTGCAATGTTTTCAGGACATCCCTGTAGTATTGTCCAGTTACTGATGTGTGTGCAGGTACAACATGCTGATAAACCATTCCATGAATATCAAAGAATGAGATGACCATAAGTTTCCCAGCAGAAGCAAGCACTTTTGCTTTTTGGGGGGTTGGTGATGAAGGAGATTTCCACACTGAGCTTTGCTGTTTGCTCTCAGGATCTAAATGATGTAGCCAAGTTTCATCAGCAGTAATTACGTTTGAAAGAAACTCCGGATCTTCCTCTAACATCAACTTCAACTGCATGCAGATCTATCTGCAAATGTCCTTTAGTTCGGGAATCAACAGTCTTGGAACCTATCGCGTACAAACACGTCTCATGTGTAATGTTTCTGTCACCAACGTGTGGGTGGCCCCCAATGAAATGTTCGGTATATCAGAAAGTGATCTTAAGGTAATTCGTCAATCCTGTGTCACAATGGCAGCAGCAGTGTTGATGTTTTCTTCCGTAAGAGTAGTAACTGGAGCACCGGGGCCAACTTCCTTTGAAACTGATTGTGTTCCCTCTTTAAACATTTTAAACCACCTTTGAACTGTGCTGTAGGGAAGAACAGACTCTCCATAGGCCTCCTGTAGCATTGTATAGGCGTCAACTGAAGATTTGTTGAGAATTTCAAAGCCGCATATTGTTCCTCGCGTGTTACCTCCATTGTAGCGGTAGGAGATACCGAACATATCTGAACTTGCCTGGTTTTCACAGGCGGGAACCAGGAGTACCAACAGTGAAACTACTACGGCGTGTTTATTTCACATTAAGCTAACAGAATATAATAAGACTGAATTATAGTGCGAAAAATTATGACCGTAAAAAATTATGATCATTCTTTATTGAACAGCCCTTGTATAACGATTCGATTTTTAAACAATTAAATGTGGCCTACTACAAGAAATGCGTTATGTAGGTGATCTAACCGGAAGTTCTTGACACAATATTTTGAAGACCAGCGAACAGAAAAGGTCACGTGAATGAAGAACACAGACTTGTTTTGATATCTGTTTTGTAATTTCTTTGAACAGAGACCAACCCGGTTCATACATTTGCATAAACAACTTCGCAGCGCTGAAATATGTTCTATGACAGTTTTCACTTTGCACGAAATAATCTTATCTATTCTCTGTGGCATTCAACGTGTTACCTTTGCATATTCTAATCAAGTTTGATACTACATTGTATCTCTTATCTCTATGCTCTAGTAAGTGTTCATAATTTTACCTTGGTTCTAACTTATTTCTCTATTATTGTTTAAGGCAATAATGTGTTTTATTTTCTCCCCACTAGGCTGATACTAAAGCACAGGAATTCTATCATCTATTAATAATCATTTTAATGCGCAAACACTTATCCATAAGTTCCGTAATGAACACATAAATATGCCCGGGTATTAAGACTTTATATTGACGAAGTTTTCAGTAAATTCACGTAACCTCTTCGTAAATTAATCTATGTAAACTATACGATTTATTTAAATAGTCAAATTTATCTTCAATACTGAATAGAAAGGATTATAGCTTAAGCAAGCTCCTTCAATAATAGATACTTGGCATTCACGTTTGAAAGGTTCTGTGTTCGATCTTCCTTGACTGACTAATATGACTCACGGTTTTTCCTAGATTCACTTGGTCAATAGACGAATCTGGGTGGATGTCCTTTATTTCATTACCATCTCGTTACAATGAGGTACCTTAGAGTCTAAGCTTAGCGCGATGGTGCTGCCTCGTGGCTATTCTCCTCTGTAAACAGACCCTGATTTCAGGTACATTATTTTAAATGTACTACTCATCGTACGTCACAGAGTCCAATATAAATTGGAATTAATATGCTATTAGAAGGAATTAAAAGCGTCAAATTTCTGTGTCTTAAAGTAGACAGATCTTTAGATTGGAAAGCTCACATATACCCGATTTCACCAACAGATGTTAAGACTTAACACGGGTTTAACAATAGCTATAAGAAAAATTGCATTTCACCAACAAGTGTTAGATTAACACTCGTGTTAAATTTCTTGTTAAACTAGCAAGCCAAATTTCTGTTGTTAAGTCCTTAACAATTGTAAATAGTCAATATAGCGGGCGTGAACTCAGCTGTTGATGTCGATTTGCTATATTTAATACCGCCTAAATGGCATTTGTAATAGAGTAAGCTTTATGAAGAGAAATGACAGAGGAGATATCAGAAGAAAATTTTCTACAGAGCTATAGACTGTAGAAACAAGTTGTTAGGAAGGTTACTGCGGAAGTACAAGAGAGGTTAGAACATGCATCGAAAGAAATATGCCGATCTCGTATTTACTTCAAGTATTAATAACTTTGCGATTTTATAATTCACTGATTTATGTGGATAATACACCTCCCGTCTTTAAACGTTTAACTCACTCGTCACTTGTCCTTCACTCTTTGTTGTAAATTTACGTAATACTGAGTTAGAACATGCATCGAAAGGAATGCGCCGATCTCGCCTTTGCTTCAAGTATTAATAACTTTGCGATTTTATAATTTACTGTATTATTCAATGTCCACCTCCCGTCTTGGAACGTTCAAGTCACTCGCCACTTGTCCTTCTTCGCTCCTCGTTTTAAATATACGTAATACTGAGTTAGAACATGCATCGAAAGGAATGTGCCGATCTCGCCTTTACTTCAGGTACTAATAGCTTTGCAATTTTATAATTCACTGAATTATGTGGATAATACATTGACCACCTCCCGTCTTGAAACGTTCAAGTCACTCGTCACTTGTCCTTCGCTCCTCGTTTTTAATTTACGTAATACTGAGTTAGAACATGCATCGAAAGGAATATGTCGATGTCGTCATTGCTTCAAGTATTAAAACTTTACGATTTTATAATTCACTGAAGTATGTGGATAATACACTGTCCACCTCCCGTCTTGAAACGTTTAAGTCACACGTCACTTGTCCTTCTTGGCTCTTTATTTTAAATTTACGTAATACTGAAGATATTTCGTGTTTCTAGTAATGACATATACATTCGAATTAAATTCGTTTCCAATATTTTCCCACGTGACATCTTTCTCTTTTACATTCACTGCATCCATCCTCTTATTTTGTATGATATCCTTATACTTCGTCACCAATTCAATTAATTCTTTCTCCATCGATGAGAAATGTGTCTCACGGCTTTTGTTTGCGATGTTGTTTACCCGCCACTTTTTCTGCTTGTGCAGAAGACAATAAAACAAAAACGCATCGAATTACGTCCAAAAAATAATACGGCTCATCCATAGCCTTCTATAGCTCTAATATTTACAAGTGTCTTGGTATTAACACGTGTTTGTTAACATTTTCAGAAAACAGGTTGGTGAAATGCAAGAAATTTAACAGCCTTGTTCGTGATGTGACAAGTATTACGTTACATTTATTAACGTCGATTTTAACATCTGTTGGTGAAATCGGGCAATAAAATATATCTTAGCTAAACTCAGCCCTTCCTGTTATGCAATCCGCGTGCTGGTTACTGTTCTATCTATACATTTAAATTAGTGTACTATGCACATTTTACTTTTATTAGGGAATAATACGGAATTCTATTTTTGAGAACTCAGTAGAAAGTGATGGAATATATAATACAGCCCCATTTATCCTTGATGTAGCATTCATATGTAAACTTTAATATGATTAAAACAGTTTACAAAATTCATCTGATTACGCTTTGTATAACATGCTCAAATTCCTACAGACGCAAGTCTTGAAGAAATAGTAACATAATACAACATTTACTATATGAGACGTTTTAGCAAACCAGCTGTGGTTGTCTTTATTTTATCATTCTGCCAGTATAATAATACTATCTGCACATTACTTACTAAAAGAGACAGTGATAATAGTCTAAAATTCCAATTTGCAGGTTCCTCAATACCCTAGTCCAAAGACATGACGCACGCTCCGCAGATATACATCTCATAGGACATAGTCTCGGAGCACACCTTGCTGGTTATGCTGCTAGGGAAATCCAAAATCTACATCGAGTAACAGGTCAGTACTCCACAAAACATTTCTATTTGCGGAAGTCCTTTAATTGCGGTTTCATTTGTGCGTAATTTACGTCCTCCAACGTTGTCATATCCGACGTCAAATGAAATAGGTGAAATGACGTTGCGATGAGTCAACAGTACACAGAGCTTAGAGTTACTAGACATTCATCTTTGAGGATAAGGAAAAACCTCCAACGTTAAGTCATAATGGACGTAGAATGAAATGATGTTCAAATGAGTACAGGGTACATAAGGCTTAGAGTTAACAGACATTCATCTTTCAGGATAAGGGGAAGCCTCCAACGTTAAGTCATATCGGACGATGAATGAAATGATGTTCAAATGAGTACAGGGTACATAGAGCTTAAAGCTACCACACATTCATCTTTCAGGATAAGAGAAAACCTCCAACGCTATTCAGCTCCAGTCTAGGGTGGCACCAGCAAGACTAATCTCCGCCAACTGCAGGTATTACAAAACAGGGTGTCCCGTGTCCCATGGTTCGTCAGAAACCAACAAGTTCATCACGAGTTTGGTCTTCTACCAGTTCACCAGTACATCCGCCAGCTGACACAACCTTACTTCTACCATCTCTAGGAGCTCCCTGGAGCTGTTACCTACAATATCGGCGCTCGCACTCGCCAACCAACTCGCCTCAAGCGTAGACTGCCACAAGATCTTCTCCTGAGTGACTTCTCCAGTACATCCTCCGGCTGGCACGACCTTTCTTTTACTATCTCTAGGAGCTCCCTGGAGCTGTTACCTACAATCTCGGCGCTCGCACTCGTCAACCACCTCGCCTCAAGCGTAGACTGCCACAAGATCTTCTGAGTGACCTCTCCAGTACATCCGCCGGCTGGCACGACCTTTCTTTTACCATCTCTAGGAGCTCCCTGGAGCTGTTACCTACAATCTCGGTGCTCGTACTCGCCAACCAACTCGCCTCAAGCGCAGACTGCCACAAGATCTTCTCCTGAGTGACCTCTCCAGTACATCCGCCGGCTGGCACGACCTTTCTTTTACCATCTCTAGGAGGTCCCTGGAGCTGTTACCTACAATCTCGGCGCTCGCACTCGCCAACCAACTCGCCTCAAGCGTAGACTGCCACAAGATCTTCTCCTGAGTGACTTCTCCAGTACATCCTCCGGCTGGCACGACCTTTCTTTTACTATCTCTAGGAGCTCCCTGGAGCTGTTACCTACAATCTCGGCGCTCGCACTCGTCAACCACCTCGCCTCAAGCGTAGACTGCCACAAGATCTTCTGAGTGACCTCTCCAGTACATCCGCCGGCTGGCACGACCTTTCTTTTACCATCTCTAGGAGCTCCCTGGAGCTGTTACCTACAATCTCGGCGCTTGCACTCGTCAACCAACTCGCCTCAAGCGTAGACTGCCACAAGATCTTCTCCTGAGTGACCTCTCCAGTACATCCGCCGGCTGGCACGACCTTTCTTTTACCATCTCTAGGAGGTCCCTGGAGCTGTTACCTACAATCTCGGCGCTTGCACTCCTCAACCAACTCGCCTCAAGCGTAGACTGCCACAAGATCTTCTCCTGAGTGACCTCTCCAGTACATCCGCCGGCTGGCACGACCTTTCTTTTACCATCTCTAGGAGGTCCCTGGAGCTGTTACCTACAATCTCGGCGCTTGCACTCCTCAACCAACTCGCCTCAAGCGTAGACTGCCACAAGATCTTCTCCTGAGTGACCTCTCCAGTACATCCGCCGGCTGGCACGACCTTTATTTTACCATCTCTAGGAGGTCCCTGGAGCTGTTACCTACAATCTCGGCGCTTGCACTCGTCAACCAGCTCGCCTCAAGCCTAGACTACCACAAGATCTTCTCCTGAGTGACCTCTCCAGTACATCCGCCGGCTGGCACGACCTTTATTTTACCATCTTCAGGAGGTCCCTGGAGCTGTTACCTACAATCTCGGCGCTCGCACTGGCCAACCAACTCGCCTCATGCGGAGACGGCCACAAGATCTTCTCTTGAGTGACCTTTCCAGTACATCCACCGGCTGGCACGACCTTTCTTTTACCATCTCTAGGAGGTCCCTGGGGCTGTTACGTACAATCTCGGCGCTTGCACTCGTCAACCAACTCGCCTCAAGCGAAGGCTGCCACAAAATCTTCTCCTGAGTGACCTCTCCAGTACATCTGACGGCTGACACGACCTTTCTTTTACCATCTCTAGGAGGTCCTTGGAGCTGTTACGTACAATCTCGGCGCTCGCACTCGCCAACCAACTCGCCTCAAGCTCAGACTGCCACAAGATCTTCTCCTGAGTGACCTCTCCATTACATCCGACGGCTGGCACGACCTTTCTTTTACCATCTCTAGGAGCTCCCTGGGGCTGTTACCTACAATCTCGGCGCTTGCACTCGCCAACCAACTCGCCTCAAGCTCAGACTGCCACAAGATCTTCTCCTGAGTGACCTCTCCAGTACATCCGACGGCTGGCACGACCCTTCTTTTACCATCTCTAGGAGCTCCCTGGAGCTGTTACCTACAATCTCGGCGCTCGCACTCGTCAACCAACTCGCCTCAAGCTCAGACTGCCACAAGATCTTCTCCTGAGTGACTCCAGTACATCCGCCGGCTGGCACGACCTTTCTTTTACAATCTCTAGGAGCTCCCTGGAGCTGTTACCTGCAATTTCGGCGCTCGCACTCGTCAACCAACTCGCCTCAAGCGGAGACTGCCACAGGATCTTCTCCTGAGAGACCTCTCCAGTACATCCGCCGACTGGCACGACCTTTCTTTTAACATCTTCAGGAGGTCCCTGGAGCTGTTACGTACAATCTCGGCGCTCGCACTCGCCAACTAACTCGCCTCAAGCGGAGACTGCCACAGGATCTTCTCCTGAGAGACCTCTCCAGTACATCCGCCGACTGGCACGACCTTTCTTTTAACATCTTCAGGAGGTCCCTGGAGCTGTTACCTACAATCTCGGCGCTTGCACTCGTCAACCAACTCGCCTCAAGCGCAGACTGCCACAAGATCTTCTCCTGAGTGACCTCTCCAGTACAGACGACCAGACGAGTTTGAGACCTAACGCACTTAAGGTCCTTAATTTGTGTTTGCCATATTTAGCTGGAGCAGTCGTTCAGGGCCACCTCAATTGTTATGTGTAGTTTTACTAAGTGTCTTAATAACAAACATCTTAAAGCATACTTGCTGATCGTTGGATAATTAAAAAAGGTCTTTATCAGTGACCGTAGCCTCACTTTCATGTAATGGTGCAAAGGGTAGTTATATGTGGAAAAGTCGATAATGTCTCCGACAGTTGAAAGGTTACTCATTTTGCTATGATCTTAATTGTACAGTACTTTCAACCAGTTACTGTAAAATCAACAGCTTGCTTTTAAGTTACAAATGCTTTATTTATTATTATTAAACACAGTGAAATAAAATGCTCGTCACATTGTATAAGGCATTTACTTTTGGTTAACTATCTATAATTCTTTAATATTGTTCTCTGTTATTTTTATCATTTAATTCTTCCATCCTCAATCTCACTAACATTAACTTCCCTCTAAAAGGTTTAAGTTGCATACTTCCACCAGATTATTTGCTGTCATCGATTGTTATAACGGAATTTTGGAACACGTTAAACACACATAAACAAATGACTAAGGGATAACTTCTTTAATTACGGTTTCATAAGTCAAAGGAATTCTCAATAGTAGAAAGCTACCATGGTGATTGGTTGTATGTTTACAAACAAAAGCTATCGATATGTGTCACATAGACGCTGAGCAAATACTACTATATATTAGTTCGATGTCACTTCGAAACATCCTGTATGTATTCATATATACATAATGAAGTTTTACTGTATTTATAAGAATAGATTGTACAACAGTAGAGAAAATCCTGCGAAAGTTATGTTACAGATTTTTTGTACGGCATAAATGAGACTATTATACACTAATTGAAGGCTACAGATATATCTTTATTTACCTACTGAAATCAAGACTTTGTTGTGTAAATTGTAGTGGTATTGTTGCAGGTTTGGATCCAGCAGGAGCACTGTTTAGTGATTACGGAGAAGAAGTTCGACTTAACAAGAATGATGCTCTCTTCGTGGATATTGGACATACCTATGCCAATCCCTTCATGCCACTTGGAGGTGTTGGTATTGTTCACTCCATAGGTATCTGCTATTGGCTATCTGCTTTTTGGGTTAATTTAAGTCCTCCAACGTTAAGTCATATCAGACGATGAATGAAACTATGTTCAGATGGGTACGTAGAGGTTAGAGTTACCAGACATTCATCTTTCAGGATAAGAAAAAACCTCCAACGTTAAGTCATATCGGACGATGAATGAAATAACGTTCAACTGAGTACAGGGTACATAGAGCTCAGAGTTAGCCGACAATCATCTTTCAGGATAAGAGAAAACCTCCAACGTTAAGTCATATCGGACGATGAATGAAATGATGTTCAAATGAGTACAGGGTACATAGAGCTTAGAGTTACCAGACATTCATCTTTCAGGATAAGAGAAAACCTCCAACGTTAAGTCATATCGGACGATGAATGAAATGATGTTCAAATGAGTACAGGGTACATAGAGCTTAGAGTCACCAGACATTCATCTTTCAGGATAAGGGAAAACCTCCAACGTTAAGTCATATCGGACGATGAATGAAATGATGTTCGAAAGAGTACAGGGTACATAGAGCTTAGAGTTACCAGACATTCATCTTTCAGGATAAGAGAAAACCTCCAACGTTAAGTCATATCGGACGATGAATGAAATTATGTTCAAATGAGTACAGAGTACAGAGAGCTTAGAGTAACCAGACATTCATCCTTCAGGATAAGAGAAAACCTCCAACGTCAAGTCATATCATACGATGAATGAAATGATTTTCAAATGAGTGCAGGGTACATAGAGCTTAGATTTATCAGACATTCATCTTTCAGGATAAGGGAAAACCTCCAACGTTAAGTCATATCGGATGATGGGTGAAATGATGTTCAAATGAGTACAGGGTACATAGCGCTTAGAGTTACCAGACATTCATCTTTCAGGATAAGAGAAAACCTCCAACGTTAAGTCATATCGGATGATGGGTGAAATGATGTTCAAATGAGTACAGGGTACATAGAGCTTAGAGTTACCAGACATTCGTTTTTCAGGATAAGAGAAAACCTCCAACGTCAAGTCATATCGGACTACGAATTAAATTATGTTCAAATGAGTACAGGGTACATAGAGCTTAGGGTTACCAGACATTCATCTTTCAGGATAAGAGAAAACCTCCAACGTCAAGTCATAACGGACTATGAATGAAATGATGTTCAAATGAGTACAGGGTACATAGAGCTTAGATTTATCAGACATTCATCTCTCAGGATAAGGGAAAACCTCCAACGTTAAGTCATATTGGACGATGAATGAAATGATGTTTAAATGAGTACAGGGTACATAGAGCTTAGAGTTACCAGACATTCATCTTTCAGGATAAGAGAAAACCTCCAACGTTAAGTCATATCGGACGATGAATGAAATTATGTTCAAATGAGTACAGGGTACATAGAGCTTAGAGTTACCAGACATTCATCCTTCAGGATAAGAGAAAACCTCCAACGTCAAGTCATATCGGACGATGAATGAAATTATGTTCAAATGAGTACAGGGTACATAGAGCTTAGATTTATCAGACATTCATCTTTCAGGATAAGGGAAAACCTCCAACGTTAAGTCATATCGGATGATGGGTGAAATGATGTTCAAATGAGTACAGGGTACATAGCGCTTAGAGTTACCAGACATTCATCTTTCAGGATAAGAGAAAACCTCCAACGTTAAGTCATATCGGATGATGGGTGAAATGATGTTCAAATGAGTACAGCGTACATAGAGCTTAAGAGTTACCAGACATTCGTTTTTCAGGATAAGAGAAAACCTCCAACGTCAAGTCATATCGGACGATGAATTAAATTATGTTCAAATGAGTACAGGGTACATAGAGCTTAGGGTTACCAGACATTCATCTTTCAGGATAAGAGAAAACCTCCAACGTCAAGTCATAACGGACTATGAATGAAATTATGCTCAAATGAGTACAGGGTACATAGAGCTTAGGGTTACCAGACATTCATCTTTCAGGATAAGAGAAAACCTCCAACGTCAAGTCATAACGGACTATGAATGAAATGATGCTCAAATGAGTACAGGGTACATAGAGCATAGAGTTACCAGACATTCATCTTTCAGGATAAGGGAAAACCTCCAACGTTAAGTCATATCGGACGATGAATGAAATGATGTTCAAATAAGTACAGGGTACATAGAGCTTAGAGTTACCAGACATTCATCTTTCAGGATAAGAGAAAACCTCCAACGTCAAGTCATAACGGACTATGAATGAAATGATGTTCAAATGAGTACAGGGTACATAGAGCATAGAGTTACCAGACATTCATCTTTCAGGATAAGAGAAAACCTCCAACGTTAAGTCATATCGGACGATGAATGAAATGATGTTCAAATAAGTACAGGGTACATAGAGCTTAGAGTTACCAGACATTCATCTTTCAGGATAAGGGAAAACCTCCAATGTTAAGTCATATCAGACGATGAATGAGATGATGTTCAAATAAGTACAGGGTACATAGAGCTTAGAGTTACCAGACATTCATCTTTCAGGATAAGGTAAAGCCTCCAATGTTAAGTCATATCAGACGATGAATGAAATGATGTTCAAATGAGTACAGGGTACATAGGGCTTAGAGTTACCAGACATTCATGTTTCAGGATAAGAGAAAACCTCCAACGTTAAGTCATATCGGACGATGAATGAAATGATGTTCAAATAAGTACAGGGTACATAGAGCTTAGAGTCACCAGACATTCATCTTTCAGGATAAGAGAAAACCTCCAACGTTAAGTCATATCGGACGATGAATGAAATGATGTTCAAATGAGTACAGGGTACATAGAGCTTAGAGTTATCAGACTTTCATCTTTCAGGATAGGGGAAACCTCCAATGTTTAAATTATTATCAGATTGTTTCGATTGTGATAAAGTTTATATTAGAAAGACAAAACGTAATTTGGAAACCAGAACGAAAGAACTATTTCGTAACATTGAGTATAAAGAAACTTCTAAATCGGCCGTAGCAGATTATTTTTGGTCATTTAACTATAAAATAAATCCTGAAGTTAAATTATTAAAACAATTAAATGGTCGGATAGATTTAATGGTTTGGGAAAATATGTTTATTTTAAAAAACAAACATCGCATAATGAATTTTGAAATATCGGCAGTTGATTCTGTTTTTAAATATGTTTTATTTTCATATTTTGGTAGTACTAACAAGATTATAGTAACATCTAGCATTTGTAACGATGAGCAGCTGAAGATGAGTAAAAGTATACAGGAAACCGCGATCCCGGACAATTTATAAGAAAAGTATCATTATTTCTTATAAAACAAGTGAAATTTTAAGTTACAAATTATTATAGTTGTAGATACTGTACTTAATGATAATGAACAACGAAAAAAAATGTTCTACCAGGCCCGATTCGTTGCTTGGCATGTTAGATATTGAATCCATCACTGACAAGACGCCAGGCGTCTATTACCGGTTTAGTAGGTTCAGTATAGAGTAGCGGGGACAATTTGGAGGGTAAATTGACGCATATCGTGCCTTCCTTCACACCCTTGGTTTCAATTTAAATAAACTTATATCCTTCTGATATTGAAGTAGCTTCTTATTTCTTGGCTATACATAGAGAATGAAATTTCAAAGAGATCACCTAACAATCAACATTATAACATTTGACTATCACATTTCCATTCGGTCTACAAGAAAATAGCTTTAATAATTGCTATATTTATCTTGATTAAGATAAAATAAATAGAATAATAAGGAACTTTTAAGAATATTTTTAGTTAATTTATGGAAATTAATGATTTTTTCACACTAGCTGTGTATAGGCTAAGGTCTCTGACAGAGTCAACATGAAAAATTCAATGCAATGGCCGGGATTTTACCCACGGATCTTCTGGTTTCCGTCCAGTCGCTCCAACCCATTGAGCTACCATGGCCAACTTGCTGTCACGACATTAAATTCTCCATTTGACTCATATATTTCCCCAGTATACGAGAAGCACCGTTTGTGCCAACTTACTATTGTAAGTACTTGAGTCCCAGGCTTCATCAGTTAACTCTTATTATTTTTTTAGTTAATTGATGGTAATTAATCATTTCCCCACACTAGCTCTATATAGCCTAAGGTTTGTGATAGTGTCAACATGAAAAATTCTATGCCATGGACTTGATTTGCACCACGGATCTCCTGGTTTCCGTCCAGTCACTCTAAGTCATTGAGCTACCACGGCCAACTTGCCGTCACGACTTTAAATTCTCCATTTGACTCATATTTCCCGGGTATACGAAATGCACCGTTTGTGCCAACTTACTATTGTAAGTATTTGAATCCCAGTATTCATCATTTAACTATTATATTTTAGTTAATTGATGGAAGTTAATCATTTTTTCACACTAGCCGTATATAGGCAAAGGTTTCTGATAGTGTCAACATGATAAATTCTATGCCATGGCCGGGATTTGCACCACGGATCTCCTGGTTTCCGTCCAGTCACTCTAACCCATTGAGCTACCATGGCCAACTTGCCGTCACGACTTTAAATTCTCCATTTGACTCATATATTTCCCCGGTAGACCACTAGGGGCTCTCGTATACGAGATACGCCGTTTGTGGCGACTTACTATCGTAAGTACGTGAGTCCCAGGCTTCATCATTTAACTCTAATTATTTTTTTAGTTAATTAATGGAAATTAGTCATTTCTCACAAATCCCAGCCATGGCACTGCATTTTTCATGTTCACCCTATCTAGCTTTTATGAGTAGTTTGAACGAGAAAGTTACGTGAGCGACTCTGTTTTTTTCAGGACACGTGGACTTTTACTTTAACGGCGGATGGGTTCAGCCAGGATGCTTGAAAGAAGAGAACCAGAATGTTGTACAAAACTTGGTTCACCTTAAACAGAACGGAGAAGGTGAGTCGACCTCACTATTACACAGGTATTTAGTTCGTTCACTCCACCTATAGCTCCTACATAGTAGCAGTTTAAATATATGTTGATGTATGGGTGAATATATGCGATAGTACAATATGCGCGCGATAAGAAGAGCGATCGCGTTCCAAATCCTCATTCGGTAAGTTTCGTTTAGTTCCGAAAACATAGATGACAACCTTGAAATTTGAAATGTCGCTATACACTGACATCTACTGGCTAATACACTAAGCTTTATCATGTCCGCCATATTTAGTTTTGATCAATTTCGAGGTTAATTAGCTAACCAGTTTACAACAATCGTATGTTAGAATTAGAATTTTAGTTCGTCCTTGGCAACATATACATTTTATGAGACATGACAAAATGTATAAATACAGTATATACATAAAGTCAAATTGATTACATACAATATACACAGTAAGCAGCTTTTCTATGGTTTCATGTGGTATTTGCATAGACTAATTTACTACAAGAAATGTCATAATATAAATATTACAGGTTTGTGAATGTACTATGCTCCCAGTGCTCATTTACATGGTTATAGTTATAAAAATTCACTAACCGTATAAAAACAGTGTGCATGCAAAAATTTCTTAACCTTATTCTTAAAGTTTTGTAATGATGCCGCTTGTTTAAATGAATTTGGAAGTTTATTATATAACATTATCACTTTGTAGTTAAAGCTTCCTTCATAAAGGCTCGTTTGGTGCGCTCGAATTGCCAGTTTATCCTTGTTACGAGTGTGGTACATCAGCATTTACTTGAAAATGATTTATACACTCCTGGAAATGGAAATAAGAACACATTGACGCCGGTGTGTCAGACCCACCATACTTGCTCCGGACACTGCGAGAGGGCTGTACAAGCAATGATCACACGCACGGCACAGCGGACACACCAGGAACCACGGTGTTGCCCGTCGAATGGCGCTAGCTGCGCAGCGTTTGGGCACCGCCACCGTCAGTGTCAGCCAGTTTGCCTTGGCATACGGAGCTCCATCGCAGTCTTTAACACTGGTAGCATGCCGCGACAGCTTGGACGTGAACCGTATGTGCAATTGACGGACTTTGAGCGAGGGCGTATAGTGGGCATGCGGGAGGCCGGGTGGACGTACCGCCGAATTGCTAAACACGGAGGCTTGAGGTCTCCACAGTACATCGATGTTGTCGCCAGTGGTCGGCAGAAGGTGCACATTCCCGTCGACCTGGGACCGGACCGCAGCGACGCACGGATGCACGCCAAGACCGTCGGATCCTACGCAGTGCCGTAGGGGACCGCACCGCCACTTCCCAGCAAATTAGGGACACTGTTGCTCCTGGGCTATCGGCGAGGACCAATCGCAACCGGCTCCATCAAGCTGGGCTACGGTCCCGCGCACCGTTAGGCCCTCTTCCGCTCACGCCCCAACATCGTGCAGCCCGCCTCCAGTGGTGTCGCGACAGGCGTGAATGGAGGGACGAATGGAGACCTGTCGTCTTCAGCGATGAGAGTCGCTTCTGTCTTGGTGGCAATGATGGCCATATGCGTGTTTGGCGCCGTGCAGGTGAGCGCCACAATCAGGACTGCATACGACCGAGGCACACAGGGCCAACACCCGGCATCATGGTGTGGGGAGCGATCTCCTACACTGGCCGTACACCTCTGGTGATCGTCGAGGGGACACTGAATAGTGCACGGTACATCCAAACCGTCATCGAACCCATCGTTCTACCATTCCTAGACCGGCAAGGGAACTTGCTGTTCCAACAGGACAATGCACGTCCGCATGTATCCCGTGCCACCCAACGTGCTCTAGAAGGTGTAAGTCAACTACTCTGGCCAGCAAGATCTCCGGATCTGTCCCCCATTGAGCATGTTTGGGACTGGATGAAACGTCGTCTCACGCGGTCTGCATGTCCAGCACGAACGCTGGTCCAACTGAGGCGCCAGCTGGAAATGGCATGGCAAGCCCTTCCACAGGACTACATCCAGCATCTCTACGATCGTCTCCATGGGAGAATAGCAGCCTGCATTGCTGCGAAAGGTGGATATACACGGTACTAGTGCCGACATTGTGCATGCTCTGTTGTCTGTGTCTATGTGCCTATGGTTCTGTCAGTGTGATCATGTGATGTATCTGACCCCAGGAATGTGTCAATAAAGTTTCCCCTTCCTGGGACAATGAATTCACGGTGTTCTTATTTCAATTTCCAGGAGTGTATTTGTATGAACATTTGTGGATGTTATGGCTCTTGAAAGGGGACACATTTTTATTCGTCTACCTTCATATAACTGTGATCTGAATGCAATTGAGCTGGTGTGGACAACACTAAGGAATGTTTTCAGAGGATACAACGTTACTTGTGATATCTTCGCTTATCTGACCGCTATTTTGCTGAACTGTGTTTTTCAAGACTGACCACACTGCAGAAACAAAAGAGTATTAGCTCTCGCTTCTTCCCCTCTGCCCGCACCACACCGTAAATCCAGTGCTCAACTTATCTTGCGCGTACTGTACTGTCTACTGCCACCAGATGATGTTGCTACTTCCCATAGATGGCACACTGGAGCAGCAATTGTACGCTTGTGGACATCACTTAATATGGAAGCAGACAAGCACGGGCAAAGGTGGTCTGTGTGGTTTCTCTGGAGGGAAGGATGATTATGATGATTTGTATATAAGGACGCGCAACTCCTTGGTCATCAGCGTCCTTACAAATCTAATTCATGGCAATAGCCAAATATCAATTACTCAAAAAAGAAAAAATATCAAAACAAAATGACAAAATAAATACATCCGAATGAAAACGCACCGATAAAACTATAATTAACCATAAAATACCAAAAGATATAACAAAGCAGTTTTCAATATTAACACGTTATCAAACAAACTACATGCCCAGCGGTGGTCGAATCAGTTTCTTCCTCTTCTTAGGGGCTGGGCTAGTATTTTCAGCAGGTTTATCCTACCTTTTTCTCACTATCGTTTTGGCTGTGAGGACAGGATCTACCTGTTCCACATCCTCAATGGAGGAGGACCGCTTTCCTACTGGTAATTTCGTTTCGGGTCGCTCGAAACGATCGGAAACTGCGATCCGCGAAGATGAAAGCCGCCGATCCGCGTCCTCTCTAGATGATTCCTCAGAAGATGCTCTCGGAGAAGATGGTCGTGAACTTTTGCACTCCTTCTGCTTGGTACTAGCCTTATTTTCCCTGAGGAAGTCAGTTCTTTCATATGAGGTCTTGAACCTTCTGGTCGATGTATTATATATTACTGGTACACATATTCTTGAGGTATATGCTTTCTGCGGTGACTTATATTCTTCACAGGACTGGACTTGGTAGGTGTGGTCACTGTTGTTCGTGCTGGTGTCTGCTGCTTTGGCTGTGATCTTGATGTATTCAGGCCACGCCGTGGCTCAGTGGTTAGACCGCTTAGCTCTCACCAAGGCGGCCCGGGTTCGATCCCAGGCGACCACAAAGTGAGATTTGTAGTGGACAACACGGCGCTGGGGAGGGATTTTTCCGGGACCTCCGGTTTCCTCCCCATCTCATTCCACCGGTGGCCCATCTTCATCTCATGTATCAGCAGTGTCACCGCCTACAGTGCCGTATGTAGGAAAGGTGGGCGTTAAACACTACACATTTGATGTAATTGTTCTTTCGGAAATTACTGCCCCGTTTATGTCGCCAGTTTGTGTTGCGATTTCACGTCTACGTCCCGGCTTAGCTGCAACTGCACTATAAGTAACTGTCCTAGGTACAGAAGTTTGACTAATTCGCAAGTTTCCTGGCTTCCACGAAGGATACCCTATCTCTTACCCGGATTTCTTGGATCACATTCTCCTCCATAAAACGGGGACATTGTCTGGAATTAGATGAATGATTACCACTGCAGTTAACACAAGTTGCGGGTGAAGTGCATGCATTATCACGCTTGACTTCCCCACAGTCAACGCAAGTGGCAACTCCATTACATGAATCACCTGTGTGGCCAAACCCCACTTCAATAGCTTAATACCCTGCCTTAATCCTTTGTGGGAGATCTACACGATCAAAGGTAAGAAACAGGGTACGAGTGGGCACTAGTTCACCTCGTTCTTTGCGGTGAACTCGATATACACTTGTCACACCTTGTTCCGCCAAGTTTTCCTAAATCTCCTCATTGGACATACCGTCCAATACGCTGGTATTTACAACACCACGCGAGGGATTCACAGTCCTATGCAATTAAAAGCGCACCGGATAGCTCGCAAGCATATTGGCTTTCAAGATTTTTGCAGCCTGCATAGGAGAAACTGCTTCGACCAGAAGCGTGCCATTGCGAGATCTAGTACATGATCTTACAGGACCAGCAATATTATGTAAACCCTTCTGAATAATGAACGGGTTCACGGTAGTAAATTTTCGACCTTCTTCGGTTCTAAAAATAACTAGATAGCGTTTTCCACGTTTTATTTTAAGGTTTGCCATAAGAAACTGAATGTGTTTCATCCCCCAGTGCTCCCCACCCACCAAGGAAGCCAATAAGGGGTCATCCAGGGAATACAGTGCATGAAACCGCTCTTCAGGAGATAATTTAAATGAAATCTGTAATTGGGCTGCGACTAACAAAATGTCATTAATGCCAAGAAAAGTAAGTCCATTGTTTTTAGTAGAACTAAGGGCAAAATTATTGTTAACTATCACAAGGGAGGGGTGCAAATTCCACAGGTGGACAGCTGCAAATACTTGGGAGTGTACCTGGCAAGTAATGCTGGATGGGACGAACAAGTAAATTCCACATCTAGGAATGCGTGGAAGGCATTACATTTCGTAATGAGAATATTGAAAAAGGGGAGCGCTAGGTCCAGGGAAATTGCCTACAAGGCCTTAGTGCGGCCGGCTATGGAATATGGAGTAGCATGCTGGGACCCGTATAGAGCTAACCAAATCGATCCATTAGAAAAAATACAGAAGAGGGCAATAAAATTCATAAAAAGAGGCAAGTATTTTGGGCCTATAAAGGGAGATGAGACTAAATGGGAGGAATTAAGAATTAGGCGTAAAAAACATAGGTTGGTAGCATTATTCAAAGCTAATGCTGGTGTAAAGGCATGGGTGGACGTTAGTGTAAGGTTAGATAATCCGGATTATTATGGACGAAACGATCATAGGTATAAAATTAAGGGTAGAAGATACAGAACCGACGTAGGAAAATTTTATTTTGTTAATAGAACCATTGAAGAATGGAATGAATTGCCTGTAGCAGTCTTTCAGGGCTGTCCCCTGTCGCTGAAGAAATTTAGAAAAAATCTAAATAGTTTATAGTTTAACTTTTGAATTATTATGGTATATAATATGTAAATAGAGAAGTAATTAGATATGTTTTAAGTGACTAAAGTTAAAATAATATTATGTTTGTATTGTTTATTGTGTTATTGTTGTAAATCTAGTATTGTAATTTGATCTGTATTCTTAACTCTGCCACCGGGTAGTGCCCAATTGCAGTCAATAAATACATACATACATACATGCATCCCAATTGGAGGACAGGGCTACACAGGGGATATATAGCGAGCTCGCCGTCCCACTCACCCTGGAGTTCGGTACAGTACCTAGTCCTGGCCGATTGATTAAGGGCGGGTTAGGCCCTAACCTCCCGTTTAGGTGAAGCAGAAACCAGAGTAGTGTATTGGAAATGCGCACCCTCCCCGAATTCAGAAGACATGAACGAGTTCAGATGCGCATCCCTCAACCACCAGGATAAACCTCTCCACCGACAAGGGTATCCAAGCACGGCCTACACGTGGGTGGGTGTTTTGTCTGACCCCTCACCACTAAGAGGATGTCAGGGTGGCTCGGGACCCCGGGATTGCCAATTCCCGTACCTACCGCAGTAGGCCCCTGGGGGGAGGAGGGAAGGAGTGCCTGCTGCAGACATCCACAAGAGCTTAGTGGCCATATGTGGGGAGTCGCAGGTCTGCGTTTCGTTGGGTGTCCGAATTCAGGGTCTGTGCTGAAAAATGCAAACGCACTGGGCGTCCACCAACTGCACGCAAACCAAACAATACCCAGATCTAGAGGTCGTAGGCTTTCACGGTCGGAGTCAATATAACTAAGAGTTATTTCTGGGCTGTTATGCCGCGGTCGCATGAAGTTGGATTTTCCAGATGTTTCATCCACAACCATGGTGGACATCTTCAGTGGCGTGGTCGTGGTCTCCTCGGAGAAGTTCGAGTAATGTCTGAAGTGTTGACTTTTTTTAACAAGAAAGAGAAAAGGGCAGGAGGAGAGAAATAAAAAGCCAACAAGAGGAGTTCCGGAAAATAAAGGGGAGATCAGGTAAGTAGGGGAGTCCCGCTGAAAGCACCTCCGTTAGTGGCGGTTGATGCTCCTGCGCTCAAAAAGAGGCGCAGTTCTGGTTGGCTTACCAGGCTATGGACCATGACACAAGGCCCTGACCATAGCCTGCGAAGTAAAGTGGGTGTGAAAAGGTTGAAGGAAGGATATGAGAGAGTTGAGGTATTACTTTATTATGTTGCAATCACTGCGCACCATGTGGTGCTTGAGGAGTGGCATTGACGCCTAGCGGCGTCGGGGTCTGTGGTGCGTATCAGTCGTGTCCAGTTGCATGCTTATAAATCTGTTGTGGAGGAGATCAATCTTGTTGTGAAGTTGTGCGAAGTCTTGGAGGAATGTCTCGGTGTCGATAGAAGAGTTTGAGACCGCAAAGTGTAGTTCTCCTTGTTTTCGGTGTATGAGGTCCAGAAGTTGCTGGTGCTGTGTTGTGATCTTGGAGATCTCAGTGACATGCTCCTGCAGTGCTGTGAGCTGCTGTGTGATGGTAGAAATCCGCTCTTGCGCTGCTGTATTGAGTTTGTTAAGGTGTTCTGATGTAGTTTGAAGATGGTTGTCTAGTGCTGTCGAGATTGACGAGAAGCTGGAACAGGTGGTCGATAGTTTAAGAAGAGCTTCACTGGCGGTTTCTTTGTGAGTGTTGGCGGCGGTGACTGCGTCCTCCAAGTTTCCCAGTCGGGTGGTGATGTTCAGGGCCTCTGAGTGGAGGTCCTGTATCTCCTCCGTGTGGGATCTGGATGAAGCTGCGGCTGCGAAGTTTTCTTCTAGGCGTCTGAGGCGAGTGTTGGTCTGCCGAAGTTCTTGCCGGAGCTCTTGAAGAAGAAGTAGAACTTCCGGTGATGTGGCGCGCTCGGCAGAGCTTGGTTCTGTGCGTCTAACACTCGTCTCGCCTAGGCGGGGGTACAGAGGGCACTGCGCTTGCCCAGTGAAGTGCCCGAAGCCACTGCAGGTTGCGCAGTACCGGCGGCGGCGGAGGTCGTGTTGTCGGCAGTCTCTTGTCAGTGACGGAGCACCACAGTAGTGGCAGCGAGGCGGTGCTGGCAGGGTTCCGATGAGTGCCCATAGCTGCAGCATCGTCGACATGGAGCAGGTCGCTCAGTCTTGCCCGGCTCGGTTCGTAGGCACTGCCCCAATAGGGGCAGGCCACTACTCAAAGCCATGTTGTAATCAGCGGTGTCGGCGAACTGCAATCTGACGAGGTTCGTTGGTCCTCGGTGAGTGGTGATCCTTGATGTTACTGCGGGTAGACGGCCAAAGTTTCAGCGCAGCAACTTGGTCAGCAGATCGCGGGGAGCTCCACGGACAACTACTGAGCGCAGCATCTGCTGACCTAAAGCAGCCATAGAGTGGGGTTCTTCTGATTGAAGAAAACAAGGCGAACCAATTCACGCTTCATTGTTTCGCTCACTCTAAATATTGTTCTGAGGTGTAATACTTACGAGGTTGGTTCAAGTTATAACTCTTCCTATTTTTTACAGGACTGGGACTAGATATGAACATCTGTTTTTTTAAAAGCACACGTGGACTCCTTGTGAATGCGTGACAGAGATGGCAGCACTGTACAATACATAGAACTCTAGTGGCAGCGACGAGATTTAGGACTGTTTTTGATACTTAAAATGGCGACGTTTGCATTGCAAGAACAACGTTGAGTGAGGCATGTGGTGATGGTACCACGGAAGTGTCTAATGTGCGTTCCTGGGTGCGACAGTTAAATGACGCCAGAACATCCGTGAGAATAAACCAAGACAGTCACAGCATCGCACCAGCCGGTCTGACGTCATCATTCAGCGAGTGAGGCATGTGGTGATGGTACCATGGACGTGTCTAATGTGCGTTCCTGGGTGCGACAGTTAAATGACGCCAGAACATCCGTGAGAATAAACCAAGACAGTCATTGCCTCGCACCAGCCGGTCTGACGTCTTCATTCAGCGAGTGAGGCATGTGGTGATGGTACCATGGACGTGTCTAATGTGCGTTCCTGGGTGCGACAGTTCAATGACGCCAGAACATTCGTGAGAATAAACCAAGACAGTCACAGCATCGCACCAGCCGGTCTGACGTCATCATTCAGCGAGTGAGGCATGTGGTGATGGTACCATGGACGTGTCTAATGTGCGTTCCTGGATGCAACAGTTAAATGACGCCAGAACATCCGTGAGAATAAACCAAGACAGTCATTGCCTCGCACCAGCCGGTCTGACGTCTTCATTCAGCTAGTGAGGCATGTGGTGATGGTACCATGGACGTGTCTAATGTGCGTTCCTGGGTGCGACAGTTAAATGACGCCAGAACATCCGTGAGAATAAACCAAGACAGTCACAGCATCGCACCAGCCGGTCTGACGTCATCATTCAGCGAGTGAGGCATGTGGTGA
Organism: Mantis religiosa; assembly: GCA_030765055.1. Taxonomy (NCBI): domain Eukaryota; kingdom Metazoa; phylum Arthropoda; class Insecta; order Mantodea; family Mantidae; genus Mantis; species Mantis religiosa. The sequence goes on along the minus strand of CM060956.1, from coordinate 149,748,692 downwards.
TGGTACCATGGACGTGTCTAATGTGCGTTCCTGGGTGCGACAGTTAAATGACGCCAGAACATTCGTGAGAATAAACCAAGACAGTCATTGCCTCGCACTAGCCGGTCTGACGTCTTCATTCAGCGAGTGAGGCATGTGGTGATGGTACCATGGATGTGTCTAATGTGCGTTCCTGGGTGCGACAGTTCAATGACGCCAGAACATTCGTGAGAATAAACCAAGACAGTCACAGCATCGCACCAGCCGGTCTGGCGTCATCATTCAGCGAGTGAGGCATGTGGTGATGGTACCATGGATGTGTCTAATGTACGTTCCTGGATGCGACAGTTCAATGAAGACAGAACATCTGTGAGAATAAACCAAGACAGTCACGGCCTCGCACCAGTCGGTCTGGCGTCATCATTCAGCGAGTGAGGCATGTGGTGATGGTACCATGGATGTGTCTAATGTACGTTCCTGGATGCGACAGTTCAATGAAGACAGAACATCTGTGAGAATAAACTAAGACAGTCACGGCCTCGCACCAGCCGGTCTGGCGTCATCATTCAGCGAGTGAGGTATGTGGTGACGGTACCATGGACGTGTCTAATGTACGTTCCTGGATGCGACAGTTCAATGAAGACAGAACATCTGTGAGAATAAACTAAGACAGTCACGGCCTCGCAACAGTCGGTCTGGCGTCATCATTCAGCGAGTGAGGCATGTGGTGATGGTACCATGGATGTGTCTAATGTACGTTCCTGGATGCGACAGTTCAATGAAGACAGAACATCTGTGAGAATAAACTAAGACAGTCACGGCCTCGCACCAGTCGGTCTGGCGTCATCATTCAGCGAGTGAGGCATGTGGGGATGGTACCATGGATGTGTCTAATGTACGTTCCTGGATGCGACAGTTCAATGAAGACAGAACATCTGTGAGAATAAACTAAGACAGTCACGGCCTCGCACCAGCCGGTCTGGCGTTATCATTCAGCGAGTGAGGCATGTGGTGACGGTACCATGGACGTGTCTAATGTACGTTCCTGGATGCGACAGTTCAATGAAGACAGAACATCTGTGAGAATAAACTAAGACAGTCACGGCCTCGCACCAGTCGGTCTGGCGTCATCATTCAGCGAGTGAGGCATGTGGTGATGGTACCATGGATGTGTCTAATGTACGTTCCTGGATGCGACAGTTCAATGAAGACAGAACATCCGTGAGAATAAACCAAGGCAGTCATTGCCTCGCACCAGCCGGTCTGACGTCATCATTCAGCGAGTGAGGCATTTGGGGATGGTACCATGGATGTGTCTAATGTACGTTCCTGGATGCGACAGTTCAATGAAGACAGAACATCTGTGAGAATAAACTAAGACAGTCACGGCCTCGCACCAGTCGGTCTGGCGTCATCATTCAGCGAGTGAGGCATGTGGTGATGGTACCATGGATGTGTCTAATGTACGTTCCTGGATGCGACAGTTCAATGAAGACAGAACATCTGTGAGAATAAACTAAGACAGTCACGGCCTCGCACCAGTCGGTCTGGCGTCATCATTCAGCGAGTGAGGCATGTGGTGATGGTACCATGGATGTGTCTAATGTACGTTCCTGGATGCGACAGTTCAATGAAGACAGAACATCCGTGAGAATAAACCAAGGCAGTCATTGCCTCGCACCAGCCGGTCTGACGTCATCATTCAGCGAGTGAGGCATTTGGGGATGGTACCATGGATGTGTCTAATGTACGTTCCTGGATGCGACAGTTCAATGAAGACAGAACATCTGTGAGAATAAACTAAGACAGTCACGGCCTCGCACCAGTCGGTCTGGCGTCATCATTCAGCGAGTGAGGCATGTGGTGATGGTACCATGGATGTGTCTAATGTACGTTCCTGGATGCGACAGTTCAATGAAGACAGAACATCTGTGAGAATAAACTAAGACAGTCACGGCCTCGCACCAGTCGGTCTGGCGTCATCATTCAGCGAGTGAGGCATGTGGGGATGGTACCATGGATGTGTCTAATGTACGTTCCTGGATGCGACAGTTCAATGAAGACGGAACATCTGTGAGAATAAACCAAGACAGTCACGGCCTCGCACCAGCCGCTCTGCCGTCATGATCCAGCGAGTGAGGCATGTGATGATGATACCATGGATGTGTCTAATGTGCATTCCTGGGTGCGACAGTTAAATAACCCCAGAACATCCGTGAGAATAAACCAAGGCAGTCATTGCCTCGCACCAGCCGGTCTGACGTCATCATTCAGCGAGTGAGGCATGTGGTGATGGTACCATGGATGTGTCTAATGTACGTTCCTGGATGCGACAGTTCAATGAAGACAGAACATCTGTGAGAATAAACTAAGACAGTCACGGCCTCGCACCAGTCGGTCTGGCGTCATCATTCAGCGAGTGAGGCATGTGGTGATGGTACCATGGATGTGTCTAATGTACGTTCCTGGATGCGACAGTTCAATGAAGACAGAACATCTGTGAGAATAAACCAAGACAGTCACGGCCTCGCACCAGTCGGTCTGGCGTCATCATTCAGCGAGTGAGGCATGTGATGATGATACCATGGACGTGTCTAATGTGCATTCCTGGGTGCGACAGTTAAATAACCCCAGAACATCCGTGAGAATAAACCAAGGCAGTCATTGCCTCGCACCAGCCGGTCTGACGTCATCATTCAGCGAGTGAGGCATGTGGGGATGGTACCATGGATGTGTCTAATGTACGTTCCTGGGTGCGACAGTTAAATAACCCCAGAACATCCGTGAGAATAAACCAAGGCAGTCATTGCCTCGCACCAGTCGGTCTGGCGTCATCATTCAGCGAGTGAGGCATGTGGTGATGGTACCATGGACGTGTCTAATATGCATTCCTGGGTGCGACAGTTAAATAACCCCAGAACATCCGTGAGAATAAACCAAGGCAGTCATTGCCTCGCACCAGCCGGTCTGACATCATCATTCAGCGAGTGAGGCATGTGGTGATTGTACCATGGATGTGTCTAATGTGCGTTCCTGGGTGCGACAGTTAAATAACCCCAGAACATCCGTGAGAATAAACCAAGGCAGTCATTGCCTCGCACCAGCCGGTCTGACGTCATCATTCAGCGAGTGAGGCATGTGGGGATGGTACCATGGATGTGTCTAATGTACGTTCCTGGGTGCGACAGTTAAATAACCCCAGAACATCCGTGAGAATAAACCAAGGCAGTCATTGCCTCGCACCAGTCGGTCTGGCGTCATCATTCAGCGAGTGAGGCATGTGGGGATGGTACCATGGATGTGTCTAATATGCATTCCTGGGTGCGACAGTTAAATAACCCCAGAACATCCGTGAGAATAAACCAAGGCAGTCATTGCCTCGCACCAGCCGGTCTGACATCATCATTCAGCGAGTGAGGCATGTGGTGATTGTACCATGGATGTGTCTAATGTACGTTCCTGGATGCGACAGTTAAATAACCCCAGAACATCCGTGAGAATAAACCAAGGCAGTCATTGCCTCGCACCAGTCGGTCTGGCGTCATCATTCAGCGAGTGAGGCATGTGGTGATTGTACCATGGATGTGTCTAATGTACGTTCGTGGATGCGACAGTTAAATAACCCCAGAACATCTGTGAGAATAAACCAAGGCAGTAATTGCCTCGCACCAGTCGGTCTGGCGTCATCATTCAGCGAGTGAGGCATGTGGGGATGGTACCATGGATGTGTCTAATATGCATTCCTGGGTGCGACAGTTAAATAACCCCAGAACATCCGTGAGAATAAACCAAGACAGTCACGGCCTCGCACCAGCCGGTCTGACGTCATCATTCAGCGAGTGAGGCATGTGGGGATTGTACCATGGATGTGTCTAATGTACGTTCCTGGATGCGACAGTTCAATGAAGACAGAACATCCGTGAGAATAAACTAAGACAGTCACGGCCTCGCACCAGCCGGTCTGACGTCATCATTCAGCGAGTGAGGCATGTGGTGAATGTACCATGGATGTGTCTAATGTACGTTCCTGGATGCGACAGTTCAATGAAGACAGAACATCCGTGAGAATAAACTAAGACAGTCACGGCCTCGCACCAGTCGGTCTGGCGTCATCATTCAGCGAGTGAGGCATGTGGTGATTGTACCATGGATGTGTCTAATGTACGTTCCTGGATGCGACAGTTAAATAACCCCAGAAAATCTGTGAGAATAAACCAAGGCAGTCATTGCCTCGCACCAGTCGGTCTGGCGTCATCATTCAGCGAGTGAGGCATGTGGTGATGGTACCATGGATGTGTCTAATATGCATTCCTGGGTGCGACAGTTAAATAACCCCAGAACATCCGTGAGAATAAACCAAGACAGTCACGGCCTCGCACCAGCCGGTCTGACGTCATCATTCAGCGAGTGAGGCATGTGGTGATTGTACCATGGATGTGTCTAATGTGCGTTCCTGGGTGCGACAGTTCAATGAAGCCACAACATCTGTGAGAATAAACCAAGACAGTCACGGCCTCGCACCAGCCGCTCTGGCGTCATGATCCAGCGAGTGAGGCATGTGGTGACGGTACCATGGACGTGTCTAATATGCATTCCTGGGTGCGACAGTTAAATAACCCCAGAACATCCGTGAGAATAAACCAAGGCAGTCATTGCCTCGCACCAGTCGGTCTGGCGTCATCATTCAGCGAATGAGGCATGTGGTGATGGTACCATGGACGTGTCTAATATGCATTCCTGGGTGCGACAGTTAAATAACCCCAGAACATCCGTGAGAATAAACCAAGGCAGTCATTGCCTCGCACCAGCCGGTCTGACATCATCATTCAGCGAGTGAGGCATGTGGTGATTGTACCATGGATGTGTCTAATGTGCGTTCCTGGGTGCGACAGTTAAATAACCCCAGAACATCCGTGAGAATAAACCAAGGCAGTCATTGCCTCGCACCAGTCGGTCTGGCGTCATCATTCAGCGAGTGAGGCATGTGGGGATGGTACCATGGATGTGTCTAATATGCATTCCTGGGTGCGACAGTTAAATAACCCCAGAACATCCGTGAGAATAAACCAAGGCAGTCATTGCCTCGCACCAGCCGGTCTGACATCATCATTCAGCGAGTGAGGCATGTGGTGATTGTACCATGGATGTGTCTAATGTGCGTTCCTGGGTGCGACAGTTAAATAACCCCAGAACATCCGTGAGAATAAACCAAGGCAGTCATTGCCTCGCACCAGTCGGTCTGGCGTCATCATTCAGCGAGTGAGGCATGTGGGGATGGTACCATGGATGTGTCTAATATGCATTCCTGGGTGCGACAGTTAAATAACCCCAGAACATCCGTGAGATTAAACCAAGGCAGACATTGCCTCGCACCAGTCGGTCTGGCGTCATTATTCAGCGAGTGAGGCATGTGGGGATGGTACCATGGATGTGTCTAATATGCATTCCTGGGTGCGACAGTTAAATAACCCCAGAACATCCGTGAGAATAAACCAAGGCAGTCATTGCCTCGCACCAGCCGGTCTGACATCATCATTCAGCGAGTGAGGCATGTGGGGATGGTACCATGGATGTGTCTAATGTGCATTCCTGGTTGCGACAGTTAAATAACCCCAGAACATCCGTGAGAATAAACCAAGGCAGTCATTGCCTCGCACCAGCCGGTCTGACGTCATCATTCAGCGAGTGAGGCATGTGGGGATGGTACCATGGATGTGTCTAATGTACGTTCCTGGGTGCGACAGTTAAATAACCCCAGAACATCCGTGAGAATAAACCAAGGCAGTCATTGCCTCGCACCAGTCGGTCTGGCGTCATCATTCAGCGAGTGAGGCATGTGGGGATGGTACCATGGATGTGTCTAATATGCATTCCTGGGTGCGACAGTTAAATAACCCCAGAACATCCGTGAGAATAAACCAAGGCAGTCATTGCCTCGCACCAGCCGGTCTGACATCATCATTCAGCGAGTGAGGCATGTGGTGATTGTACCATGGATGTGTCTAATGTACGTTCCTGGATGCGACAGTTAAATAACCCCAGAACATCCGTGAGAATAAACCAAGGCAGTCATTGCCTCGCACCAGTCGGTCTGGCGTCATCATTCAGCGAGTGAGGCATGTGGTGATTGTACCATGGATGTGTCTAATGTACGTTCGTGGATGCGACAGTTAAATAACCCCAGAACATCTGTGAGAATAAACCAAGGCAGTAATTGCCTCGCACCAGTCGGTCTGGCGTCATCATTCAGCGAGTGAGGCATGTGGGGATGGTACCATGGATGTGTCTAATATGCATTCCTGGGTGCGACAGTTAAATAACCCCAGAACATCCGTGAGAATAAACCAAGACAGTCACGGCCTCGCACCAGCCGGTCTGACGTCATCATTCAGCGAGTGAGGCATGTGGGGATTGTACCATGGATGTGTCTAATGTACGTTCCTGGATGCGACAGTTCAATGAAGACAGAACATCCGTGAGAATAAACTAAGACAGTCACGGCCTCGCACCAGCCGGTCTGACGTCATCATTCAGCGAGTGAGGCATGTGGTGAATGTACCATGGATGTGTCTAATGTACGTTCCTGGATGCGACAGTTCAATGAAGACAGAACATCCGTGAGAATAAACTAAGACAGTCACGGCCTCGCACCAGTCGGTCTGGCGTCATCATTCAGCGAGTGAGGCATGTGGTGATTGTACCATGGATGTGTCTAATGTACGTTCCTGGATGCGACAGTTAAATAACCCCAGAAAATCTGTGAGAATAATCCAAGGCAGTCATTGCCTCGCACCAGTCGGTCTGGCGTCATCATTCAGCGAGTGAGGCATGTGGTGATGGTACCATGGATGTGTCTAATATGCATTCCTGGGTGCGACAGTTAAATAACCCCAGAACATCCGTGAGAATAAACCAAGACAGTCACGGCCTCGCACCAGCCGGTCTGACGTCATCATTCAGCGAGTGAGGCATGTGGTGATTGTACCATGGATGTGTCTAATGTGCGTTCCTGGGTGCGACAGTTCAATGAAGCCACAACATCTGTGAGAATAAACCAAGACAGTCACGGCCTCGCACCAGCCGCTCTGGCGTCATGATCCAGCGAGTGAGGCATGTGGTGACGGTACCATGGACGTGTCTAATATGCATTCCTGGGTGCGACAGTTAAATAACCCCAGAACATCCGTGAGAATAAACCAAGGCAGTCATTGCCTCGCACCAGTCGGTCTGGCGTCATCATTCAGCGAATGAGGCATGTGGTGATGGTACCATGGACGTGTCTAATATGCATTCCTGGGTGCGACAGTTAAATAACCCCAGAACATCCGTGAGAATAAACCAAGGCAGTCATTGCCTCGCACCAGCCGGTCTGACATCATCATTCAGCGAGTGAGGCATGTGGTGATTGTACCATGGATGTGTCTAATGTGCGTTCCTGGGTGCGACAGTTAAATAACCCCAGAACATCCGTGAGAATAAACCAAGGCAGTCATTGCCTCGCACCAGTCGGTCTGGCGTCATCATTCAGCGAGTGAGGCATGTGGGGATGGTACCATGGATGTGTCTAATATGCATTCCTGGGTGCGACAGTTAAATAACCCCAGAACATCCGTGAGAATAAACCAAGGCAGTCATTGCCTCGCACCAGCCGGTCTGACATCATCATTCAGCGAGTGAGGCATGTGGTGATTGTACCATGGATGTGTCTAATGTGCGTTCCTGGGTGCGACAGTTAAATAACCCCAGAACATCCGTGAGAATAAACCAAGGCAGTCATTGCCTCGCACCAGTCGGTCTGGCGTCATCATTCAGCGAGTGAGGCATGTGGGGATGGTACCATGGATGTGTCTAATATGCATTCCTGGGTGCGACAGTTAAATAACCCCAGAACATCCGTGAGATTAAACCAAGGCAGACATTGCCTCGCACCAGTCGGTCTGGCGTCATTATTCAGCGAGTGAGGCATGTGGGGATGGTACCATGGATGTGTCTAATATGCATTCCTGGGTGCGACAGTTAAATAACCCCAGAACATCCGTGAGAATAAACCAAGGCAGTCATTGCCTCGCACCAGCCGGTCTGACATCATCATTCAGCGAGTGAGGCATGTGGGGATGGTACCATGGATGTGTCTAATGTGCATTCCTGGTTGCGACAGTTAAATAACCCCAGAACATCCGTGAGAATAAACCAAGGCAGTCATTGCCTCGCACCAGCCGGTCTGACGTCATCATTCAGCGAGTGAGGCATGTGGGGATGGTACCATGGATGTGTCTAATGTACGTTCCTGGGTGCGACAGTTAAATAACCCCAGAACATCCGTGAGAATAAACCAAGGCAGTCATTGCCTCGCACCAGTCGGTCTGGCGTCATCATTCAGCGAGTGAGGCATGTGGGGATGGTACCATGGATGTGTCTAATATGCATTCCTGGGTGCGACAGTTAAATAACCCCAGAACATCCGTGAGAATAAACCAAGGCAGTCATTGCCTCGCACCAGCCGGTCTGACATCATCATTCAGCGAGTGAGGCATGTGGTGATTGTACCATGGATGTGTCTAATGTACGTTCCTGGATGCGACAGTTAAATAACCCCAGAACATCCGTGAGAATAAACCAAGGCAGTCATTGCCTCGCACCAGTCGGTCTGGCGTCATCATTCAGCGAGTGAGGCATGTGGTGATTGTACCATGGATGTGTCTAATGTACGTTCGTGGATGCGACAGTTAAATAACCCCAGAACATCTGTGAGAATAAACCAAGGCAGTAATTGCCTCGCACCAGTCGGTCTGGCGTCATCATTCAGCGAGTGAGGCATGTGGGGATGGTACCATGGATGTGTCTAATATGCATTCCTGGGTGCGACAGTTAAATAACCCCAGAACATCCGTGAGAATAAACCAAGACAGTCACGGCCTCGCACCAGCCGGTCTGACGTCATCATTCAGCGAGTGAGGCATGTGGGGATTGTACCATGGATGTGTCTAATGTACGTTCCTGGATGCGACAGTTCAATGAAGACAGAACATCCGTGAGAATAAACTAAGACAGTCACGGCCTCGCACCAGCCGGTCTGACGTCATCATTCAGCGAGTGAGGCATGTGGTGAATGTACCATGGATGTGTCTAATGTACGTTCCTGGATGCGACAGTTCAATGAAGACAGAACATCCGTGAGAATAAACTAAGACAGTCACGGCCTCGCACCAGTCGGTCTGGCGTCATCATTCAGCGAGTGAGGCATGTGGTGATTGTACCATGGATGTGTCTAATGTACGTTCCTGGATGCGACAGTTAAATAACCCCAGAAAATCTGTGAGAATAATCCAAGGCAGTCATTGCCTCGCACCAGTCGGTCTGGCGTCATCATTCAGCGAGTGAGGCATGTGGTGATGGTACCATGGATGTGTCTAATATGCATTCCTGGGTGCGACAGTTAAATAACCCCAGAACATCCGTGAGAATAAACCAAGACAGTCACGGCCTCGCACCAGCCGGTCTGACGTCATCATTCAGCGAGTGAGGCATGTGGTGATTGTACCATGGATGTGTCTAATGTGCGTTCCTGGGTGCGACAGTTCAATGAAGCCACAACATCTGTGAGAATAAACCAAGACAGTCACGGCCTCGCACCAGCCGCTCTGCCGTCATGATCCAGCGAGTGAGGCATGTGATGATGATACCATGGATGTGTCTAATGTGCGTTCCTGGATGCGACAGTTCAATGAAGAGAGAACATCTGTGAGAATAAACCAAGACAGTCACGGCCTCGCACCAGCCGCTCTGCCGTCATGATCCAGCGAGTGAGGCATGTGGTGACGGTACCATGGACGTGTCTAATATGCATTCCTGGGTGCGACAGTTAAATAACCCCAGAACATCCGCGAGAATAAACCAAGGCAGTCATTGCCTCGCACCAGCCGGTCTGACGTCATCATTCAGCGTGTGAGGCATGTGGTGATTGTACCATGGATGTGTCTAATGTGCGTTCCTGGGTGCGACAGTTAAATGACGCCAGAACATAGTGTGACAAAAAACCGAGACAGTCACAGCCTGCCACCAGCCGATCCAGCGAGTGAAGAACGTTGTTTTGGAGGATCGCTGATTGAGCATTTTCAGATCTTCATGCAGGATTTTGAGCGCAGATCCCACAGAAATGCCAATTTTGGAGGAGATGTCTCCAACTGTCTTGGTTTGTTGGCACACGATGTTCTGTCTTCATTTAACTGTCTCATCCAGGAACGTACGAGGGCTGTTCAATAAAGAATGATTACATTTTTTTTTTTTTTTTTTTTTTTTTTTTTTTTTTGACAACGTACCTTTACTCATCCTCATAATTCTGCTGTTCCTTCTCAAAATAGTCTCCCCTGAATGCGATCCACTTGTTCTAGTGTTTCTGCCAGTCTTCAAAGGCATGCTGGAAACCATTTTTTGAGAGATACTTCAAAATCTCCTCCGCAGCCTTCACCACTGCTTCTGATGATGGATAATGCCTCTCAAGAAGGTGTTTCCTCAAGTTAGGGAATACAGAAGTGTCACATGGGGCTAAATCCGCACTATAGGGAGGGTAAAGGGTGCACTTCACGTTGACTTTTGCAAGATATTCAGCAACAACATTGGCAATATGAGGCCGCGCATTATCGTGGTACAACATCCAGCCTGCTTCACGGAAATGTGGTCTTTTGCACCTGATATGGACTTGCAATGTTTTCAGGACATTCCTGTAGTGTTGTCCAGTTGCTGATGTGTGTGCAGGTGCAACATGCTGATAAACCATTCCATGAATATCAAAGAATGAGATGATCATAACTTTCCCAGCAGAAGCAACCACTTTTGCTTTTTTGGTGGTTGGTGATGAAGGAGATATCCACATTGAGCTTTCTTGTTTATTCTCAGGATCAAAATGCTGTAGCCAAGTTTCATCAGCAGTGATCACGTTTGAAAGAGACTCCGGATCTTCCTCTAACATCAACTTTAACTACATGCAGACCTGCATGCGAATGTCCTTTTGTTCGGGAATCAACAGTCTTAGAACGCATCGCGCACAAACACGTCTCATGTGTAATGTTTCTGTCACCAACGTGTGGGTGGCACCCAATGAAATGTTCAGTATTTCAGAAAGTGATCTTAAGGTAATTCGTCGATCCTCTCTCACAATGACAGCAGCAGTGTTGATGTTTTCTTCCGTAAGAGCAGTAACTGGAGCACCGGGTCCAGCTTCCTTTGAAATTGTTTCCCGTCTTTAAACATTTTAAATCACCTTCGAGCTGTGCTGTAGGGAAGAACAGACTCTCCATAGGTCTCCTGTAACATTGTATAAGCCTCAACTGAAGATTTGTTGAGACGAAAGCAGAATTTTAAAGCCGAATGCTATTCCTCGCATGTTAGCTCCATTGCAGCGGTAGGTGATACTGAACATGTCTGAACTTGGCTGGCTCTCACAGGCGGGAACCAGGAGTACCAACAATGAAACTACTACGGCGTGTTTGTTTTACATTAAGCTAACAGAATATAATAAGGTTGAATTTTAGTGCGAAAAATTATGACCGTAAAAAATTAGATCATTCTTTATGGAACAGACCTCGTACATTAGACACATCCATGGTACCATCACCACATTCCTCAATCAACTGGCGATGATTTTCAATAGATGTTACACCACGAAAATGGGGAAAACGTCGCTATATTAAGTAACAAACCCAGTCCTAACTCTCGTAACTACCGCTAGAGTTCTTTGCACTATACAGTGCTGCCATCTTTGTCATGTTCAGAAAGAGTCCACGTGTATTTAAAAAGAAACCAGAAGTTCCTAGCTGGTCCCAGTCCTGAAAAAAAAGTATAAACTTGAACGTAGCACGTACATCCATAGAAACTTTATAGCTGGAAGGAGTATAGCTTAAGTAAATTGGTTGCCATGCAACGCTGAAGCTCCCGCCAACATTAGAGTGCTGTAAAAGCCAACTAGAATGAAAGTTAAAGTTACACAGAAGTGAAATAGAAGTGTAAGAGGTGTATTTTCACTCATAGTATGTATTGTATTTTCACAGAGACAACTATACTGAACTTCTTCGACTGCCCTCATGTTCGTGCCATTTACTACTACGCCGAAGCTGTCATGTCTGTAAACAACTGCACGTTCTGGGGTGTCAAACGAGAGGACCACTCTTTATTTGCGAGGTATATAGGTGATGAGAATCCGACATGGATCCAGGGTTCCTTTAGTGAGGCACTGGTTTATTTTGATACATGTTGTGATTTTGTCCAGTTTTTCACTTGATTTTCTATCAGGGGCGGTTCCTCCATAAGGTTGCAGGTTTGCACTACACCCACTGATTCTGAATATACAACAGGTGCATTTTGCACATTAAAGCTGTACTTGTTTGCATTGTTTTATATACAAACATGTTTCAATTACGCTTATCGTCTGTAGCTGCCCATGACCGCAGAAGTCGAAATAAACAGAGGTTAGCTGTAGGAGCCGCCAGGTTTGCAGCGAAGTGTTAACCTAAGATTTCGCCCAAATGTAGGTTCTCTGAGGGGGTTGCGGGAAGGTGAAGAGATGGGAGGGGCTTCTTATACATTGCTTAAATGGAGGTTTATAAACCTAGCTCCTCCTACTCTTAGCAACGGCTATAGCGTGACCTTCAGGCTTAGCTTCTGTGTGCTCTGCTTTTCGAACACAGGGAGAATTTAATGAAATGCATGGAGGTTATTCAGAAGAGAGCTCTGTTAAACAACAACTTGTTCAGGCTTCTGGGTCTATGGCCACTTTGAAAGATTATAATTTTGTATTCTGGCTGTCTTTCTTCTACAAGATCATGCCACATGTGGACATTTTGTACAATCAGCTGCAGAAACGAGACTGCAATGCAACGTTTGCCATCGCCCAGCTAAACGCATTTGAAAGGGAAGTGCAAAAGGTAAGAAATAGCGTGGATGTCGAGGAACACGAAGAAACTGCAATTAAGAGGAGAAGAATAGAAGATCATGATGTGAAAAGAAGAGAAGCTCTTGAAGTATGTGACATTCTTAGAGAAGCAAAGGACAGATTTAGCTTCACGGGGCATCTGGTAGCCTCAACTTTGTTTCATCAAGAACATTTCTAAGACATTTCCAGAGGATTCCCTTAGAAAAACAATAAGGTTCTATCCTTTTATCATTGGAACAAAAATTCGTAGAGAACTGACTGTAATTTACAGTCGAGAGGAATTTCGTGTAATGTCCGGCGCTTTGTGCTTGATGGACTTCATTAAGGAAAACAACTTATGTGCTACATTCAGCGAATATGTCAAACTCCTCCGAGTACTGTTAACTATGCCAATGTGTACCGCTGAAGCAGAATGCTCTTTCTCAACTTTAAAAATAGTAAAAACTTTCCTTAGGAACAGAATGTCACAGGACCGATTGTCAGCATTAGCAATGCTTTCAATTGAGAGAGATTTTGTTATGAAGATCAGCGACTTCAACGCAAAAGTTATCGATAGATTCGCCAGGTCTATGGAGAGTAGAGCAGAGAATCTGTATAAATAGGTGAGTCACTACTACTCTGTATTTTATTTTTCATTTGTACACCACCAATAATTTAACCCACCAGCCGCCACTGGTTTCTACTCTGAAGTAGCCATAATACTCTCCACGTAACCTGCGTGATGAGTGGTCTGCACTGCGTGACAACAAGCTCAGGACCGTGAAGGAGCTTCCGATTCACTAGGCGACCTCCTGTCGATTATCCCTACGAGAGGAAGTGATTTTGGCTCGCCTGCTATTTTAGTCATAGTTATTTTATTAACCAGGACCCCAGAAGTATTATGTGGTTTAAATGAGAAGGTGTTTGTTCTTGAGCGCTACTAAGTGAGCAACCAATCAGAGTCCTGCGGTGTTGTATTACATTCCCGCTATGTGGTGTGTGAGGAGCTCCAACCTAATCCATCTGTATGAAATACTATTCGCGCTAAGACTGATCCATGTGGAATGTACAGAGTAATGTATCTAACATAACCATTAAAACCACATATTTTTAGCTCAATTAGTTTTTCTAATACAAATAAATAGACCACTATTACCTGTATTACGAGGGCTATCCAGAAAGTAGATTACGTTTTCGTCTGTTTCCGCTAGGGGCGGGGCTAGCGCGGCCATCTTGGGGTCAGAGCGTTGCGCAGCTCAGTCGGCATCTAGCCGTGCTAGTGAGAGGTTCGTGCTGTGCTCCGTTCAGATACTGTGACGGTTTGAAATGTCTGCGTTAATTGAAAATCCCGCGAGCTGCGAGGTGCGTGCAGTAATAAGGTTTCTGACTGCAAAAAACTGTAAACCGATAGAAATCTATCGGCAGCTTTGTGAAGTGTATGGGGACAACATTATCACTGAAGGTGGAGTGCGTCAGTGGGTCATCAGATTTAAAAATGGCCGAACCAATGTTCACGACGAAGATCGAAGTGGGAGACCCAGCATAGTGACTGCCGAACTTGTCGAAAAAGTCGATGCTAAAGTCCGTGAAAATCGAAGGTTCACAATAACGGAACTTTCTTTGAGTTTTCCACAAATTTCGCGAAGTTTGTTGCACGAAATCATCAGCGAAAAGCTTGGTTACCACAAGTTTTGTGCAAGATGGATTCCAAAAATCTTGACAGAGGACCAAAAATCTTGACAGAGGACCACAAAAATCAGCGAATGGCTGCAGCGTTGAACTTTTTGGACGTTTACCATAAGGATGGTGACTCTTTACTCGATCGCATCGTTACTGGTGACGAAACATGGGTGAAACACGTGAACTGTGAAACGAAATTGCAATCAATGCAGTGGGGGCACACAAGTTCTCCCCAAAAACCCAAGAAATGCATGTAAACAATGTCGGCAAGGAAGATGATGGCGACTGTTTTTTGGGACAGAAAAGGTGTGATTTTGGTGGACTTCCTGGAAAGAGGCACTACAATAAACTCTCAGAGGTATTGCCAAACTCTCCAAAAACTCAGAAGAGCCATTCAAAACAAGCGCAGAGGAATGTTGAGCTCTAAGATCTTGTTGATTCACGACAACGCCCGGCCCCACACGGCAAATGTCACTCGTGAAGTTCTTGAATCTTTTAAGTGGGAGTTGTTTCCTCATCCGCCGTACAGTCCCGACCTGGCACCGAGCGACTTCCACCTATTCCCAGCAATGAAGAAGTGGCTGGCTATGCAGCGTTTTGATGACGACGCACAGCTGCAAGAAGAGGTAACGAAGTGGTTGAAGGCGCAGGCGGCCGAATGTTTCGACGAAGGAATTTCCAAGCTCGTACATCGCTACGATAAATGCCTTAATTTGAATGGTGACTATGTCGAAAAGTAATATTTGAGTGTGGCTTTCATCTGTATATAATAAAATTTGTTTCCTATACTTTGTTTACTTTTTATTCCAAAACGTAATCTACTTTCTGGATAGCCCTCGTATAACAATAAATCGCAACGTAAGCACTGTATGAACACCATTATTGGTTGGTATGTATGCGTGTACGTATATTTGTAATTACTCAGAACTGAAACGTAAATGTTTGACATGACGTGATAAAAGAATTACTTTGAATAATCCAATTCCAGCGAGGAGAGGAAACAATAAATTTCCTGCTGCCCTGGTAGAACGTGTGTGGTCACATTATATCTTTGTTTATGAATGGTTCGTAATCTCTATTTACTCTAGAGAGTTCAAAGTGGTTGGTGTGTACGTATGTACATATACTTTTAATTACTCCGAACTTAAATTTAAACTACTACATGACGGATAAAGGAATTACTGTGAATAAGTCGAGGTGCAAACACTTCATTTCCTGTTAGCCTGAGGAATGTTGTATGCTTATGTTTATGAATGAATGCTGGATAAGAAGTGTTTATTTACTCTGGACAGCCCAGAGCAAGATCATTCAGCTGTTCTTTGCACAACAGTAGAGTAAGAGTTAAATAGTGCAATGGCTTCTTGCGGTGAATTTAGTGGCGAGTCAAAAAGACAATTATTGCAAAGTCAGGCTCGAAGTATTACTTTTAAGGTGTACACGTTCCTCAAAAAATTTTCGGAAACAGAAACTAAAATGAGTTATTGCAAAGAATACTTCCGTTTAAAAACACGGAAAAGTGTATCAGCTGGATCACCTTGCAATTGAAACGGGACACGAGGTAATACGCCTCCCACCTTACCACTGCCAATATAATCCAATTGAGTTGGTGTGGGCTCAAATAAAAAGTGGGATTGCAAACAGAAATAATACTTTTAAACTGACGGACGTTGAACGACTTGTTCACGAAGAATTGACAAGATAACACAACAGGACTGGGAAAACTGTGTAAGGCATGTAGGAAACCTTCAAGAAGACGATTTTAAGAAAGAAATAGCACGTCACCAGATTTTGGAACCTATAATCATCAATTTGCAAGACTCAGACGATGAAGACCGTGACAATGACGAATTGTCTCTTAACGGAAGTGACATTGACAGCGATATGGATGAGCCACTGGCAGTTCCATTGGATTACAAAAACAGGTAATTCATAAACTATAATTATAGTATTTAAAAATATACATAATTTGCCAAAATGCTTTTTCCAATTTTGATTTTGGCAACTGCATTATTGTAAAAGTTTGTAAAATATAATTTGCTTATCCTTACGTCTGCGCCAAGCAGACCTGCATGTTGTACGAGAGTGCAAGAGAGAGAGAGAGGGAAATATAAAATGAGTGGGGTCACAAGCTGGCAACGCTGAGTGTGATACGGCATCTGATTAGCTGGACTGTAGAAGTCTTCCTATTTGAAACACATGATAGTTTGTCCGCTGTGCGGTTCATTTCTGACGTTTTAGTTTAGCACGTCTCCGCAGGTCTCTCCCGCTGCTGGCCAGCATCGCGGAGACCCTGGCGGAAGAAGAGCAAGCGTTGGCCAAGGTTTTAGATTTCATTTTCGATTTAAATTTTATAATCTACGAGGGCTGTTCAATAAAGAATGATCACTCTTTTTGTTGACCACGTAACTTTACTCATCCTCATAATTTTGATGGTTCTTCTCAAAATAGTCTCCCTGAATACGATGCACTTGTCACAGCGTTTCTGCCAGTCTTCAAAGACATGCTGGAAATAATTTTGAGAGATCCTTCAAAATTTCCTCCGTAGGCTTCACCACTGCTTCTGATAATGGATAAGGCCTTCCACGAAGACGTTTCTTCAAGTTAGGAAATAGAGAACTGTCGCATGGGGATAAATCCGGACTATAGGGAGGGTGAGGGATGCACTTCATGTTGACTTTTGCAAGATATTCAGCAACATTGGCAATATGCGGCCGCACATTATCGTGGTGCAGCATCCATTCTGTTTCACGGAAATGTGGTCTTTTGCGCCTGATATGGACTTGCAATGTTTTGGACATCCCTGTGGTATTGTCCAGTTACTGATGTGTTCCCGTAGGAAAGGGGATCCGTCCCCATCAGCTGCCGTGGTGCGGGCGCTGTGGACCCCTAGCAATCGTGGTACCTCTGACGTTACTAGAGGAACCTCGGGCCGAACATTCGAGCCCCTCCTGATAGGGAGTTGTTCGGATTGGGTTGGACTCGAGCGGGCAGTGGTTCCCGATACCCGTGGGAGATCGGGTACGTCTCCGGACGGGGTTGAGGGAAGCCATTGATATTCTCGCGTACTAGCCAGCATAGATTACCAGGCGGCCCCACCGAGGTCATATCAGTAGCCTTCCCATTTTGGAGTTGGCGCGCGTAAGTGGCGTATGCACTTCCATCCCGTCTTGGGTCCACAGGACCAGATGGGGGGTAGGGGGTTTCTTAGTCTCTAGGTCTTGCACTATGGAAAGCGCCACGGAGGCCCCGGGCGTACTTTTGGGACAGCTCGGTATTTCCCTGGTCGAAGGAGGCCCGGGTCCTTGATCCTACGGGTTCAGGACTAATGGGAGTAGAACTTCCAGCATGACATAACATGTTACTGATGTGTGCGCAGGTACACCATGCTGATAAACCATTCCATGAATATCAAAGAATGAGATGACCATAACCTACCCTGAAGAAGTAACCACTTCTGCTTTTGGGGGTTGGTGATGAAGGATATTTCCACACTGAGCTTTGCTGTTTGCTCTCAGGACAAAAATGGTGTAGCCAAGTTTCATCGGCAGTGATTACGTTTGAAAGAAACTCCGAATCTTCCTCTAACATCAACTTTAATTGCATGTTACCTCCATTACAGCGGTAGGCGATAGTGAAGATGTCTTAACTAGACTGCTTCTCACAGGCGGGAACCAGGAGTACCAACTATGAAACTACTGCGGCGTGCTTGTTTCACATTAAGCTAACAGAATATAATAAGATTGAATTTTAGTGCGAAAAATTTTGATCAATCTTTATTGAACAGCCCTCGCAGCACCCCATAATTTGGAATTTTCATCTTTTTATGGTTTAAAGCTTTCTTTTAGTATTGAGATACCGTTGTACGGGTTTTTATCTTGATTTTGCTTATCTGTATTTTTTAACCTTTTAGATCGAAGATCTTGTAGCTGAACGTCCTTAAACCCAATTATCCATCCTACCTAACCTAGACGGTTCACTCACTGGTGAGTCGAACATAGGACGTCCCTAATCCCGAGCAATACTATAAATCACCGACATAGAAAACAATAGAATGTTCTCTCAAAAAATGGTTTCCAGCATGTCTTTGAAAAGACATGTCTTTCTGTAGTTCCCGAACTATAAAGCCCGGGTCTTAAAGTACTTACAGCATAGTAAGTCGTCATTAAGGTAGTTGTCTCTTGTGTTTATGAGAACTCCTAGTGGTTTACCGGGAGAAACACGAGTCAGTTGGAGAATTTAATGTCATACCCGGGTCTTAAAGTACTTACAGCATAGTAAGTCGTCATTAAGGTGTGTTTATGAGAACTCCTAGTGGTTTACTGGGAAAAACACGAGTCAGTTGGAGAATTTAATGTCATACCCGGGTCTTAAAGTACTTACAGCATAGTAAGTCGTCATTAAGGTGTGTTTATGAGAACTCCTAGTGGTTTACTGGGAAAAACACGAGTCAGTTGGAGAATTTAATGTCATACCCGTGTCTTAAAGTACTTACAGCATAGTAAGTCGTCATTAAGGTAGTTGTCTCATGTGTTTATGAGAACTCCTAGTGGTTTACTGGGAAAAACACGAGTCAATTGAAGAATTTAATGTCATACCCGAGCCTTAAAGTACTTACAGCATAGTAAGTCGTCATTAAGGTAGTTGTCTCTTGTGTTTATGAGAACTCCTAGTGGTTTACCGGGAAAAACACGAGTCAGTTGGAGAATTTAATGTCATACCCGGGTCTTAAAGTACTTACAGCATAGTAAGTCGTCATTAAGGTAGTTGTCTCATGTGTTTATGAGAACTCCTAGTGATTTACCGTGAAAAATACGAGTCAGTTGGAGAATTTAATGTCATACCCAGGTCTTAAAGTACTTACAGCATAGTAAGTCGTCATTAAGGTAGTGTTCTCATGTGTTTATGAGAACTCCTAGTGATTTACCGTGAAAAATACGAGTCAGTTGGAGAATTTAATGTCATACCCGGGTCTTAAAGTACTTACAGCATAGTAAGTCGTCATTAAGGTAGTTGTCTCTTGTGTTTATGAGAACTCCTAGTGGTTTACTGGGAAAAACACGAGTCAATTGAAGAATTTAATGTCATACCCGGGCCTTAAAGTACTTACAGCATAGTAAGTCATCATTAAGGAAGCTGTCTCATGTGTTTAGTAGAACTCCTAGTGGTTTACCGGGAAAAACACGAGTCAGTTGGAGAATTTAATGTCATGCCCGGGCCTTAAAGTACTTACAGCATAGTAAGTCGTCATTAAGGTAGTTGTCTCATGTGTTTATGAGAACTCCTAGTGGTTTACCGGAAAAAACACGAGTCAGTTGGAGAATTTAATGTCATACCCGGGCCTTAAAGTACTTACAGCATAGTAAGTCATCATTAAGGGAGCTGTCTCGTGTGTTTATTAGAACTCCTAGTGGTTTACCGGGAAAAACACGAGTCAGTTGGAGAATTTAATGTCATACCCGGGTCTTAAAGTACTTACAGCATAGTAAGTCATCATTAAGGGAGCTGTCTCATGTGTTTATTAGAACTCCTAGTGGTTTACCGGGAAAAACACGAGTCAGTTGGAGAATTTAATGTCATACCCGGGTCTTAAAGTACTTACAGCATAGTAAGTCATCATTAAGGGAGCTGTCTCATGTGTTTATTAGAACTCCTAGTGGTTTACCGGGAAAAACACGAGTCAGTTGGAGAATTTAATGTCATACCCGGGCCTTAAAGTACTTACAGCATAGTAAGTCGTCATTAAGGTAGTTGTCTCATGTGTTTATGAGAACTCCCAGTGGTTTACCGGGAAAAACACGAGTCAGTTGCAGAATTTAATGTCATACCCGGGTCTTAAAGTACTTACAGCATAGTAAGTCGTCATTAAGGTAGTTGTCTCATGTGTTTATGAGAACTCCTAGTGGTTTACCGGGAAAAACACAAGTCAGTTGAAGAATTTAATGTCATACCCGGGCCTTAAAGTACTTACAGCATAGTAAGTCGTCATTAAGGTAGTTGTCTCATGTGTTTATGAGAACTCCTAGTGGTTTACCGGGAAAAACACGAGTCAGTTGGAGAATTTAATGTCATGCCCGGGCCTTAAAGTACTTACAGCATAGTAAGTCGTCATTAAGGTAGTGTTCTCATGTGTTTATGAGAACTCCTACTGATTTACCGTGAAAAACACGAGTCAGTTGGAGAATTTAATATCATACCCGGGTCTTAAAGTACTTACAGCATAGTAAGTCACCATTAAGGGAGCTGTCTCATGTGTTTATTAGAACTCCTAGTGGTTTACCGGAAAAAACACGAGTCAGTTGGAGAATTTAATGTCATACCCGGGCCTTAAAGTACTTACAGCATAGTAAGTCGTCATTAAGGTAGTTCTCTCATGTGTTTATGAGAACTCCTAGTGGTTTACCGGAAAAAACACGAGTCAGTTGGAGAATTTAATGTCATACCCGGGTCTTAAAGTACTTACAGCAGAGTAAGTCGCCATTAAGGTAGTTGTCTCATGTGTTTATGAGAACTCCTAGTGGTTTACCGGAAAAAACACGAGTCAGTTGGAGAATTTAATGTCATACCCGGGTCTTAAAGTACTTACAGCATAGTAAGTCACCATTAAGGGAGCTGTCTCATGTGTTTATTAGAACTCCTAGTGGTTTACCGGAAAAAACACGAGTCAGTTGGAGAATTTAATGTCATACCCGGGCCTTAAAGTACTTACAGCATAGTAAGTCATCATTAAGGAAGCTGTCTCATGTGTTTATTAGAACTCCTAGTGGTTTACCGGGAAAAACACGAGTCAGTTGGAGAATTTAATGTCATGCCCGGGTCTTAAGGTACTTACAGCATAGTAAGTCGCCATTAAGGTAGTTGTCTCTTGTGTTTATGAGAACTCCTAGTGGTTTACTGGGAAAAAACACGAGTCAATTGAAGAATTTAATGTCATACCCGGGCCTTAAAGTACTTACAGCATAGTAAGTCATCATTAAGGAAGCTGTCTCATGTGTTTATTAGAACTCCTAGTGGTTTACCGGGAAAAACACGAGTCAGTTGGAGAATTTAATGTCATGCCCGGGTCTTAAAGTACTTACAGCATAGTAAGTCGTCATTAAGGTAGTTGTCTCATGTGTTTATGAGAACTGCTAGTGGTTTACCGGGAAAAACACGAGTCAGTTGGAGAATTTAATGTCATACCCGGGCCTTAAAGTACTTACAGCATAGTAAGTCGTCATTAAGGTAGTTGTCTCGTGTGTTTATGAGAACTCATAGCGGTTTACCGGGAGAAACACGAGTCAGTTGGAGAATTTAATGTCATGTCGGCACGTTGGCCATAGTAGTTCAAGGGTTAGAGCGGCTGGACGGTAACCAGAAGATCCGTGGTTCAAATCCCAGCTATGGCATTGAATTTTTCAGTCTGGCTCTACCGTTTCATAATGGTCTGCAGCACGTGTTCAAGGACAGGCAGAGACGCTATATAAAGTGCATTGAAGGAGGAGACTACTTTGAAAAAGATCATGAAAACATTGAATTGCATTAATAAATATCTGTGGAAAAAATCAGTCTCAGTCTTTTGTTAATCAGCTCTCGTATTATAAATTTGGAAATATCCTATTTTCAATTGTTTGGCCTTCGTTGTTTGACAACAAATCTATACCCGACTACCACCTCATTGTGAATGTTTCTGAAATAAATTGTTTATTTTTTTCTATTTTAGCATCCAGTTTAGTCAGTGGGAATCAGAACTGCCTTCTTGTACCCTTGACACCTGCAACGGTTGGGGTTTGAAGGCAATTCATTACCCGGCCACTGGTTCCTTCGACGTTCGTACTTCAGATGCTCCACCTTTCTGCAGTGAGTAGACACTAATTACATATTTATATAAGAACCTTATCTATAACCTATACTAATATTATAAAAGAGATAATATTTGTGTATCTATTGAGGTGCCTGTATTTATGGTAGTTTAAAAAACCATCGGTTCAACTGGATAATTCTTCCACGAAACAAAATCTCTAGTCTTTCTGGTGGATTTGGGCTACAACTTACCTTTTAATCTCAATTTACAAACAGATAAAGGACTAAGTTTCTTTAAAATATCAATGCCATGGTGGTCTTAAAAACAAGCAAACAAAAGCTAGTGAACTTCGTTGCTCTTCTGTTGACAGTTACTCTCCAAAGTTTCAGCAATTTTGGACGCTCAGTTGTTATGTAACAGTCGTTTGAGTGAGTTAATGTGAGTGTTTTTATGAAACTGGACAAAATCAAGTATCGAGTTGTCATTAAATATGTTTTTGAAAGGCAATACGCCTACTGCCAAACGAACGCCAAATTAAAGTGAGAGAGATAGCAGAAGCTATGAACATCTCAAAAGAACGTGTTTGTCACATATTAAATCAACATTTAGACATGAGAAGGCGTCAGCACGTTGGGTGCCGCGTTTGCTCACGTTAGACCAAAAACGTCTTCGAGTGAACATTTCCAACGCTCTGTTGGCGCAGGTTAGGCGCAATGAATCCGAGTTTTGGCGCTGATTATTACTGTAGATGAAACTTGGATACACCATTATACGCCCGAAACAAAAATACAGTCCAAACAGTGGACTGCAAAGGAGAAACCGGCTCCAAAAATGGCAAAACAGTTTTCTCGGCATTTTTTAGCCTTTCGTGAATGCGAATTGGCCTTTCAGCTTCCGCAGTCAAAAATTCATCACAGAACGCTGTCTAATACGAATGTCGATGTCAGCCATTTTGCAAGAGGATGCAGTGCTGCCGCCTGTTGACTTAGGAAGTTACTACTGCAGGAATTGGAGAAGATGGTTTGAGGAATGGCGCCAAATTTAAAGTTTTAACATAACTTTGTCCAGCTAGTAGTAACTGTTGAACAACTCATAAGATTTTATATAAATAGGCTACAAATATGCTTGATAATGTGTATTCCTTTTCCAAACAGATGTCATTTAAAAACATTTTTGAAAGTACAAATTTCGCTCAGAGTTGAGAATTAATGTTACAAGATTGTCACCTGAGTGCTCATTCTGTGACGAACATTGTTAAAGAACGCAGTTTACCAAATTAGAAGTTTCTATATTTAGATCTCCAGGGAAACAACAAGGGTGAATATCCAACTGCCAAAAGGCTGACCAATTAAATGAGGGGGATAATATAATATACGGATTCTGTATCTTCTATGCATGATATTCTGAAATCTCTTGGGTTCAAATATAGGAGAACCAATGATGGTCGCAAAATTCTGCTTGAAAGAAGGGATATTGTTGCTGCAAGACTTAAATTTCTGCGCACAATACACAACATTAGTACTTGAGATTCATGGTGTAAAATGCTTCATAAATGCACATACATATCCCCCGCCATCTTATAAACAAATATAAATTTCATATTATAAAGAAATTTCAGGACTAGCTATGGGAAGCCTGCTATCACCATTTTTGGCCAATCTATACATGAGCTTTTTCGAAACACATATAACTAAAGCCTTCTCTCATATGTTTAAAACATGGTACAGATACGTAGACGACATCTTTGCAATAGTGCCCTACAAACAAATAGATGATGCTTTGAAACTACTCAACCTGCAAGAACCCAGCATACAATTCACAGTGGAAACTGAAGAGGACTGTACTCTACCTTTTTTAGACCTTAAAATAAAAAAGCAATGCAAAACTAGAATTTGGTATCCATAGAAGAGCAACACACACAGATAATTACATCAAAGCAAATAGTTTCAACCCAATTCCACACAAACATGCAACCATCAACAGTCTGACACACAGATTAGTAAATCTACCTCTCAGCCAGCAAGAATATCAAAACGGATACCATCAAATCTTAAAAACTGCAATTAAAAATGGATATGGAAAAAACCTTGTAGATAAAAAACTAAAATTATTCAAACTTCAAAAGAGATTAAAACAGATCACAGCTCTCACACCAATAAAACAAGAAATTAGATTTGCTAATTTACTTACCACCCCTGGGCCACAAAAAAGTTCCAAAAAATATTCAAGAAATACAATATAACATTGGCACCAAAAAACAATTACAACATTAAAAACCTACTTCACAGTAATAATACTGATAAGATAAAACCAGAGGAAAAGTCAGGCATTTACAAGATTAAGTGTAAAGACTGTGAAAAAATTTACATAGGGAGGACAAAAAGAAACATAGGCACTAGAAAGAAAGAACACTTCAGGCACTTAAGATACAAAAATATTGATAAGTCCGCAATAGCAGCTCATTTCTGGTCTGAAAATCATGAAATTGAAGATAGCACAGAATTACTAAAATACGTACAAAAACATGGTGAACTCGTCATATGGGAGAGGATATACATAGAAAAGCATAAAAACCAACTAATGAACTTTGAAATCCCGCCAGAAGAGAATCCCACATTTAAGTTCATCACTAAATCAACAGATGGCAGCAGCAACCCCAGAATTACCCACACCGCTGGATCTAGCGTCAGTCGCACAAGAGCCGTAGATGCAAACGATGATTTGCGAAACATGTCCTCAAAATAGGTACGAAAGTGAAGCAGATGTGTAAAAAATACGACTCGTCTATAATTTAATAATTTTAAGCTTAACTGTGGTGTTCCAATACAGTTAAATCTCGAAAAGTTTGTTTGTTGTCCATTACAGACAGTACACAATCATGGCATTGAAGTAGAAACTATATTCACAAATTGTTGAAATGTCA
Source organism: Mantis religiosa (assembly GCA_030765055.1). Classification (NCBI taxonomy): domain Eukaryota; kingdom Metazoa; phylum Arthropoda; class Insecta; order Mantodea; family Mantidae; genus Mantis; species Mantis religiosa. The sequence goes on along the minus strand of CM060956.1, from coordinate 149,723,423 downwards.
CTATTTTGTTTCACTGTAGCAAACACCTTCTTTGGCAGAACGCATCTAATTTGAGTCATTTTGTTTTTTTGTGCATATGAACGATAGCTGCGTAAGTGAACTGTACTCCAGTTCAAGGTTTTAAGCTTCAGATTTTGCGATAAACATGTATATGATGTCACACACATGCTGAAATATTAAACGAACTTCTCTGTCAGCATCTGTATGATACTTGCTAGGTTGAGACAAAGACAGATATATCTTCCATCTCTGTCGCCCGCTTGCCGTGGAACTGGCAACGCAAAGACAGTAGAATAACGGTACTGGCTCAACCCATGTCCATTCTTCTTTTGTAGCTACTCTAACATCCATTGTCTTTATATGCATCGTACCAACGTAAATAAAAAGTGAACAACGATGCAACGCAGCTGTTATGTTGGTACTGCCACCGTGAAGATGTGAACATCTACATGCTGACTTATCGTCATGAGATCTTACTTCACACGTGAGCTACAGAAACAATAAACAACTGGAAATGTGGGCAAAGACAAACCGTCAAGATTACCTTCCTCAATGGAGGTCGATAGGTAGTGGCAGACGGATTGCCTATACCTAGGCCCGGAACCTCTAATTACAGTCCACACAACAGTCACAGCCAGGTCGTTCAGGTTACACACTAAATCTAGAGCAGCAACTTCCACAAAAACCCTTTTTGACATCAGGTCAATGACTATATTGTCACTTCAAAGAGCAGTGGCCATGTTTGACGCAAAAATAGTCCTTAATGCTAAATATATAATAGATATCACATGAAAAAAGTTGAAAACTGTGAAATCAGGCATTTTGAAGGCTGTCCTAAGTGCTCCAAGTCATACAATATCTGATTAGACTGTGAGCTTGCAAAAGAGCTGTTTTATAGAAGACTTACTTCTGGAGTTCATCCTGCCATCTAGGAACAGGGAAAAGGCTTCTCCAAGAATGGATAAGAAAGTGGGAAGAAATAAGGTTCAGTTGTTATATAAAACAGAAATAATAGAAACAGGCAAGACATCACTCAAGACAGACATTTTGTAAACTCGCGAGTGGTACATGGGTACCAACATAAACTAAGAAAAACAAGTGATTTTATGATTTCCAAAACAACTGTGTTGCCAACTCTGCAAATAGTATGACGTTAGTACGTGCAAAAGCCGTGGAACATCTTGAATGTAATTCTGCATAACATACTGGCATTTGTGTCTAGTGATCCCATTACTGAATTTGTTTATTTTCTACACAATTTGTGCGCACTTCTCTCTTATATAATAGATACATATTGAGGCAGAAACTGCGGTGATGTATTTGCCAACCCCTTGACTTATTTGCCCTTCTTGACCAATATGTTTACAATTTTCTTTCACTAACTTGTGCGTTGAAACCTGCTTTTACATTTGTTTTTCATCCATTTTTCCTTTCTGCATCTCAGTCTTACTGCTTAATTATCCATGCCGACATAGTCAACTTAGGGTTAGTTGCAAATCCTGAGAATACGCTAGGGACATTGTAGTATCGCTTATCAGAGAACACCAACTTGTGTGCAATGAAAATTTGGGGAATATGCATGTATTCGTATAGCTACTCCATCTGTACTGTATTCATCGCACTGAAGTATTTGGAGAATGCCAACAGATGGCAGCACAGGTATTTATTTTTGTTTGCTTTTTAATAAAGGGCCGAATACTGCGTAGCATAAGAAATGTAATTAACTTTTAGGTTTTTGTATTCGGTTTTAATTTTGAAACCGGAGGGAGGCTTGAATTAATGAAAGTGACATTATATAAGCAATTATAGTTGAATATGCACACGAAGATTGTTATTGAAACCTTTGTATTCAGTTATATGTTCAGCAGTGGAGATTGATATTTATCCACATAGCTGAGGAATCGTTTAGGGAATTTTTGAAGCGGAATTGGACTGCTGAGTAAGTCCGATTCAACGCGACAATATTATCACACAAAACTAGTCAAATTAGCACCGTTTAAGCAGAATTTTTGAAGTTCAATTAGAGCTGCTGAGAAAGTCTGATTCAACAAATAATACCAAATAATGCAGAAGACCAACGTGTCGTTAACTCCAAATTAAAATAAGCGCCACTTGCTTCCTGTGCTCTTTGATTGGTTTTGGGTTAGTACCTGAGGCTGGTATATATAAAGATTTTATTAACAATAACAAGGAGTTATAAGGAATGATTTGAGGATGGATTTTAGGATGGCAGTTATACTTCTGCCTATTATGGAGCTCCGCATTAGCACCTCCGTCATTATCGTCATCATATGCTGCCGTACAGTGTGCGGGAGCGCGTAGGGGTTAGTTTCCTTGGCCATGAGCATGGCCGAGGTCCTGAGCATGGCACGAAGGGGATTGGTCGTACATTGTTTTGGTGTTTGAGTGTAGTTTTTTGTTATTGCTGGGAGCTGTTGAGTCCGTGTAGTGTCCGTACGCGTTCGCGTAGAGAGACATTAAAGTTGCCCTCATGGGCTTGTATATGCTGCTCAACCAAGCTGCAGAGCTGTTGGATGAGGTCTAGAAGCTGGTCGAGCTTGGCGCCTGTATGTGAATGACTCTCCTCCAAGCGTGAAAGCTTGCGCGTCACAGAGGATGACTGGTCACTGCTGTAGAGTTGCTGAAGCTGTTGTTGGAGAAGGTGTAGTTGGGTCTGGAGGTCAGTTGTGGTGTCGGCAGAGCGCTGGGCGATTGCTGTTAACTTCGTGAGTTGTTCGGTCTGTTCTGAGAGGCGTCCTGCGATGCTTGTGGTGATTGTTTCTTCTAGTCGGCCCAGACATGGAGCAATGTTGAGTTCCTCAGAGTGGAGTGGACGGATGTCCTCTCTGGGGGACTGTAAGGCTGCGATGGCGTTCTCAAGCGAGGCAAGACGGGCTCCAATAGTCTGTGCCTCTCTCCGAAGATCCTGCAGGGCTTCCCTCAGGCATTCTTCGGGAAAGAAGGCAGCTGCTGCTACGGAAGATAGTATGCGTGGAGCATCTTCCTCCCTGGTAGCTGGTGTGATGCGTTGTCCTTGAAGCCTCGTTCTGGTGTAGAGAGGGCACTGCACCTGACCTGTAAAATGGTCCAGACCATTGCAGGTGGCGCAGTATCTGCGACGGTGCCGTAGATCATGCTTCAGGTGAGGAGAAAGGGCAAATAATCGCTTATAACAAAGAAGGTTTGTCGTCTAGAGAAATAGCAAGAACACCTCACAGATCTCCTTCCATTTTGAACAGTTATTTTTGCCTTGGGACGAATTATGGCACGAAGAAGTCCTCTGGAAGACCATGGAAACATACATCCAGGCAGGAGAGAAGTGTGATAAAACATTTTCAATTTCAATGCGAGGGTCAGGGCAATCCACAAAGAGTGTAGATCTACCCCCCTTCAGATCACCAGGGAGTTACCGAGCTCTCCCCGAAGGGCGCCCGGCGCCTCCGTGGAGCATTCCATAGGGCAAGATCTAGAGACTAACAAGCCCCCTCATCTAGTCCGAAAACACAAGATGGATGACAGTGGATACGCCGCTTAGGTGCGTCAACCCCAAAGGAGAAGGCTACCATTCAACCTCGTTGGGACCGCCTGGTGATCTAGCACACATTCTACTAGCTATGCTGGCTAGCACGCGAGAAAATATGGCTTCCCTCAACCCCGTCCGGAGACGTACCCGATTTCCCACTGGTATCGGGAACCACTGCCCCCTCGAGTCCAACCCAATCCGAACAACTTCCCTATGGGAGGGGCTCGGCAATTTGGCCCAAGGTTCCTCTAGTAACGTCACAGGTACGAGTGCTAGGGGTCCGCAGCGCCCGCACCACGGCAGCTGAAGGGGTCGGATCCCCTCCCCTACGGGGAGTGTGATAAAACAATTAAGTGTAGATGGAACATCCCTGGAAAGACTGGCTCAAGATCCAAACATTAGCGTGCACAAGTTTATGCCAGGAAGAACTTCACATTGTACAGTTAAATGCAGAGGATCTACTCCCATTAGTCCTGGACCCGTAGGCCAAGGACCAGGGCCTCCTTCTACCCGGGAGCGATGAATATTCCGGGGCTCTTTCCGTAGCGCAATACCTGATTTCTTAGAAAGCCCCCTCCCCAGCTGAGCACAACGCCAAGACGTGCTGAAAGTGAATACGCCACTTACGCGCGTCAACCCCGCAGGGAAGGCTGCCGAAAACTTCGGTGGTGCCGTCTGGTGATCTAGCACACAGGCTAGTACCCGGGACTTATTAGGCAACCCTCCACTCCCTCCGGGCGACCGTAGCCTGGTTATCTAGCACACCTACTAGCTCTGCAGGCTAGTATCCGGGATATTTTAGGCAACACTCTATCCCCTCCGGGCGGCCGTAGCCTGGTGATCTAGCACACCTTCTACTAGCTCTGTAGGCTAGTACCCGGGACTTATTAGGCAACCCTCCACTCCCTCCGGGCGACCGTACCCTGGTTATCTAGCACACCTTCTACTAGCTCTGCAGGCTAGTACCCGGGACTTATTAGGCAACCCTCCACTCCCTCCGGGCGACCGTACCCTGGTTATCTAGCACACCTTCTACTAGCTCTGCAGGCTAGTGCCCGGGATATTTTAGGCAACACTCTATCCCCTCCGGGCGGCCGTAGCCTGGTGATCTAGCACACCTTCTATTAGCTCTGCAGGCTAGAGCCTGGGATATTTTAGGCAACACTCTATCCCCTCCGGGCGGCCGTAGCCTGGTGATCTAGCACACCTTCTATTAGCTCTGCAGGCTAGAGCCCGGGATATTTTAGGCAACACTCTATCCCCTCCGGGCGGCCTTAGCCTGGTGATGTAGCACACCTTCTACTAGCTCTGCAGGCTAGTACCCGGGACTTATTAGGCAACCCTCCACTCCCTCCGGGCGACCGTAGCCTGGTTATCTAGCACACCTTCTACTAGCTCTGCAGGCTAGTGCCCGGGATATTTTAGGCAACACTCTATCCCCTCCGGGCGGCCGTAGCCTGGTGATCTAGCACACCTTCTATTAGCTCTGCAGGCTAGAGCCCGGGATATTTTAGGCAACACTCTATCCCCTCCGGGCGGCCGTAGCCTGGTGATCTAGCACACCTTCTATTAGCTCTGCAGGCTAGTACCCGGGACTTATTAGGCAACCCTCCACTCCCTCCGGGCGACCGTAGCCTGGTTATCTAGCACACATTCTACTAGCTCTGCAGGCTAGTACCCGGGATATTTTAGGCAACACTCTACCCCCTCCGGGCGGCCGTAGCTTGGTGACCTAGCACACCTTCTACTAGCTCTGCAGGCTAGTGCCCGGGATATTTTAGGCAACACTCTACCCCCTCCGGGCGGCCGTAGCTTGGTGACCTAGCACACCTACTAGCTCTGCAGCCTAGTACCCGGGATATTTTAGGCAACCCTCTACCCCCTCCGGGCGGCCGTAGCCTGGTTACCTAGCACACCTTCTACTAGCTCTGCAGGCTAGTACCCGGGACTTATTATGCAACCCTCCACCCCCTCCGTCGGCCGTAGACTGGTGATCTAGCACACGTTCTACTAGCTCTGCAGGCTAGAACCCGGGACTTATTAGGCAACCCTCCACCCCCTCCATCGGCCGTAGCCTGGTGATCTAGCACACCTTCTACTAGCTCTGCAGGCTAGTACCCGGGACTTATTAGGCAACCCTCTACCCCCTCCGGGCGGCCGTAGCCTGGTTACCTGGCACACCTTCTACTAGCTCTGCAGGCTAGTCCCCAGGACTTATTAGGCAACCCTCCACCCCCTCCATCGGCCGTAGCCTGGTGATCTAGCACACCTTCTACTAGCTCTGCAGGCTAGTACCCGGGATATTTTAGGCAACCCTCTACCCCCTCCGGGTGGCCGTAGCCTGGTGACCTAGCACACCTTCTACTAGCTCTGCAGACTAGTACCCGGACCTTTTAGGCAACCCTCTACCCCCTCCGGGCGGCCGTAGCCTGGTGATCTAGCACACCTTCTACTAGCTCAGCAGGCTAGTACCCGGCACTTTTTAGGCAACCCTCTACCCCCTCCGGGCGGCCGTAGCCTGGTGATCTAGCACACCTTCTACTAGCTCTGCAGGCTAGTACCCGGGACTTATTAGGCAATCCTCTACCCCCTCCGGGCGGCCGTAGCCTGGTAATCTAGCACACCTTCTACTAGCTCTGCAGGCTAGTACCCGGGACTTATTAGGCAACCCTCCACCCCCTCCGTCGGCCGTAGACTGGTGATCTAGCACACATTCTACTAGCTCTGCAGGCTAGAACCCGGGACTTATTAGGCAACCCTCCACCCCCTCCATCGGCCGTAGCCTGGTGATCTAGCACACCTTCTACTAGCTCTGCAGGCTAGTACCCGGGAATTATTAGGCAACCCTCTACCCCCTCCGGGCGGCCGTAGCCTGGTTACCTAGCACACCTTCTACTAGCTCTGCAGGCTAGTACCCAGGACTTATTAGGCAACCCTCCACCCCCTCCATCGGCCGTAGCCTGGTGATCTAGCACACCTTCTACTAGCTCTGCAGGCTAGTACCCGGGATATTTTAGGCAACCCTCTACCCCCTCCGGGTGGCCGTAGCCTGGTGACCTAGCACACCTTCTACTAGCTCTGCAGACTAGTACCCGGACCTTTTAGGCAACCCTCTACCCCCTCCGGGCGGCCGTAGTCTGGTGATCTAGCACACCTTCTACTAGCTCAGCAGGCTAGTACCCGGCACTTTTTAGGCAACCCTCTACCCCCTCCGGGCGGCCGTAGCCTGATGATCTAGCACACCTTCTACTAGCTCTGCAGGCTAGTACCCGGGACTTATTAGGCAATCCTCTACCCCCTCCGGGCGGCCGTAGCCTGGTAATCTAGCACACCTTCTACTAGCTCTGCAGGCTAGTACCCGGGACTTATTAGGCAACCCTCTACCCCCTCCGGGCGGCCGTAGCCTGGTGATCTAGCACACCTTCTACTAGCTCTGCAGGCTAGTACCCGGGACTTATTAGGCAACCCTCTACCCCGTCCGGGCGGCCGTAGCCTGGTGATCTAGCACACCTTCTACTAGCTCTACAGGCTAGTACCCGGGACTTATTAGGCAACCCTCTACCCCCTCCGGGCGGCCGTAGCCTGGTGATCTAGCACACCTTCTACTAGCTCTGCAGGCTAGTACCCGGGACATATTAGGCAATCCTCTACCCCCTCCGGGCGGCCGTAGCCTGGTGATCTAGCACACCTTCTACTAGCTCTGCAGGCTAGTACCCGGGACTTATTAGGTAATCCTCTACCCCCTCCGGGCGGCCGTAGCCTGGTGATCTAGCACACCTTCTACTAGCTCTGCAGGCTAGTACCCGGGACTTTTTAGGCAACCCTCTACCCCCTCCGGGCGGCCGTAGCCTGGTGATCTAGCACACCTTCTACTAGCGCTGCAGGCTAGTACCCGGAACTTATAAGGCAACGCTCTACCCGCTCCGGGCGCCGTAGCCTGGTGATCTAGCACACCTTCTACTAGCTCTGCAGGCTAGTACCCAGGACTTATTAGGCAACCCTCTACCCCCTCAGGGCGGCCGTAGCCTGGTGATCTAGCACACCTTCTACTAGACCTGCAGGATAGTACCCGGGACTTATTAGGCAACACTCTACACCCTCCGGGCGGCCGTAGCCTAGTGATCTAGCACATCTTCTACTAGCTCTGCAAGCTAGTTCCCGGGACTTATTAGGCAACCCTCTACCCCCTCCGGGCGGCCGTAGCCTGGTGATCTAGCACATCTTCTACTAGCTCTGCAGGCTAGTACCCGGGACTTATTAGGCAACACTCTACACCCTCCGGGCGGCCATAGCCTGGTTATCAAGCACATCTTCTAGCTCTGCAGGCTAGTACCCGGGACTTATTAGGCAACACTCTACACCCTCCGGGCGGCCGTAGCCTGGTGATCTAGCACACCTTCTACTAGCTCTGCAGGCTAGTACCCGGGACTTATTAGGCAACCCTCTACCTCCTCCGGGCGGCCGTAGCCTGGTGATCTAGCACATCTTCTACTAGCTCTGCAGGCTAGTACCCGGGACTTATTAGGCAACCCTCTACCTCCTCCGGGCAGCCGTAGCCTGGTGATCTAGCACACCTTCTACTAGCTCTGCAGGATAGTACCCGGGACTTATAAGGCAACCCTCTACCTCCTCCGGGCGGCCGTAGGCTGGTGATCTAGCACACCTTCTACTAGCTCAGCAGGCTAGTACCCGAGCTAGTACAAAGAAAATTAAGACATGTAAGACTTTCAACTGTCAAAAATAAAATTGTCAGTGTTGACAATTCTCCCGGAGCCGCTGAGACCATTTAAACAAATTTTTTGATTCCACGAGATTTCAAAGGGAAGTTATGGCCTATTCAAATGGTTCAGATATATATGGATCGCACTATGTATTTATTTACGTTTTGTTTTGCTTTACTTACAGAACCAAGAACTGAGGTACGGAGAAACATGGAGAGCGAGCTGGAGAAATTCAAACTTCAGAACGGGATAGCAAATATACTCAATTTTATTAAAAATGTACTTAAATAGATTTAACGAACTTCATAACAAAATACAAACATGTTGGTGTAAAGTAACTAGTTACTTTGAACCAAACCAGCATTCCCTTCTTATCCATTTCTTTCTCGAAGGACCAGGGGACGGTGCGTTGTGGCTGGACGGTGACTAGCGCTTTGGAAGTTAGGCCGTGAAGTACGAGGGCTGATCAACAAAGTCTGAGACTCGTTTTTTTCACAGATGTTTATCACTCCATTTCAATGTTTACATGATATTTTTCAAAGTAGCTCCCTCCTACTATAATGCGCATTTCAGAGCGTCTCTGTCAGTCCTTGAACACGTGCCGCAGACCATTCTTTGGCAGGTCCTTGAGAATCGCCTCACTTTTCTTGAGCACTGCTTCAGAGTTCTCAAATCGAATACCCCTAAGCTTTGCCTTTAGTGATGGGAATAAAAAAATTTACAGGGTGCAAGATCGGGGCTGTAAGGTGGATGTGGTACACAGGTAATGTCGAGTACTATTTGAACGTGTTACAGAGATGGGAGCATCGCTGGGAGAAGTGTGTAGAGTTACAAGGGGACTATGTTGAAAAACGCCGAGTACTATTTGGACGTGTTACAGAGATGGGAGTATCGCTGGGAGAAGTGTGTAGAGTTACAAGGAGACTATGTTGAAAAACGCCGAGTACTATTTGGACGTGTTACAGAGATGGGAACATCGCTGGGAGAAGTGTGTAGAGTTACAAGGAGACTATGTTGAAAAACGCCGAGTACTATTTGGACGTGTTACAGAGATGAGAGTATCGCTGGGAGAAGTGTGTAGAGTTACAAGGAGACTATGTTGAAAAACGCCGAGTACTATTTGGACGTGTTACAGAGATGGGAACATCGCTGGGAGAAGTGTGTAGAGTTACAAGGAGACTATGTTGAAAAACGCCGAGTACTATTTGGACGTGTTACAGAGATGAGAACATCGCTGGGAGAAGTGTGTAGAGTTACAAGGAGACTATGTTGAAAAACGCCGAGTACTATTTGGACGTGTTACAGAGATGAGAGCATCGCTGGGAGAAGTGTGTAGAGTTACAAGGAGACTATGTTGAAAAACGCCGAGTACTATTTGGACGGGTTACAGAGATGAGAGCATCGCTGGGAGAAGTGTGTAGAGTTACAAGGAGACTATGTTGATAAACACCGAGTACTATTTGAACGTGTTACAGAGATGGGAGCATCGCTGGGAGAAGTGTGTACAGTTACAAGGAGACTATGTTGAAAAACGCCAGGTACTATTTGGACGTGTTACAGAGATGGGAACATCGCTGGGAGAAGTGTGTAGAGTTACCAGGAGACTATGATGAAAAACGCCGAGTACTATTTGGACGTGTTACAGAGATGAGAGTATCGCTGGGAGAAGTGTGTAGAGTTACAAGGAGGCTATGTTGAAAAACGTCGAGTACTATTTGGACGTGTTACAGAGATGGGAACATCGCTGGGAGAAGTGTGTAGAGTTACAAGGAGACTATGCTGAAAAACGCCGAGTACTATTTGGACGTGTTACAGAGATGAGAACATCGCTGGGAGAAGTGTGTAGAGTTACAAGGAGACTATGTTGAAAAACGCCGAGTACTATTTGTACGGGTTACAGAGATGGGAACATCGCTGGGAGAAGTGTGTAGAGTTACAAGGAGACTATGTTGAAAAACGCCGAGTACTATTTGGACGTGTTACAGAGATGAGAGCATCGCTGGGAGAAGTGTGTAGAGTTACAAGGAGACTATGTTGAAAAACGCCGAGTACTATTTGGACGGGTTACAGAGATGGGCGCATTGGTGGGAGAAGTGTGTAGAGTTACAAGGAGACTATGTTGATAAACACCGAGTACTATTTGAACGTGTTACAGAGATGGGAGCATCGCTGGGAAAAGTGTGTAGAGTTACAAGGAGACTATGTTGAAAAACGCCGAGTACTATTTGGACGTGTTACAGAGATGGGAACATCGCTGGGAGAAGTGTGTAGAGTTACCAGGAGACTATGATGAAAAACGCCGAGTACTATTTGGACGTGTTACAGAGATGAGAGTATCGCTGGGAGAAGTGTGTAGAGTTACAAGGAGGCTATGTTGAAAAACGTCGAGTACTATTTGGACGTGTTACAGAGATGGGAACATCGCTGGGAGAAGTGTGTAGAGTTACAAGGAGACTATGTTGAAAAACGCCGAGTACTATTTGTACGGGTTACAGAGATGGGAACATCGCCGGGAGAAGTGTGTAGAGTTACAAGGAGACTATGTTGAAAAACGCCGAGTACTATTTGGACGGGTTACAGAGATGGGAACATCGCTGGGAGAAGTGTGTAGAGTTACAAGGAGACTATGTTGAAAAACGCCGAGTACTATTTGGACGGGTTACAGAGATGGGAGCATTGGTGGGAGAAGTGTGTAGAGTTACAAGGAGAGTATGTTGAAAAACGTCGAGTGCTATTTGGATGGGTTACAGAGATGAGAACATCGCTGGGAGAAATGTGTAGAGTTTCAAGGAGACTATGTTGAAAAACGTCGAGTGCTATTTGGATGGGTTACAGAGATGGGAGCATTGGTGGGAGAAGTGTGTAGAGTTACAAGGAGACTATGTTGAAAAACGTCGAGTGCTATTTGGATGGGTTAGAGAGATGAGAACATCGCTGGGAGAAGTGTGTAGAGTTACAAGGAGACTATGTTGAAAAACGCCGAGTACTATTTGGACGGGTTACAGAGATGGGAGCATTGGTGGGAGAAGTGTGTAGAGTTACAAGGAGACTATGTTGAAAAACGTCGAGTGCTATTTGGATGGGTTACAGAGATGGGAGCATTGGTGGGAGAAGTGTGTAGAGTTACAAGGAGACTATGTTGAAAAACGTCGAGTGCTATTTGGACGGGTTACAGAGATGAGAACATCGCTGGGAGAGGTGTGTAGAGTTTCAAGGAGACTATGTTGAAAAACGCCGAGTACTATTTGGACGGGTTACAGAGATGGGAGCATTGGTGGGAGAAGTGTGTAGAGTTACAAGGAGACTATGTTGAAAAACGTCGAGTGCTATTTGGATGGGTTACAGAGATGAGAACATCGCTGGGAGAAGTGTGTAGAGTTACAAGGAGACTATGTTGAAAAACGCCGAGTACTATTTGGACGGGTTACAGAGATGGGCGCATTGGTGGGAGAAGTGTGTAGAGTTACAAGGAGACTATGTTGAAAAACGCCGAGTACTATTTGGACGTATTACAGAGATGTGAGCATCGCTGGGAGAAGGGTGTAGAGTTACAAGGAGACTATGTTGAAAAACGCGGAGTACTATTTGGACGGGTTACAGAGATGGGAACATCGCTGGGAGAAGTGTGTAGAGTTACAAGGAGACTATGCTGAAAAACGCCGAGTACTATTTGTATGGGTTACAGAGATGAGAACATCGCTAGGAGAAGTGTGTAGAGTTACAAGGAGACTATGCTGAAAAACGCCGAGTACTATTTGTATGGGTTACAGAGATGAGAACATCGCTAGGAGAAGTGTGTAGAGTTACAAGGAGACTATGTTGAAAAACGCCGAGTACTATTTGGACGTATTACAGAGATGAGAACATCGCTGGGAGAAGTGTATAGAGTTATAAGGAGACTATGCTGAAAAACGCCGAGTACTATTTGTATGGGTTACAGAGATGGGAGCATCGCTGGGAGAAGTGTGTAGAGTTACAAGGAGACTATGTTGAAAAACGCTGAGTACTATTTGGACGTGTTACAGAGATGAGAACATCGCTAGGAGAAGTGTGTAGAGTTACAAGGAGACTATGCTGAAAAACGTCGAGTACTATTTGTACGGGTTACAGAGATGGGAACATCGCTGGGAGAAGTGTGTAGAGTTACAAGGAGACTATGTTGAAAAACGCCGAGTACTATTTGGACGTGTTACAGAGATGAGAGCATCGCTGGGAGAAGTGTGTAGAGTTACAAGGAGACTATGTTGAAAAACGCCGAGTACTATTTGGACGGGTTACAGAGATGGGCGCATTGGTGGGAGAAGTGTGTAGAGTTACAAGGAGACTATGTTGATAAACACCGAGTACTATTTGAACGTGTTACAGAGATGGGAGCATCGCTGGGAAAAGTGTGTAGAGTTACAAGGAGACTATGTTGAAAAACGCCGAGTACTATTTGGACGTGTTACAGAGATGGGAACATCGCTGGGAGAAGTGTGTAGAGTTACCAGGAGACTATGATGAAAAACGCCGAGTACTATTTGGACGTGTTACAGAGATGAGAGTATCGCTGGGAGAAGTGTGTAGAGTTACAAGGAGGCTATGTTGAAAAACGTCGAGTACTATTTGGACGTGTTACAGAGATGGGAACATCGCTGGGAGAAGTGTGTAGAGTTACAAGGAGACTATGTTGAAAAACGCCGAGTACTATTTGTACGGGTTACAGAGATGGGAACATCGCCGGGAGAAGTGTGTAGAGTTACAAGGAGACTATGTTGAAAAACGCCGAGTACTATTTGGACGGGTTACAGAGATGGGAACATCGCTGGGAGAAGTGTGTAGAGTTACAAGGAGACTATGTTGAAAAACGCCGAGTACTATTTGGACGGGTTACAGAGATGGGAGCATTGGTGGGAGAAGTGTGTAGAGTTACAAGGAGAGTATGTTGAAAAACGTCGAGTGCTATTTGGATGGGTTACAGAGATGAGAACATCGCTGGGAGAAGTGTGTAGAGTTTCAAGGAGACTATGTTGAAAAACGTCGAGTGCTATTTGGATGGGTTACAGAGATGGGAGAATTGGTGGGAGAAGTGTGTAGAGTTACAAGGAGACTATGTTGAAAAACGTCGAGTGCTATTTGGATGGGTTAGAGAGATGAGAACATCGCTGGGAGAAGTGTGTAGAGTTACAAGGAGACTATGTTGAAAAACGCCGAGTACTATTTGGACGGGTTACAGAGATGGGAGCATTGGTGGGAGAAGTGTGTAGAGTTACAAGGAGACTATGTTGAAAAACGTCGAGTGCTATTTGGATGGGTTACAGAGATGGGAGCATTGGTGGGAGAAGTGTGTAGAGTTACAAGGAGACTATGTTGAAAAACGTCGAGTGCTATTTGGACGGGTTACAGAGATGAGAACATCGCTGGGAGAAGTGTGTAGAGTTTCAAGGAGACTATGTTGAAAAACGCCGAGTACTATTTGGACGGGTTACAGAGATGGGAGCATTGGTGGGAGAAGTGTGTAGAGTTACAAGGAGACTATGTTGAAAAACGTCGAGTGCTATTTGGATGGGTTACAGAGATGAGAACATCGCTGGGAGAAGTGTGTAGAGTTACAAGGAGACTATGTTGAAAAACGCCGAGTACTATTTGGACGGGTTACAGAGATGGGCGCATTGGTGGGAGAAGTGTGTAGAGTTACAAGGAGACTATGTTGAAAAACGCCGAGTACTATTTGGACGTATTACAGAGATGTGAGCATCGCTGGGAGAAGGGTGTAGAGTTACAAGGAGACTATGTTGAAAAACGCGGAGTACTATTTGGACGGGTTACAGAGATGGGAACATCGCTGGGAGAAGTGTGTAGAGTTACAAGGAGACTATGCTGAAAAACGCCGAGTACTATTTGTATGGGTTACAGAGATGAGAACATCGCTAGGAGAAGTGTGTAGAGTTACAAGGAGACTATGCTGAAAAACGCCGAGTACTATTTGTATGGGTTACAGAGATGAGAACATCGCTAGGAGAAGTGTGTAGATTTACAAGGAGACTATGTTGAAAAACGCCGAGTACTATTTGGACGTATTACAGAGATGAGAACATCGCTGGGAGAAGTGTATAGAGTTATAAGGAGACTATGCTGAAAAACGCCGAGTACTATTTGTATGGGTTACAGAGATGGGAGCATCGCTGGGAGAAGTGTGTAGAGTTACAAGGAGACTATGTTGAAAAACGCTGAGTACTATTTGGACGTGTTACAGAGATGAGAACATCGCTAGGAGAAGTGTGTAGAGTTACAAGGAGACTATGCTGAAAAACGTCGAGTACTATTTGGACGGGTTACAGAGATGGGAACATCGCTGGGAGAAGTGTGTAGAGTTACAAGGAGACTATGTTGAAAAACGCCGAGTACTATTTGGACGTGTTACAGAGATGGGAACATCGCTGGGAGAAGTGTGTAGAGTTACAAGGAGACTATGTTGAAAAACGCCGAGTACTATTTGGACGTGTTACAGAGATGAGAACATCGCTGGGAGAAGTGTGTAGAGTTACAAGGAGACTATGTTGAAAAACGCCGAGTACTATTTGGACGTGTTACAGAGATGAGAGCATCGCTGGGAGAAGTGTGTAGAGTTACAAGGAGACTATGTTGAAAAACGCCGAGTACTATTTGGACGGGTTACAGAGATGAGAGCATCGCTGGGAGAAGTGTGTAGAGTTACAAGGAGACTATGTTGATAAACACCGAGTACTATTTGAACGTGTTACAGAGATGGGAGCATCGCTGGGAGAAGTGTGTACAGTTACAAGGAGACTATGTTGAAAAACGCCAGGTACTATTTGGACGTGTTACAGAGATGGGAACATCGCTGGGAGAAGTGTGTAGAGTTACCAGGAGACTATGATGAAAAACGCCGAGTACTATTTGGACGTGTTACAGAGATGAGAGTATCGCTGGGAGAAGTGTGTAGAGTTACAAGGAGGCTATGTTGAAAAACGTCGAGTACTATTTGGACGTGTTACAGAGATGGGAACATCGCTGGGAGAAGTGTGTAGAGTTACAAGGAGACTATGTTGAAAAACGCCGAGTACTATTTGGACGTGTTACAGAGATGAGAACATCGCTGGGAGAAGTGTGTTGAGTTACAAGGAGACTATGTTGAAAAACGCCGAGTACTATTTGTACGGGTTACAGAGATGGGAACATCGCTGGGAGAAGTGTGTAGAGTTACAAGGAGACTATGTTGAAAAACGCCGAGTACTATTTGGACGTGTTACAGAGATGAGAGCATCGCTGGGAGAAGTGTGTAGAGTTACAAGGAGACTATGTTGAAAAACGCCGAGTACTATTTGGACGGGTTACAGAGATGGGCGCATTGGTGGGAGAAGTGTGTAGAGTTACAAGGAGACTATGTTGATAAACACCGAGTACTATTTGAACGTGTTACAGAGATGGGAGCATCGCTGGGAGAAGTGTGTAGAGTTACAAGGAGACTATGTTGAAAAACGCCGAGTACTATTTGGACGTGTTACAGAGATGGGAACATCGCTGGGAGAAGTGTGTAGAGTTACCAGGAGACTATGATGAAAAACGCCGAGTACTATTTGGACGTGTTACAGAGATGAGAGTATCGCTGGGAGAAGTGTGTAGAGTTACAAGGAGGCTATGTTGAAAAACGTCGAGTACTATTTGGACGTGTTACAGAGATGGGAACATCGCTGGGAGAAGTGTGTAGAGTTACAAGGAGACTATGTTGAAAAACGCCGAGTACTATTTGTACGGGTTACAGAGATGGGAACATCGCTGGGAGAAGTGTGTAGAGTTACAAGGAGACTATGTTGAAAAACGCCGAGTACTATTTGGACGGGTTACAGAGATGGGAACATCGCTGGGAGAAGTGTGTAGAGTTACAAGGAGACTATGTTGAAAAACGCCGAGTACTATTTGGACGGGTTACAGAGATGGGAGCATTGGTGGGAGAAGTGTGTAGAGTTACAAGGAGAGTATGTTGAAAAACGTCGAGTGCTATTTGGATGGGTTACAGAGATGAGAACATCGCTGGGAGAAGTGTGTAGAGTTTCAAGGAGACTATGTTGAAAAACGCCGAGTACTATTTGGACGGGTTACAGAGATGGGAGCATTGGTGGGAGAAGTGTGTAGAGTTACAAGGAGACTATGTTGAAAAACGTCGAGTGCTATTTGGATGGGTTACAGAGATGGGAGCATTGGTGGGAGAAGTGTGTAGAGTTACAAGGAGACTATGTTGAAAAACGTCGAGTGCTATTTGGATGGGTTAGAGAGATGAGAACATCGCTGGGAGAAGTGTGTAGAGTTACAAGGAGACTATGTTGAAAAACGCCGAGTACTATTTGGACGGGTTACAGAGATGGGAGCATTGGTGGGAGAAGTGTGTAGAGTTACAAGGAGACTATGTTGAAAAACGTCGAGTGCTATTTGGATGGGTTACAGAGATGGGAGCATTGGTGGGAGAAGTGTGTAGAGTTACAAGGAGACTATGTTGAAAAACGTCGAGTGCTATTTGGACGGGTTACAGAGATGAGAACATCGCTGGGAGAAGTGTGTAGAGTTTCAAGGAGACTATGTTGAAAAACGCCGAGTACTATTTGGACGGGTTACAGAGATGGGAGCATTGGTGGGAGAAGTGTGTAGAGTTACAAGGAGACTATGTTGAAAAACGTCGAGTGCTATTTGGATGGGTTACAGAGATGAGAACATCGCTGGGAGAAGTGTGTAGAGTTACAAGGAGACTATGTTGAAAAACGCCGAGTACTATTTGGACGGGTTACAGAGATGGGCGCATTGGTGGGAGAAGTGTGTAGAGTTACAAGGAGACTATGTTGAAAAACGCCGAGTACTATTTGGACGTATTACAGAGATGTGAGCATCGCTGGGAGAAGGGTGTAGAGTTACAAGGAGACTATGTTGAAAAACGCGGAGTACTATTTGGACGGGTTACAGAGATGGGAACATCGCTGGGAGAAGTGTGTAGAGTTACAAGGAGACTATGCTGAAAAACGCCGAGTACTATTTGTATGGGTTACAGAGATGAGAACATCGCTAGGAGAAGTGTGTAGAGTTACAAGGAGACTATGTTGAAAAACGCCGAGTACTATTTGGACGTATTACAGAGATGAGAACATCGCTGGGAGAAGTGTATAGAGTTATAAGGAGACTATGCTGAAAAACGCCGAGTACTATTTGTATGGGTTACAGAGATGGGAGCATCGCTGGGAGAAGTGTGTAGAGTTACAAGGAGACTATGTTGAAAAACGCTGAGTACTATTTGGACGTGTTACAGAGATGAGAACATCGCTAGGAGAAGTGTGTAGAGTTACAAGGAGACTATGCTGAAAAACGTCGAGTACTATTTGGACGGGTTACAGAGATGGGAACATCGCTGGGAGAAGTGTGTAGAGTTACAAGGAGACTATGTTGAAAAATAAAAACAAATTTTTGAAGAAATGTCTTGTATCTTTATTAGCTCGGAAACTTTTCATACCACCGATGTATTATTGCTTTTTCGGTTTTTTCAACCATTGCTAAAAGTAGTTGGCCAACCTAAAACTGAAAGTTACTTATAGATCTCGGTCCTGCAATTCACAATCCATTCTCGGCCTGTTAAGTGTCATTTACAATTCTTAGTATGGAATATACTATTGGATTAATGTGAGGTGAGTAGAGGATTAAACCATTGTAAGAATAGTTTGTACAAAACTGGAGAAACACGTTGAATGCATCAATTCGGTTATTTTTAGAAGACCTAAAAACTTGCACAAAAACTAAATCTTGGTATCGTATTTTTGTTAATATAAGTTGAACAGAAAGTAACACTAGCTTAATTTTTCTTTGGAGAAAAAACTTATGTCATTTACTCACTTCTTATTATATACAAAAGTAAATTATTGTGTAACACAATTAGTGACAGCGTTAGGTATTCATAAGTGAGTAAACAAGTGGCTCAAGGAAAGCAAGAAATTAACCAGTTTTTCTACAACTTTATCTAAACATACAAAAGATAACCTTTGATGTCTTCGGTCATTTGTGGATATCGCGTGTTTTACATATTACGGTTCACCTTATAACGTGTAATAGATAGAGGAAGCATAATTCAGGTACAAAAAGTGGATAAAATAACCAAATTAACATTTAAGTAAAGTAGAACCTTGTTTACCTGGATCAACTGGGACTAGGACCCATTCAAGTTAACGAGAATCCGGGTTATCCAGAGAAAGACGGACAAAATAAAAATAAAACATGTACGAGGTGCATCCAGAAAGTAAGTCCCGATCGCGAACAGAGATGGCACCACCAGTCGACGTAGCAAAATATTTCCTTGGTGGCCGGTTTCCTCGGAGTAAAGATGGAGGGGAAGCTGTCTACCGAGCGGCCCATTGGCGCTGGAGTGCCGGAAGGCAGCGTGCTGTCGCCGGCACTCTTTGCAGCTTACATGGCTGACATACCCACGCACCACAACACCCACATCTGTCAGTACGCGGACGATCTTATGATCTTCGCAGCCAACAAAAACCCTAGGTATAGCTTTCGGCAGATCCACGTCCAGCTCCGGGCCATTGGCGAATGGAGCGCAAAATGGCGAATGGCAATTAACCCGGAGAAGAGCTCTGCGATTCTCCTGGCGAAAACCAGAGCCAACCGGTTGTAGCAGAACTTCGTTTTACGGCGTCGTGGAATCCCATGGGTTCAAACGGCGAAGTATCTCGGAGTGACGCTGGACCGCAATTTAACTTACGCTCCGCACGTCAAAGGCAAGGTCCAGCTTGGGCACGTAGCGCTCCGGAAGCTACACCCAATATTCCGTTCTACCATGCCCCTCCGTCTCAAACTCCAGATGTATCGGGCGATCATCCCGCCCATGATTCTGTACGGCTGTGAGATCTGGGGAACAGTGGCAAATACCACTTTCGTCAGACTCCAGACGCTGCAGAACAGGGCGCTACGGATCATCTACGATACTGACTGGAGATTTCCCGCCCATATCCTTCATGAACATTCAAACATCCCGTACATTGTCGACCTCATTCGAGAGAGGGCACGTTCAATGTACGACAAAATTCAAACCCATGGCAACCCTTTGGTGAACTCACTGGGCAGATATGCCGAGAGGGAACCAAGACGCTTGCTATCTTACAAACTCCAAAGATACGTCTTGGGGCCCCTTGGTTAACCCAAGGAAAACCCCAAACATCTCCAACTTTACATAACGCCTGATGGCTCAAGCGTTAGGCCACGCGTACTCAAAACGGGGCAAAAGCTCTAAACAGATCCTCCCCCAACGGGAGAACGTAACAAACCCGCCTAGCTGTTGCCTTCAGAGAACACTCAAGGGCAACCGGTTAAAAAAAAATTTTCTCACAAACCAAAACCTACCGCCAGCAGAACAACAACAACAAAAAAAACGGCTAGGTACGGCGGCAGAAGACACCCGGACGGGGAAAAAGAAGAATAGCCCCGCCCGACTAGGACTATCTCTGGACCTCGGTTTTGTGACGACAGTGGTTACTACAGCATACCACAGGAGAAAAAGTCTCCGAGGCCTGAAATGCAATGGGGGATGGAGAAAATTCCCACACCCTCCCTGGACAGGTTTATGACATCCCATGTCAGTACAGTTACAGGCCATTCAAAAACATTCTGACGGTTTCTACTTTTGTGAATAAATCTTCTTGGTTTTAGTGTACAGAGTGAATAGGGCGTATGTTTGTGTTAATGGCGTTCTCCTTGTGTAGCGGGCGTTCTCTGCAACACACATTCGCTGTCCTTGTCCCACTGTAGAAGGAGCCGCATTCCTTTCAGGGAGCTTATTTGCGTTGCTGGACAGTACTTTGTGCTAGGAGAACATGGCTGTTCCGATATTGTCTCCCAGCAAATGCAAAGTTCGTGCAGTCGTCCGATTGTTGCAGCTCAAAACCAATCTCCAGCTGAGATCATCGTCAATTGCGTCACGTGTGTGGACAGGACATTGTGTGACAGTATGTGTGCGCATGCCACGCCAGAGACAAGACAACAATCAATGCATTGGCAGCATAGTGGTTCACCTGTGTAGATCAAATTCAAGCAGACAGTCTCTGTCAAAAAAGCGTTGCAGTGTCTTCTGGTATTGAGTGGTGCCATCTTGTGCGAATTTTTACCGCGAGGGGAGACCAGACGTTGTATAAACTCAGGCTGACAATCCACAACAAGAGACGTGGAATGTCAAGATGAGGCATTACGCCTGTGCATGACACTGCAAGATCTCATACAGCCAACGACACACGAAATGTGTTGAATGAGTTTGTAGAGAGGTCTTCGAACATCCAACCTCAAGCGACTTTCAGCTCTTTCGTCTCATGAAGCATTTCCTGCAGAAAAAACGTTTTCACAGTGGCGCTGAGGTGCAGAATGAAGTGACTTCATAGCTGCGGACATTGCTGGCAGAATCCTATGACTTGGGCATATACAATTAATGGTACACCATTGCGATAAATGCCTCAACAATGGTGGTGACTATGTTGGAAAGTAGCCACTGAGTCTATGTTTTGTTTTTGTTCTCTTTATGCGTCAGTGGGACTTGCTTGCGCAACAGCACTCATGGAAGTTGTATTTACCTGCCTCTCAGTGACCCTGTGTGTCTGTAGAGAATCGTCTTGATTGGCAGACTTTTAGACGTCACCAAAACGAAGGCTTTGTTGGAAAACATCATAACTTAACAATGTTAAGGTGACTACAGCAATTGAAGCGGCCAGAAGCAGAAGCTGCTAAGTCACTGTTTCAAAATTGTGCAAGAGAGCTGTTCAAAAGTAATTTTAAATACCAAAATAATAACACAAATGTAAGAATTGTATGTGATGTGTCCGTGTGAAGGTACAAAGTACTGTGTTGAAGTGTTTCTCACGGTTTGACATGTGTAGCATGTGTGACAGGATATTTTACTATTAGGACTTAACAACTTTTAATTTAAAATAGATGAAAAGTTGTTACGTCACTTGACTTAAAAGCTTCTGATTCTTAATGCTAGAGTTTTTCCATTATACAATATTACGACATGTATCCATGGATAAAATATTACTTTATTATCACTAATACATCTCTGCTATGGACTAATCCAGTATGTACTTATGGATTGACATACAACATTGCCACTCCATCTCTACTACATCATCTTCTACCTCACTTCCATATGTCATTGTGTCATTCTGGCAGCGTGACATCTTCCAGCAGTGAACGAACATCGTAATATTTTGCCTTCTCAATCTTCCGAAGCCTATCTAGTGTGTTTTTAGGACTATCACATATCTTGTGTAAGGACTGCAACCTCATTACTCTCCTCAAAAGAGACTGGGGAGGATAAAGTGAGGAAGACATTGTTTGACGAACTTCTGGTACACATCCTCTTTGGAAATACACACCCCGGATTAAAGTGAATTCAGGAATACTTCGTACAAGGACATGGTGATCACGATTTCTCAAAGTCATTGACTTCAGAACTTCTGAATCTGAGTGCTTCAATTAACCTCTCATAGCACTGGGAAATCAACTCAAATGTGAGAGATACCTGACTCTTACAGACGAAATTAGCGGAAGTGTATATAGATGTCATTAGTGTACATGTTTTGGAGGTTAGATATGTCCATAGAAGAATTCAACATTGATTTCGATCTGTTGTAATCTATTTTTTGAGAATCGATTTGATCACAAAAGTAATCAACATGGTGTTGTTATCTTGCTTCAAGAATCAATCTGGACATTGAAGAAATCAACATGAACATCCTTCTGTTGCTATCTTGCTTCTATAATCAATCTGGACATAGAAGAAATCAACACGAACATCCTTCTGTTGCTATCTTGGTTCTAGAATCATTCTGGACAAAGAAGAAATCAACATGAACATCCTTCTGTTGCTATCTTGCTTCTAGAATGAATCTGAACATAGAAGAAATCAACATGGACATGATCCTGCTGCTATCTTGCTTCAAGAATCAGTCTGGACATAGAAGAAATCAACATGGACATGATCCTGTTGCTATCTTCTTCAAGAATCACTCTGGACATAGAATAAATCAACATGGACTGAATCCTGTTGCTATCTTGCTTCTAGAATCAATCTGGACATAGAATAAATCAACATGGGCATCATCCTGTTGCTATCTTGCTTCAAGAATCAGTCTGAACAAACAATAAATCAACATAGACATGATCCTGTTGCTATCTTGCTTCAAGAATCAGTCTGAACAAATAATAAATCAACATGAACATCCTTCTGTTGCTATCTTGCTTCTAGAATCATTCTGGACAAAGAAGAAATCAACATGAACATCCTTCTGTTGTTATCTTGCTTCTAGAATCATTCTGGACAAAGAAGAAATCAACATGAACATCCTTCTGTTGTTATCTTGCTTCTAGAATCATTCTGGACAAAGAAGAAATCAACATGAACATCCTTCTGTTGCTATCTTGCTTCTAGAATCAATCTGGACATAGAAGAGATCAACATGGACAGAATCCTGTTGCTATCTTGCTTCTAGAATCAATCTGGACATAGAATAAATCAACATGGACATGATCCTGCTGCTATTTTGCTTCAAGAATCAATCTGGACATAGAATAAATCAACATGGACATGATCCTGCTGCTATCTTGCTTCAAGAATCAGTCTGAACAAATAATAAATCAACATGAACATCCTTCTGTTGCTATCTTGCTTCTAGAATCAATCTGGACATAGAAGAAATCAACATGAACATCCTTCTGTTGCTATCTTGCTTCTAGAATCATTCTGGACAAAGAGGAAATCAACATGAACATCCTTCTGTTGCTATCTTGCTTCTAGAATCATTCTGGACAAAGAAGAAATCAACATGAACATCCTTCTGTTGCTATCTTGCTTCTAGAATCATTCTGGACAAAGAAGAAATCAACATGAACATCCTTCTGTTGCTATCTTGCTTCTAGAATCATTCTGGACAAAGAGGAAATCAACATGAACATCCTTCTGCTGCTATCTTGCTTCTAGAATCATTCTGGACAAAGAAGAAATCAACATGAACGTCCTTCTGTTGCTATCTTGCTTCTATAATCATTCTGGACAAAGAAGAAATCAACATGAACATCCTTCTGTTGCTATCTTGCTTCTAGAATCAATCTGGACATAGAAGAAATCAACATGGACATGATCTTGTTGCTATCTTCTTCAAGAATCATTCTGGACATAGAAGAAATCAACATGGACATGATCTTGTTGCTATCTTCTTCAAGAATCATTCTGGACATAGAAGAAATCAACATGGACAGAATCCTGTTGCTATCTTGCTTCTATAATCAATCTGGACATAGAATAAATCAACATGGACATGATCCTGCTGCTATCTTGCTTCAAGAATCAGTCTGAACAAATAAGAAATCAACATAGACATGATCCTGTTGCTATCTTCTTCAAGAATCACTCCGGACATAGAAGAAATCAACATGGACATGATCATATTGCTATCTGGCTTCAATAATTAATCTGGACATAGAAGAAATCAACATGGATATGATCCTGTTGCTATCTTCTTCATGAATCAGTCTGGACATAGAAGAAATCAACATGGACATGATCCTATTGCTATCTGGCTTCAATAATTAATCTGGACATAGAAGAAATCAACATGGATATGATCCTGTTGCTATCTTCTTCATGAATCACTCCGGACATAGAAGAAATCAACATGGACATGATCCTATTGCTATCTGGCTTCAATAATTAATCTGGACATAGAAGAAATCAACATGGATATGATCCTGTTGCTAACTTGCTTCAAGAATCAGTCTGGACATAGAACAAATTAACATGGACATGATCCTGTTGCTATCTTCTTCATGAATCAGTCTGGACATAGAAGAAATCAACATGGACATGATACTGTTGCTATCTTGCTTCTAGACTCATTCTGAACAGAAAAAAAAATCAACATACAGTTCAATTTGTTGTTACCTGAGAACTCTGGACTGTCAGAGCATTGTTTTGATGACGACCATAGAGCAAACTTTCGGGAGACGACCATCTTGGTAAAATGCAACAGTTACTGGGAACGGCGAATTAATGAGGCTTTAACCATTTCCTCTGAGAGGAGCACCCTAATCGTGATGCTGGATTTTAGTTCAGCTCCTCTTAGAAACCGGCCATAAAATGTAAATCCGTCGGCTTAAGAAGCACAGATCTACACAACTCCATAATCAAGTTAAGTAGTTACGTTTCTTTGACCAAATTAATTTTCTACACTCACGCCATCTCCTGACCGGGCATTTAATTTACTGAAAACAGTATTTTGTTCAGTAATTTTGATCGTGTTTTGTCTTTATATTTGTGTTATATCTATTTAGTAGTTATAACATTTATTATAAATGTCCTCATGATGGGAGAGATGTACACTCCTGAAACGTCGATTTCTAATAGTCTTTTCGCCTGGTTTGTTTCCCCGAGAAAATCTTGAATATATTGTTGCTGTCTTGCTTCAAGAATCACTCTGAATACAGAAGAATCAACATAAACGTTATTTTGTTGCTATCTTGTTTTCAAAACCAATGTGGACAGAAACGGAATGAATGTTGACATCATTTTGTATTCTTTTTGCTGGAAAAATAACCATTTTCCTTCAAAAATTAATCTCTATACAGATGCTTTCAATGCGATCCAAATGAGCAGCGAAAAGTCTGCCCAAATGAAAGTTGTTTGTGAGCATTAATTCCCTTGGCCCTGCCGAGATCTGCTTTTCCTGCGTGTAGAAATCTTTTCACGTGATTTCAATTGGCGAATCATGGACTTATCCACTTCACTGTAGTCCTCTGCAACAAAAGGTATTTTATCTTTATACTACATGTAAAAGTAGTATATTACTCTTTTTAAACTAGCAAGGGGTTATTCACTGTTTGAAATACCGTGTCGGGGAAACAATTGACTGGGAAAGTTAATAGTTGAATAAACAAATGAAGCTGAGATAAATACTACAACTTAATAAAAGATTTAAAAACTGTAATTAATGCACAAGGTAAGAAGCACAAGTTGTAGTCTGTTCAGGGAATAAAAAGTATTAGCAAGAGAAGTTATATGTTTAAAAAATTTGGTACATACGATGGGGTGTCAAAGTTGTAATTGTGATGAAAATTCTTCAGTGTCCTCATTGATCCTTGGGACATAATGTTGGTAGTTTCAGTGATTTGAGTCCTTTTGGTTTTTTACAGTCAGTGCCAGAAGTGTCTGATGTGTAAGATCGAGAAAATTGAGGTTTGTAGTGGGATCAAGTTTCTGCATTTGAAGGGCAAAACTGTCCTGCAAAATATTCTCTGAAGTTTGACGGAGATGATATGGAATTGAGAGAAGGTTATTTCCAGTAAGATGGAGCAACGTGCCATACATCTAATGACACCATGGAACTTGTAACCAGTTTCTTTGATAATCGAATAATCTCAAAAGGTCTGTGGCCTCCCAGATCTCCTGACCTACCCTCACCGTGTACAAGAATAGGCCACGGACAATTTATGTTCTCAAGGAATCCATTCGAACCGAAATAAGTAACATTAGCGAGGATACTCTCCGTAAAACTTGGACTTGGACTTGTGAGAATATGGTGAGACGAGTACAAACATGTGTAGATGCTGGTGGCGGACACTTGCCATATGCTGCTTTTCCCACAACAAAACTCATGTGGTATGAATAACAGCAATAACAATGGTAACAATAACAGCATATGGAGCTGGGGTATGGGCTGATGGAGTTAATATAAAAACAACGTGAAGATGATAAGATCCATACAGAGAACAGGATTATTGAAATTGCAGTGGGGACATTGGACTTGATAATCAAACAACGAGGAGCCAACTATTGGGCTAAAAAGGGGGACTTAAGTAAAGTAGAGAAAATAATAGGATTTCCGTGCTCTACCAAAAAGGAAATAAATCAGAGACTTATAGAAGAATGGCAGCAAGAATGGAACAACATAGAGGAAGGTAGAAGAACGTACAATTTGTTTCCAAATATAAGAGAAAGATTACGCTTAAGACAAATACAGCCAAGAAGAGCAGGTATACAATTTCTAACGGGCCATGGACCATATCGGACTTATTTCAAAAGAATTGGAAGCTCAGATAGTGATATATGTGACAGCTGCAATATACAGGGTACACCAGAATACACATTGTTTGAATGTAAAAAATATAAAGATCTGTTAAAATACCATAGAAGTATGCTACAAGGGAAATATGTATATAATATCGTCAGAGATCCTGGGGACTTTAGAACACTGGAAGAAATGGCCGAGATCATCTCTACGCGAGTCATGGAGGAATATAAACAACAGAAAGACGTGAAAGAGGAGAACCACGTAGAAGGAGAGAGGAACAGGCAGCTGTAGAACCAAGGAGGTCAAAAAGGAATATACAAAGGGAACCAGAGGATGGAATAAGGCGAGAAAACGAAATGGAAGATCAACAGGAACAACATATGTGACCACGAAATACCACAAAGGATCAACAGGAGACGCCAATACTGGACATCCATACGCAGAATGGGAGCGGGAGCGACAAGCAGATTACCGGAAGACTCAGAAGAGGAGCGGAGTTAGCAGACATCTGCAATAGAATAATGTTTACGAAAGAAATCTGAATTGATGGACAAACCCTCTTAAAATGATGGTGGAAACACTACAAGCCTAACCGAGAGGAATATTACTACCAATAGTCGGAGAGGAAATGACAGCAAATAAAATATAGAAAGTCATGTAGTAGACTTAGGTAGTGAGTTAGTTTAAGGAATTGTAAAGCTACTGGTTTCCGGTAGCTAGTGGGACAGGACAGTAGAGAATGTAAATGTAAGCAAGTAGGATATATGATGTAGGTAGGGTAGGTAGTTTTCATTAGTCCTAAAGCTGCTGGTTTCCAGTAGCAAGTAGGTTAGGATTATTTGGCAAGTTAGATTAGGGAATAACTGCAAAGATAAGTATTGTAAATGGAACTAATAAATATGGCAGAGGGATAAAAAATTAAAATCTGTGAACAGCTTTGCCCTGGTATAGCTTCAAGATGCCAGGGAATGTGTTGAGCAGATTTTATTTTTTGTCCTATTATTATTATTGGTTCAAAAGCTCTGGCCTATTGAAATGGTTCAGGTTTATTTGAATCGCACTGTATTAGTCGTCTTTGTCACAATCTGTACTTAATATACTTCGCATCATCTTAAGAAAGACAATGCACTTCTCTTTGTCATCTCTCTAAAACACAGAATTTCATAGAAATCTTACCACAGTAAGGCGAGCTTGTCCTTGTGGCTACCGAAAAGGCTCCTCTTGCTGGGAAATTGTTCGTCTTCAAGCCAAACGCCGTGCAAGACGATAGAGTGCAGTCACTTAGATCTATAGTTGATCTTGACAACCATCCGGCACTCAGATTACTGCAAAAAGTCACGTTTATACCTTCAACTATTTTCAGAGCAAGTGGAGATAGGGGACTTTCTGCCCCATTTGATTTGCTGTCAATCTTTACATGGGTAGATGTATAAAGCGTATTTATATTGAAGTGTTCAAAAACATTTTGTCTCATTAGTTGCCTATTAAATTTCTATGGTTTTATTTTCTTCGATATTTACTAGAAGAAAAGTTGCAAAACAAGTAACAG
This sequence comes from Mantis religiosa, assembly GCA_030765055.1. Taxonomy (NCBI): domain Eukaryota; kingdom Metazoa; phylum Arthropoda; class Insecta; order Mantodea; family Mantidae; genus Mantis; species Mantis religiosa. The sequence goes on along the minus strand of CM060956.1, from coordinate 149,695,538 downwards.
CCAAACAGAAGAGGCTGATCTTTTCTTGCTGATCTTTTTATGAGCTTTTCTCGAAATGCAAGTCAATAAAGCATTCCTTTTAATTTTTAAAGCCTGATATAGATAAGCTGATGATATTTTTGCTATATTTCCTGATAAACGCATAAAAATTGCTTTAAAATTATTAAATTTACAAGATAAAGCTATAAAATTCACATTAGAAACTGAAATGAATGAATTGCTTCCTTTTCTATATTTAAAGATAATAAGAAATAATAATAAATTAAACTTTGGTATTTATAGGAAGTCTACTCATATTGATAATTACATAAAAATAAAAGTTTTAACTCTCTTTCACATACATGTGCTGTTTTTAATCATTTGATTTATAAATATACCCCTGAATAAAGAAGAAATATTGCTTTAAACAGTTTTAATAAATACTTTATATACAAAAGATTGCAAAATTTAAATATAAAATTCTGTTAATGATATTTCTAACCTTAAAAATAAGACGATCATAATTTTTAAAAATTTATTTACCATCGTTGCGTAAATAAACATTTTCAAAAAATAATTAGAGCTTGGTGTAACTTTAGTTCCTCAATATTGTCACCCAATTATCGGAACGCCAGACGAACGACAGCTGAGAAGGGACCAGAGGCAGCCGAGCCACGCCCTCCCATCAGTCTCTGTCACTAACTGAGGGGATGATTAGGGAAATGTCACTTTTCGCTGTCCGCCTCCTTCCCCCCTTCCACTGCCATCTGGAACCTTCGCGTAGATTCACGGAAACTAGAGACTTCGAAAAGACGGCGATATTCCTATAAAAAGGGCTGCAGTGAGTGAATTCAGTCAGTCAGTGCTTGACGTGCTAGCGAACGGACGAGAGGACTGTGTACGTGCATCGGAACGGTAACGGACGAACTGGTGAATCGTAATTGTGTGCATTACGTAATTCTGTGTAATTGGCAAGTGTTTAACTGTAAGTCGGTGGAAATAAATAACATTGTTGAGTTTGTGTAATTGGACTTTTCATTTCACGAACCCACAAAGTCACAATATAAATATAGTATTGAAAATTTACATTTCTCTAAAAAGATAAAATTTTAATAAAAATCTGGTATTTATGAATTTAATTGTTCATATTGTGGTAAAGTTTATATTGGAAAGACGAAATGTAATTTGGAAACCAGAACGAAAGAATATTTTCGTAACATTAAGTATAAACAAACAGATAAATCGACCGTAGCAGATCGGTTTTGGTCATTTCACTATGAAATAAATCCTGAAGTTAAATTATTAAAACAATTAAATGGTCAGATAGATTTAATGGGTTAGGAAAAATATTGTGACTTTGTGGGAGCGTAGAATTAAAAGTCCAATTGCACAAACTCAAAATGTTCTTTATTTCCACAGAATTACAGTTGGAACACTTGCCGATTACATAGCGCACACAATTACAATCCACCAGTTCGTCTGTCACAGGTCCACTCCACACTCACAATTACGTAACACTCGCTTCTCGGCAACTTGCCGTACAACAACTCTCTCTAGAGCTGACTAAAGCTCCTATGATACACCTACGCAGTCTTACAGTCCGTTCGCTAGCACTGCGCTCTTCACGGCTGCTCGCCAAGAACACACTGACTCGTCCACTGCAGCCCTTATATAGGAAGTTTCGCTGCGCGGAACATCATCGCGACTGTTCCAGACCTCAGGGGGAGTGGAAAGAGACGGCTAGTGATGCTTTTCCAACCATCCCCTCGCTGAATGCCACAAGATAAATGGGTAGGCGTGGGCTAAATGCCTCCTGTCGCCCACCCAGTCGGTCGTGCCTTCCGATAATTGGGTGACAATATTCATTTTAAAAAATAAATATGGTATACTGAATTTTGAAATACCAGCAGTCAATTCTGTTTTTAAGTTTACTTCATTTTTAGATTTTGGTAGTGCTGACGAAAACATAGTGATGTCCAGTGATTGTAACGTTGACAACGAGGTTGTTTGAGCTGGCGATGCGAATGCATATTGTCGCGAGCATTGTTGGTGCCGGGCGCACAAAGGGTTTGGCTTGGAGGGATAAGGGACAAAAATGAAATGAAATGTGTAGTGTTTAACGCCCGCGTTTACTACATGCGGCACCGCAGGCCATGACACTGATGATACATGAGATGAAGATGGAGCACCGGTGGAATGAGATGACGGGGGAAACCCGAGGTCCCGGTGAAAACCTGCCCCAGCGCCGTGTTGTCCACCACAAATCTCACTTCGCGGTCGCCTGGGATCGAACCCGGGCCGCCTTGGTGAGAGCCAAGCGGTCTAACCACTGAGCCACGGCGCGGCCCCGGATAAGTGACAGATAGTGCAGTGGGAGATAAAGAGCTTGCCGAAACAGATAAAGATGGCGCTGAGATAAAAGGCTTGCCGAAACAAATAGAAATAATAGAAAATTCTAGTAACATATTGATTGATAAAGAACATTCCACAACCTTCTGGAATCATGAATTGTAGTATAAAAGGAAGCCGCGGTTAAATGGAGGACAGTGGTAACAAGAGTTGTAAATTTAGACTGTAATCGGAACTTGATAATAGTCCAGCTGTATTGTAAAAGTGAACTGTTTGTTTGTGGGTGTGGCAGACGAACTGGAAGATTGTAATTGTCTATGTGACGTGATTCTGCTACACCAAAGTGTATTTATGTGGAAATAAAGAACATCTTGAATATCTGCAAACTGAACTTTTAATTCTACGAACCCATAAAGTCATAATATTCACGGAAGTCGCTATTCTCGTTAATTAATAAGAAACTTTTCATCATTTTTTGAAAGATAATTGAAGTTTTATGTTACAAATTATTATATTTGTATAGTATGATAGTCTTTACTTACTTGATGACTTTACTGGTGAAGTCACTTCGTTTACCCCAGAATGTACAATTTCTGTTTTCAATGGCCTCGATAAAATACAAAACTGCTCTGGAATGTGAACATACAATGTTGTTTGAGAGCAAATCTGTAACGGATACAAAACAAAAGAATGTCACACCTTCTTTCAGCCAGCATTTAGTAAAACATAACCTCAAATCCGGTTCACTTTGCTTGGCACCCAGTGACATGTCGTTAGCTAATGCCCTTAAACCACATCTAGTTTTAGTCTTTGGTCCCCACAATAGGATGTTAGTCGGGTCTAAATATCTCCTTGTATTTTTAGAATTGTTGGACATAGTAAATGTTACCTATCCATAACTGTCTGGTTGCTTGCACTGTGCTGAATTGTATGTGTCGTGCAGTCACCCCTAGTGGACCGATGTAAGTTACAGCTACACAGCTTCCTACGACACCGCACCTTTAAAGTCACAGTCGCGGGGAAAACATCAACACTTAGAGCAGTGAGAGGCGGAGTCCCCGAAGGCTCTGTACTATCTCCCACCTTATTCAACGTCTTTATTGCAGATCTCCCCACAGAACCACGAGTCGTAATGGCACAATACGCTGACGACGTGCTTCTGTTCTGCAAAGACAGACACATCCTCAGAGCCTTCAACCCCATTCAGAGACACCTCCGTCTCACGCAGCAGTGGTGTTGGCGTTGGCGGATGTACGTAAATCCGGACAAAAGCCACGCCATACTTTTCACAAAGCGCCACACCCCGGCAGACTGCCCCAACTTCATCTTCCGAGGCCGAAGGATAGAGTGGACTACCTCTGTGCGATACCTTGGAGTAACATTGGATAGAAGCCTAACCTTTCGCCAGCACATCAGAGACCTAGCGGCAAGGGTACAGGGAGCTATCGCTTCCCTATATCCTATGCTGGGGTCGAGCTCGATGCCACTTGGCCTGAGGTTGTACCTCTTCCGAGCGCTGGTTATCTCCGTGATGCTATATGCCAGCGAGATCTGGGGTATGGCCGCTGATAGCTGGTTGGCATGGCTTCAACGTGCACAGAATAGAGGGCTACGGTCTATCTATTCTGTGGGTCGCTATTTTCCTACCAGGTTGCTTCACGAAGCCTCGGGACTTATATATGTGGAGGACGAAGTTAGGCGCCGGGCATCAAAATTGTACGCAACTTTACCAACTCATAGAAGCATCCTTGTTAGATCACTGGGAGATTATGACCCCACTAGACGCCATTCTAGACAACATCGGGTCCCCCGCATGGCTTGCGGGCACCCAAGATAACCCAGGAGCTAATCCTAACAGCAGCTAAAGCTGAGCTCCACATAACTCTCCTAAGTTGTTTGGTAACAAAATTCTCCCCAACACAAAACTAAATTAAAAACACCAGGGTGCTGAGTATTGCATCCTGTCCTTTCATCCCGAAGGTACAATAACTGTAACCTCACAAAATCGCACGCAGCAAAAATCTTCTGGCTATATACAGCCAGCCAGCACATCATGGTCATGGACATTGAATAATAAATTTCTCTTTTTTCTTTTGTCTTACTCTGTAAGACAACTTTGTAATCTTTGTAAAAGAAGTTGAAGATAGATGGTTGAAGCTGAAGCAGAAACTACAGGTTTACGATAGAAGAATGTAAGAAAGGGATGATAAAACTATAAATTATTAATAAGCAGTTGGGAATTCATGACGTAAGAAATAAATTTAAAGCAATATTGTAATAGGAATAACGTGTAAACGAAATAAATATAGGGAAAAAGTGACATAAGCTAAAACGGACAGACGAGGTCGGATAAGTAAACAATAGGACAATAGAAACCCAAAATTCCTTCGCTAGCACGGAGCCAGAGACAATAATGTGGTTTAAGGAAAATATTGAGACTTTTTGGGTTCGTAGAATTAGAAGTCTGAGTTGCAGAAATTCAAAATTTTCGTAGAAACACACTTGTAGTCTCGCTGCTGCAACGGTTACTATGAATTTATCTCAGTTAACACAAACCTCTCAGATAACGCACTGATTATTCTTGTAAGAGTGAGAGGAGTATTGACGCGCCTCCCGTTCGTGTGCTAAACACCAATGAACGCATCACTTCAACCAATGGAATTCACAGGAATCACAAATGACAGATAGATGTTCACTCCACGTGGAGTAATCAGTGCGTTATCTGAGAGGTACCTATTACCAAAGATAAATCCATGGTAACCGAACAGCGTGACTATGCAGTAACAGGATTACGTCATATACACAGTTCAAGTCTGTCTAGTGAACGGGAGTGCAGTTGGCCGCTCAAAGGAAACTAATCTCCCGCCAACTAATCACCGTCATAAATCTATCTCCACACTTCAGAAATGGAACGCTGTCGTTGAGGACCAATAGCAACCCTGATTTTCTCGAAGTGACAGTCGCATGTCTACTCCACGTGGAGTCTCAGTTGTCAAAGTTCCAACTTCCAGTTGATCTGTTTCATTACGTGCAGAACTTCGTTGTGTGTCACAATGTGCAGACCGTGGGAGAGAAATGCAGTGGTAAATGCAAATGAAGTAGCAAATAACTTTCAGTAAAGTGAACATAAAGTGATGACAATAGTGTGAATAACTGGACCGAGTTATATTACTGGAAAAGCCTCACAAAATAAAGTTATAACGGGAACTGTTTCTAAGCAAATTCAAGCGCTTGTTTTGAACACATATTGACAAATAATCTTGGTAAGGGGTTGTGCAATGAACCTGATGATAAATTCTGGGTATTCACAGAAGTACAGTAAGAAATATTGTGACGAAAGAAATACCAAAGACGCCGATCAAGTGTGGAAACAAAAGAAAACTTTTCTCTAAAGTAGATAATTTCATATGCGATTTAATTCGTCGAGAAATTTATAGATTCTATGCAAAAGGGAGAGCGCCCACCTTAGATGAATTGGTTGCACATTTGCAAGAAATTTGTTATTTTTCTTATGGGCACTGCACTTTGCGCGGCCTCGTAAAGAAGCTGGGTTTCAAATACCGCACTTTGAATAAGATAAGCGTTATTATGGAATCCAGTAGAATTGTAGCTTGGCGATATATATGCCAAAACTAAGGAAGTTTCGCAGAACGATATATATATATATATATATATATATATATATATATATATATATATATATATAACAAAACTATGGAAGTTTTGCAGTAATGGACATAAGATAATTTATTTAGACGAAACCTCGTACGATACCCATGACGTATCGAGAAAGGTGGCAACCTTGCAGAACGGTCTGGGAGAAGGAGGGTCGGGGGTGTAAAACGATTATAAGGGTTCGTCAAAGGTAGCGGCCGACGTGCACACCAGTTAACTAAACAGACTTTACAATCTTCCAAAGTCGCCGTCCACAAACAAAAGTGTTCACACAATTCAGTTAGGATTACACTCTCTCATTACAACACTGTTTACTGCAGTTTACGACTTTACAACTGTTACTACTCCCTTGGCGAGTCGCCGCTTCCTTAAATACCTCTACACAGATTACTAGATATTTCCGGAATATTCTGTAACAAACACGAAACAGAATGTTCTGTAAGACAATCAAGATTTCACTAGAATGTTCCTAACTTTATCTATTTTGGCATGACTTTTATTTCCACGCTATGTTTAGTCCAAGTCCAAGTCGAATACTGACAGGCTGTTAACAGCCAGAAGGTTTTTGCTGCGTACCCACCCAGGTTTTGGGTCTGACCGCAGGTTGTTAATTAGATGTTTTCAGGATGATGTGGGAATTTTTTGTTGGGGAAATTTATTGAGGTAGCTTTTTGCTCTTCTTTAATTTTGTACAGGATGCCAAACCGCTTTTTTGTTTACACCCTGGTGTTTTGTTTTATTAAATTGGGGTAAATTTTGTAGCCAAACAGCTCTTTTGGAGATTTGTAATTTAGCTTATGCTGCTGTAAGGGTTAACTCCTTTGTTACCTCGGATGCCCGCATGCCATACGGGGTACCCGGTAAAGCCTGAAGCGGCGGCTCGTAGCGTCGTAATCTCCTAGAGACCGAACCAGGGCGCTTCTGTGAGCTGGAATTTGAGCGTCAAATTTTGTTGCCCGGCGACTAATTTCCTCCTCCACGTATGGGAGAAGAGAAGCTTCGTGAAGCAACCTCACGGGGAAAGAACGACCAACAGAATAGATGGATCGGAGTCCTCTATTCTGTGCACGCTAAAGGTATGCTATCCAGCTATCTGCAGCCATGCCCCAGATTTCACAGGCGTACAGCATGAGTGGGATTATCAGCGCTCGAAAGAGGTGTAGCTTTAAGCGGACTGGCATCGAGCGCGAACCCAGCATTGGGTACAGAGAGGCAATAGCCCCCTGTACCCGTACCGATAGTTCCCTGATGTGTCCGCGGAAAGTTAGGCCTCTATCAAGTTGAACGCCCAGGTACTTGATGGAATTTGTCCACTCTATCCAACGGCCTCTAAAGTGGAAGTTAGGGTAGTCAGCGGGGGTGTGGCGTGTTGTCAAAAGAATGGCATGGCTTTTGTCCGAATTTACGGACATCCGCCAACGCCTACACCACGCTTGTGTGAGACGGATGTGTCTCTGGATTGGGTTGAAGGCTCTGAGTATGTGTCTGTTTTTGCAGAACAACAACACGTCGTCAGCGTATTGTGCCATTGCGACCTGTGGTTGAGTTGGAAAATCTGTCATGAAAACACTAAATAGTGTGGGGGATAGTACAGAGCCTTCGGGGACTCCGCCTCTTACGGGTCTCAGTGTAGATGTTTTCCCCGCTACTGTGACTTTAAATGATCTGTGCCTGAGAAAGCTGTATAGGATGTTGATTAGCTGTGTAGGTAGCCCCAGTTGGATAAGTTTGAAAATCAGACTGGCATGCCATGTCGTGGAGAAGGGCTTTTCGAAATCCAAAGACACCACTGCCGTGAAGGCGCGTTCCTGGTAACCCAGGGCCGCTGTCTCCACCACACGTAGTAGCTGTTGGGTAGTCGAGTGCCCAGGACGAAATCCGAACTGGTGGCCAGGAATAGCTTGAATGTCTCCCAAGATGGGAGTCATTCGGGTTAGGATTAACCTCTCGAATACCTTCGAGAGGGTAGAAAGGAGGCTGATGGATCGGTAGCTGGAAGGATGTACAGGATCCTTCCCAGGCTTCAATATATATATCACCCGGGCCTCTCTCCACTCACGAGGAAAGTGTCCTAAGGCGACGCACATATTGAAGATCCTGGTCAGGAAAAGAACGGCATTGAAGGGAAGGTGACGGAGCATGAGGGCGCTATGTTTATCTGCTTATGCAAGCTCTTTATATCCGTGATACACTATCCGTTTGTTATCGCTCACACGAACCCTTTTACCGCGTACACCACCAGTCATAATAATGGATTCGCAACAATATGTAGAGGCAGGATGCAGTACCGTTATAACGCCAAGGGGTCATACAAGGGGGTGGACCCGTGACTGCTGCTCAGTTGAAGGTGAACGGAAATGGCCAATAAGGTAATATCGTATAAATAAACTCCCCCAATAAAATGTAGCGTAAACTACGTAATAGGCGTGAAATAAAGAACAAATAGAATAGGGGTGGAGATAGACAAACAAATCTAGGAAGAAGCTTAGAGAAGGGCGAAGTGAGAAGCCTCACTCTGTTGGTTACAACGAAAGGGAGAAGACACGTTAGTGTAATATCTGATGGCGAGGTAATAGTGGAGCTAGAGTTCAAACGTGGTGCGATTAACTCAAACAGATAAGGCGACATAACGAGAATGATAGCAAGCGAGAAGAGCAGAGCAACCAGACAAGTAAGATCTGTGGGAATAAACAATCCACACGAAATTGAAGCAGTACTTTTCATTGGCTGCTGATAATTGCTGGACCCTGAGAGAGTACTCTCGCTCACCGACACGTAATTCTTAACCATCCTGCCATACCACACCAAAAGGCCTCCACAAGAGAAATCCCACACCAAAGCATGCACTACAACTGAAGCTATATGAACCCCATTTGGGCTATACGAATTTAATTTTATGCCCCTTGGACTTCGGAATAACCCGAGTACCTTTCAACTCCTCATAAATGAAGTTTTACGAGCTATATTGAATTCATATAGCCTAAAGGGTTACATATAGCTTCCGTTGTAGTGCGTACTTTACTTTCTTTTTCAACCATCTATCTTCAACTTTGTTTACAAAGATGATATATATATACAAGGCATGTTTTTTAAGTCAGTACCGTTTTGCGATTCCGCCGCCGCAGCGCTACGCTCGGCATTCTGCGCATGCGCGCTGTTTACCTACATCTCTTGTCTACACACTGACGCCATTGCAGTCTGATTCTTCATTGTATACTTTGGTTACTGAGTGTTTAAGATGCCTCCGACAGTCATGAGCCCCGCCGATTGTGAAGTACGGGCTGTTATACGATTTCTTAGTGCTAAAGGCGTAAAACCGATCGATATTCATCGTGAGATCTGTGAAGTTTACGGATAAAACATTATGAGTGATGGAATGGTAAGGAAATGTGTTAGAGCATTTAAAGATGGCCGCACAAATGTGCATGATGAAGAACGCAGTGGGCGTTCTTCGGTCGTTACTGAAGATTTGGTGCAGAAAATGGACGAAAAGGTAAGAGAAAACAGACGCTTTACAATTTCATCATTGTGCGACTATTTTCCTCAATATTCTCGTAGTGTTTTGTATCGTATTGTGACCGATAACTTGAAGTACCGGAAATTGTGTTCACGTTGGGTTCCGAAAATATTGTCGGATTTACACAAAACCCAACGTTTAGAGAGTGCATTGAGTTTCCTTGAGCGGTACCACAATGAAGGTGAAGTGTTTTTAGACCAAATTGTTACTGGTGACGAAACATGGGTGGCCTACGTCACAGCAGAATCGAAACAACAATCCATGGAATGGCGACATTCATCATCACCCACAAAAGTGAAGTTTAAGCAAACTATTTCTGCCCGGAAAATCATGTGCACAGTTTTTGGAACAGAAAAGGTGTATTGCTAGTGGAGTTTCTGCCTCGTAATGAGACAATCAATGTAGCGTCTTATTGTGAGACATTGAAAAATCTGCGCCGTGCAATCCAGAACAAAAGACGTGACAAGCTGAGTTAGGGTATCGTTTTACTGCATGACAGTGCCCGTCCACATGTGGCTAATCGGACCAAAGATCTCATCAAATCTTTTCAATGGGAAACTCTAGATCATCCTCCATACAACCCTGATCTGGCGCCCAGCGACTACCATTTGTTCCTGCACTTGAAGAAACATCTGGGCGGTCAGCGTCTTATAGACGATAAAGAAGTCGAAACAGTTGTGATATAGTGGTTAACACGTCAGGCGGCAGAATTTTATGAGGAGGGTATTCAAAAACTGGCGCCACGTTATGACAAGTGCCTCAATATTGTCACCCAATTAGCGAAAGGCACGACCGGCGACAGCTGGAAGGGACCTGAGGCAGCCGAACCACGCCCCCCGCTCATTAATCTGTCACTAACTGAGCGGTGATTAGGGAAATGTCACTTGTCCCTGGGCGCTTCTCTCCCCTTCTCCTGTCCTCCGGAACTATCGTGGTGATCGGCGGAAAACCAGAGACTTCTAGAGAAACAGTGACATTCCTATAAAAAGGGCTTCAGAGAGACAGCCAGTCAGTGTTTGGCGAACAGCTGGAAGAGTGCGGCGCTAGTGTAAGAACGAGAAGACTGTGCAACGGAAGAATTTACGTAATTGTGAGCGTACAGTGGAATTGTAACGGACGAACTGGTGAATCGTAATTGTGTGCATTACGTAATCCGGTGTAATTGGCAAGTGTTTACCTGTAAGTCGGTGGAAATAAAGAACATTTTTGAGTGGTGTAATTGTACTTTTCATTTCACGAACCCACAAAGTCACAATATTCACGGAAATTATGTAGAAAAGTAGATTAAGGTACAGGCTTTCATGTAAAAATAAAATTATTAAGATATCTATGCACGTCTTTTTGTAATTCCAAAACGGTACTGACTTAAAAAAAAAAAACATGCCTCGTATATGTCACAGAGTAAAACAAAAGAAAAATGAGAAATGTATTATTCAATGTGTTCCTCTTTGTAACTTATATCGTGTCCACTAGGGGAGCCTACATATTATGTATTTATTCTGTGGAAGTTTGTAGCTAAGCAGTTATGACCGGTATTTCAGTGAAATATTGTCTCTGTATTAATTCGTGTGTAACGTGCTGTTTATTTCATATCTAGAAATATTTCTAGAAATTGATCGACTAAAATAACAATTTAATATTAAGCATGGATAGAATTTTACTTTAACCACTCTATAAATAAAATACAACCACTACGCCTACATTTGAAGTATACTTATTGCAGTTTAACATTTGGTAATGAAAGGTAAACCTGTAGCTATAGCTACAACCTTCATTTATTCAGTAATTCTTCTTCCTGTTCTTCACTTGATAGGACATAGTCTTGTTCACTTATGCCATTTTAGGCGTTGGGTGAGGAAGCCACAACTATGTATCAGACAAATCCAAGGTTGGCTGATCAACCCGGTCCCTGGAATGACAGTGAAGGAAGTACATGAACGAAATTAGGGCGAAGTAGATGAAAGGAAAGATCATAATGGAGTAATTGGTGAAATGATGATGGGGGAAACTGGAGGTCCTGAAGAAAAAACTACCCCAGCGCCATGTTTTCCACCACAAATCTCACTTTGCGAGCACCTAGGATCGAAACCGGGCCGCCTTACATCCAGAAATTAACAAATAGTTTCCAATGTACTCAAAACCCGCTGGCAATATATTCAAACTGTTTTTCTGGATTAGTATGAAGTTGTCATTCAAACTACTATCAATATATTTTAATGTAAATTTATATTGAGGAATTAATCCTTAAAGAATTAATCCTTTTAAATACATTACTCCGGTATATGGGTGATTTTTGATTAATTAGAGCCAACTGAAAAATTCAATGCCATGGCCGGGATTTGAACCACGGATCTACTGGTTTCCGTCCAGTCTCTCTGACCCTTGAGCTACCATGGTCAACGTGCCTTCCTGACATTAAATTCTCCAATTGACTCATTATATTTCCCGGTGGACCACTTAAGGTTCTCATATTTGAGACAACTTCTTGTGGCGACTTACTATTGTAAGTACTTAATTACCAGGATTTTTATCGTAGATTATTTTTTAATGTAAATTTATATTGTTGTCTCAAATATGAGAACCTTAAGTGGTCCACCGGGAAATATAATGAGTCAATTGGAGAATTTAATGTCAGGAAGGCACGTTGACCATGGTAGCTCAAGGGTCAGAGCGACTGGACGGAAACCAGTAGATCCGTGGTTCAAATCCCGGCCATGGCATTGAATTTTTCAGTTGGCTCTAATTAATCTACTATCAATATAATTATCTTAAGAATTAATTATTTAACTAGTATGTACATATTTTAACTATATATCACATATCTGATACACGGTGTTCATTTTATCTGTGATTTTACCGCGCAAAATTAGACGTCATCAATAGCAACGCTGATAGAGCGAGTTTATATACGATTCCGCTAGTGGCTTGCGATCGTATTTGATGTGCTGACAGCAATTTTGAGGCCTCCTCTACCGGCAGATAAATACACTATTTGAGAGGTGGGTTTGCCCGCGTAATATAAAACTGCGTAATTTTGCCTGGTGCGTATATACGAGAACTGTTTATAAAACACGATATACTGCAATGCAAAGCTAATTCTGCAGCCATAAAAGTATACCATAAAGAATATACGAAAGGATAAGTCAATGAACACTTATTTTACAATGAACATCTGTTTTTCTGTTATAGTATACATATATGCATTTTGTAAACCTGTCACATAAAATAGAAATATTTCAATTTGATCTCAATTATTTTCTGTCACCCACAGTTTCCTCACAATGTAACTTCATTACAAACGAGAAAATTAGCAGAACACGTTCTAGGAATGAAAAATAAATTAGTGTTACAATATGTAAAAAGCTTTTATCCAAGTCTAAACAAGAAAATATCTCTGGTACATAGTCTTATGTCCATTTTCTTATATTTCCTTTCTCTCTTCCCCTTAAACACTGTCTGTATTACGAGAAGGTATGCTTGAGGCCTTTCTGTCATAACATTATTTATTGCTTCTAGATTGGGACCAATCACTTTATAGCGTCCAGTGTCTCTCTTTTTTGCGAGTAACTGATCCTGTATCTTGGAAATGTTTGATGCACCTATTGATTTTAAAAGACAAAGGCTATCAACATTAATAGACATTTTAATTAAGCGTGAAAATGATAAAGTTTATATCGTATACTGATAAAACGTAAGACGTTTATGTTACAAACAAAAGTATGTCAATTTGACGTTACCTGGTCACTTTTGACAACATTACGCTCCGAGGGACTTGTCAGAATCGCGGATAGCGTTGCATAAACTCCTCTATGCAGCGGTTTAAATTATATTTATATGTCACATCAGTTTTAATCCCGGTACGAAAGTAGCATTCAACTATGAAGACAAGGTGCTCTTGTGTTCATATCCTGGGGAATCTGTTTGTATTAGTTACCAGGACAACCACACACAGAGCGCTGTAATCTGCTTACTGTTCCGCAAAAATGACCGCTTCTTTTCAATAGAGGGCACTATGATGTCAAGATACACTCACCAGTCAACTATGACGTCATTCTTGCTCAATCGGAGGGAGGGAAATAATGAATGAAAGTGAACATCGTGTGTATGTAAATGTTCAGTATATGTTGCCAATATGTAACGTAAATTTACCGCCTAATCACAAAATTATATTCATACAGATGCCTATTTGTTTCTTCCTATTTTTTTACGGTCTAACTTGTTGTTGTAGGTTGCTGTTATATACTCTGTGAATTTTAGTACATATATTTTGAAGTACGATGTTTATCCGTTTTCTTACCTTGAATAAAACTTCCTCCTTGAAATAGAGTTCTTACACTGGCGTCAGTAGCTTCTTGAGTACATCCTGGTTGGGTCCAGCCTCCGTTGAAGTAGAAGTCCACATCCCCTTTAGTGGCAGAAAAATACAGAGATAAGTCTTACTGGTCAAACGTGCCCATTGGTAAACAAATCTGCTGTCCAAAGAGTTCCCATGACGTGTTCTGCTGGTGCCCTTCGTAAGCTGAGTTATATTCCTGAATTTCTAATATTGCTTCAAAATCCAAAACAAACATATTTCCAAACAAATGCCTTAACCAGATACACAGACACAACAATGTCAACAAACCATGTTATTTTCCTTCTAGATCAATCCAAGCGTAGAAGCTGAAACACGCAGGAATGGTTGTTTTGTTCTGTATCTGGTGCTTCTTTTTTCAAGTGGAGGAAAAATCCATTTATGGAGTAACCCCGACTGAACTGGGATGGCACAGCCGGGAGTGTGAGCTTCACCCGAAGGTACTACCCACTAAAAAAGCTCCAACGGAGAGTAGTCAGGAGAGGGATTCCAGCAGTACCGCTATATGTACCTGCGGATTCATGGAGAAGGTGTGCAGGTCCTAGGTGAGACTAGTTTCCAGGACATAAGCATGGCCGAAGTCCTGAATATGGCCTCGCGGATTCGAGGTGAAGGATGTGGTGGGGTGTAGTGTCGTTTCCTATAGGAAACGTGGTCTTAACTTATACTGGTCGCCAAACTAGAATGTGATTGACAGTTAGTAGCCACATGGAAGAACGCTCTAAATAAATGGGAGGGGATGAGTACGTCATAACGGTTGTCATAGTAACGATTAAAATGACCAATTAGAGTCCAGACGTTTCCATGACAGACGCTAAACCTTGGTTGCCGATATTCTAACACGTGCTTAGCATTAACTGCGGGCAAACGAGTTACGCAAACGCTGCAGTAAATACAATACCTTGGTGTGTGTTTCTCTTCTGATAACGCTGCATAAACAGAATGACCTCACAGTTAGAGATCCTGTATTGGCAAGTTACTTTACATTTTATTTGTTGCAATTTGCCTTGGTTTACGTGTGCCTGAGTTCGTGTATCTGTGCGCGTGTTGTGATCATTTGCAATTGTGTTTAATGAATGTTCAATTATGTCTAAATATAGTGACAAGCGAAAACTTGAACGTGTTCGGGAACCAAATAAACTGTATTTGGTAAAGGTATTCCAATTAAAAAACATGCACGGGAAATAATATGCTCTGTGAGAGAATACTTCGATGAGGAGAAATTGAAAGGGGAGTCTAGTGTTCCATTCTCTAAGTGCTTGATAGGACTTCCCGTGCTGTAGGTATCAGTAAGGGCATTAAGGTTAAGATTGGGAAAGAAAACTATTTTAAACAATAAATATATTGCGGTATAAATTACAAACTCCCGGAAAAAATATGAAAGCGCCATTTTCCCACTTCAATAATCATCAAAATATCATAGGTATGCCTCTTTTGTTACGATTATATTTACATTGATGTGTTCTTGCATGTTCTAGCATTTGCGTGTAGATCCACGACTGTACTACTGTCTTTGTGTAAAGCATTATAAATAATAATTAGTAATAATTAATAATAATAATATAAATACTAATACTACTACTAATAATAATAGTAATAATAATAGTAATACTACTACTACTACTACTACTAATAATAATAATAATAATAATAATAATAATAGTAATACTACTACTACTACTACTAATAATAATAATAATAATAATAGTAATACTACTACTACTACTACTACTACTACTACTACTACTACTAATAATAATAATAATAATAATAATAATAATAATAATAATAATAATAATAATAATAATAATAATAATAATAATAATAATAATAATAATAATAATAATAATAATAATAATAATAATAATAATAATAATAATAATAATAATAATAATAATAATAATAATAATAATAATAATAATAATAATAATAATAATAATAATAATAATAATAATAATAATAATAATAATAATAATAATAATAATAATAATAATAATAATAATAATAATAATAATAATAATAATAATAATAATAATAATAATAATAATAATAATAATAATAATAATAATAATAATAATAATAATAATAATAATAATAATAATAATAATAATAATAATAATAATAATAATAATAATAATAATAATAATAATAATAATAATAATAATAATAATAATAATAATAATAATAATAATAATAATAATAATAATAATAATAATAATAATAATAATAATAATAATAATAATAATAATAATAATAATAATAATAATAATAATAATAAAATACCCACTGCAGTCGCAACTGAATCACCTTCGCACGCGTAATGCTATCGCGCTCTCCACGTGGCAGCAATAAGCAACAACGTCGCCTCTCTCTCCGTACGAAATGTCAATCACTTTCTAGATTGGCGACCAGTAGTGGTTGCGTCTTCGAGAGGAGATAGTCCTGTGTTAGTCATACTACTTTTATTTGGATTAGTTTTTAATTCTTAGCTAATAATCTGTCCACTCTAAAGCGGGCAGTACGTGTCATTAAAGCTAGTAGTGGAGCCAATATAGCGTTAGTCGTTCGTTATCTTTATATTTCAAGTAAAATTGAATTTAAGGTAAAATGGCAGTTCCTGTCTTCGCAACTGATTGCGATGGTCAATGGTTCCTAGTTGTAAGATTGTTAGATCTGCGCATAAGCTGCGTCTGGTTTGAGGTTAATTCTAATTTGAATGGTAGATCATAACCATTACTTCTAGTGTAAATGTAGGGGAGGGGGTTGCCTCCCCACCAGAGCCGCCTTGACTAAGAGCAAGGACTTTGTGAACTGCCAAATGTCAGGTCGTGGTATATAGTCATGGGTAATTTTACTACTTCTATGGAAGTCTTACAAGTGCATAGATACTCTTGGATGTCTATTTCTGGGTCTCCCATCCCGATGGTCCTATCAAATATGGACGTGGCATTTTATGTTTATTGTATTCGGTTTCGTAATTGCCTAGTTGCTGTATTAGTGCGTTAGTGTTTTTATCTTTGCGCTTATATACGTTAAAGCTGAGTCTTTTGATAAATTCCTCAATTGAGTGTAGGTTTAGTTCATTGTGTAACAGATTGGCCGGTGATACCGGCGGTTGCTTTGTAGTTACTCTGTTTTGTAACGTTTGTAGTTTGTATAACTGAGTTTTTGCAGCATATCCCCACACGGGGGCTGCATACGTGATGATTGGCCTTAGTAGTGTCTTATATAGGGTAAGGCCCACATGTACCTTGATTTGGCTGTTTATATTAAATATTGGAAACAGTTTATTTAGCTGGCCATTGGCCTTGGCTCTGATCATAGTGATGTGCTTGCCCCAGGTGAGTCCCTGGTCCATTACAAGACCTAAACAGGTCACCTGGTCCTTCCAGTCGATTCCTTCGCCTTGGTATATTAGCGGCTGAAGGGCACGCTTGTTTTTTCTATGCAGGAATCTGTTCGTGAAGATTATAGCTTGCGTTTTTCTTGCATTTACTTTAATTCTCCACTTGGAGAGCCAAGGTTCAAGTGAGCCACGAGTGCTTAGACGAAAGCACGGGAGAGGGCCTGTTCTCCCACATTATGATTATGGTTTACATCGTGTGGTTTACAGCTTGGTGCCTCCAGATCAATGCCAACAAGTCCCAGGCAATCCAGGCTGTCACATTTACTCGTCATCACTTAAGGGATATACCTGAACTACGCTGGACACTCACATCAACTCACTCAAACGACTGTTAAGTAACAACTGAGCGTGCAAAATGGCTGAAACTTTGGTGAGTAACTGTCAACACATGAACAACGAAATTCACTAGCTTTTATTTACGAGTGCTGCCATCTTCATGTTGCATTTGGAAACTTTTCAGACCACCCTCATAGGTTAGGACACTGAGGGCTATAGAGGTTAAAGAACGTACACAAACAAAAGTTCTACTTCAATTTAACATCACTCATTTGATGCACTCTTAGTTACTTGAGGTATCAAAATAGAATATCACTTACCGACTGCACTGGACATTCCCAGGCCCAAAAGTGGCACGAAAGGGCGGCCATTGGTGTGTGCTACTTCCACAAAGTTGGCATCTTCTGCATCTATTCGAACCTCAGCAGGTGCACCCTCGAAAAACGGCTGTGCTGGGTCTAAACCTATGGAGAAGAGTTGAAGAGAAAGTAATAAGGAATTATGCTCGTATCTAGCTCGCGGGAAGGGCCCAACGAGATAAAGTCTGTCAAGTCAACGCGAGTGCAGCTGCCTCAAAAAGGAAACGGACCCTACCGCCCGATAATTACCGTCATTATCTCCACACTTCAGAAATGGAACACTGTCGTTGAGGACCAATAACAACCCTCATTTTCTCGATGTGACAGTCGCATATCTACTCCACGTGGAGTCTCAGTTGCCAAAGTTCCAACTTCCAGTTGATCTGTTTCATTACGTGCAGAAATTCGTTGTGTGTCACAATGTGGAGACCGTGTGAGGGAAATGCAGTGGTAAATGCAAATGAAGTAGTAGATAACTTTCAGTAAAGCGAAAATAATCAAAGTGAAGACAATAGTATGAATAACTGGACCGATTTATGTTACTGGAAAAGCCTCAAAAAACAAAGTTGTAACGGGAACTGTTTCTAAGCAAATTCAAGCAATTATTTGCTGACAAATAAACTTGGTAAGGAGTCGTGCAATGAGCCTGATAAATTTTGAAAACATATCCTCAAAATTATCATTAGATAATTAGATAATACGAATATATTAGCTTTAAAACACTGAAATACAATTAACAATTTCATCATAATGCAAGATATGTATTACAACACCACTCTATTCGAATATTTCGTTCACATCTTTCACACACACTAACTGCATCTGTTGGTAGTACTGGGAGTCTCTACATCCGGTTTCGTGGTCAGGAAGTTAAAACTGTCTGCTAGCGCCAATCAGCATTGTCGGTGGTAGGCGTGGCTCCCGAACCGAACATCGTGTTGCCAGGTTAAATTTGTTTGCGCCACGTGGCCTTTTAGCGGCTTGCGCTGGTGAACTTTCTGGTATATTTTTCGTGCGTGAATTCCGATGTTTAGTGTTCGTAAGTCCTATTATTATCGCTATTATATTAATATGGCTACTGGTTCGTGAAATATGCAAATACATGAAATATTTAAAATACGCATGGTTCCTTTGCTTGAAATTCCCGCCAAAGAACTGGCAACAGCCTGCTTCCCCCTCTCGAAAAATGTGAGAGCCGGAGATAGAACGGCCGAGGTATAGTGTGTTTTATGCTAATATGTGATAAATGAATTTTGCCGGTAATTATTCATAAGTGCGCGAGAATAAGCTTTGAAAAATGATGGATTCTATCAGTGGTTGGTCACACCACAACGGTCACAGGAAGTGAGGGGCGGTACATGCGGATTTAACATAGCTAGGTCGAAATAGAAGGTCACTGCATTACCTAGGTCGCACGTCAAAGATCAGGAAGAGCCCCCTATGCTGTTTCTGTCCCCACCATGGAGTTGAGAATCAGGTATAAAGTGTGGTTGAAGCCAATAGAAACCGCTAGAGAGAGCTGCCGTAGAACACAGTTCGAATCAGTTGAGCAATGAGAGTAGAACATACATGTGGTCCATCTTTAACTATCGCACTGAACGATTAGCTGCTAACAGATGGCAGCACGTAGGTTTTCTGGGTTAAGTTATGCACGTGGAACCAGAATATTGTTTGCGAAGAGAAATGTGATGTAAGTTTTACGTTTTCTCTTTAGGTTTTCATCTTAAAAGCAACGGTAATCTTAAATTAATGTAAATGTTATTTCATGAACAGGTATCATCGAATATACGAATGTAAGTTTGTTATAAAAACCCGCGTATTCAAATATAACTAGAGTATGGAAAAGATCTCAGACATGGGGAATGACCTCGAATTTCTTTACTGATAAGAATTTTTGAAGCGGAATTGGATTGCTGAGTAAGTCTGATTCAACGCTATAATAGCTGAACCACAAAGTAATACAAGATTCTCATCTCCGTGTTAAAGTTTGAAGCTGCATAGGGTGGTCCTCCTGAACCTTTCGACTGGTGACCTTGGGGACTACAACTGATAGAATCCGACTTCTTTGGAAGCATTTCCAAGCCACGTCCGCCACACATGAATAGTATAAGGCGCAATTCAACTATAGCATATTAGCGTAATACCGTCAAATGTGCGGTAAACTATTCATCCGTGTGCGAGATGTGACTTCGAAAGAAGTTGTCCAATGAATTTGTCAAAAAAATATGAACTTTTCCTGTTAAATATGAATAATTGACTTCCACAAATAATTATATCTTTAATATTCATGTTGCAAATTGATAATTTTGTATTTAAACACAATTACAACTTTAAAAACGAGTGAGACCACTCAAGATGCTGTTGAGGTTATACAAGAATCTGTATCCCCCTTTCCTCAAGCTTCTTAGTGTAATACTTAAAAAAAAGATAACTTAACACTAAAATAATGATTCTGTTGGTACAGGAAGACCGGAAAGGATACCATAATGTTATGCATAATGCAATTTCTTTGTACACAGAATGTTGAAATATTCCCTGGAATATAAGCGAAAAAAAAATTTAAGAAATTTATATTTAAATTTTAAATGAGCACACCAACAACTATCTACAAAAAATAGAACTGACTCTTTAAAATGATAACAAAGCAGCTCTGTTAATTGCCATATTTAATAAGATATTTAAAAGCTCTATAGTACATACATTATTTTCAGCACAAGTATACTAAAGCATATTCAGAGAAAAACCTGAAACATGGGATTGATTCATATAAAATTAATAATGTCAAATTAGTACAGAAGTCAGTGTCAGCAACTGGTGACATAAATTTCATAAATGGCACTATTTGATATACTTCTAATCGCTTTGGTTGAATTATCATTCACAAGTGCAAAATAAATTATGAAAAATAATAATTGCATTAAAGCTGTATCGTTCATTTAAAATTGTCCTAAGCCTAACTTTGTCTTCACAACACAAGAATATTACAGCGTTGAATTTTTAAATGCTTCAATGACATGCATATGCACAGTAATGAATGCTGAAGAAGAAAATGTGCAGTTTTAAAAATAAAATTTAATGCACAGTGTATCTTCCAATAAGAGATTATTTCATGTAGTTATCTGACTGTGAAGTATAATTTGCTTAATGTGCACAGCAATTGTTTGGATAAATGGCTTGCTTTAACTTGATAAGACTTTAAGCAATGTACTTTCTGAATAAGATGGCAAATGGAGCCCTCTGCATAGTGTAAACCTCTCAGTCCATGACATACAACTGAATGTGTCAAATAAATAACTCAATGAAAGCTTACACTCTGAACTATTAATGCTGTTTGTAGTTTTAGTTAAGAAGTGAAAGTGATGAAATTGTGTGTTTGAGTAGTTAATTGAAAATAATTTAGTAATGTAATTTAATTGCTCACATATCTAACCATTATTTCTTTTGATAGTCCATAATTCATTTATGTGTTCACTACAAAGAAACAAGAAGTGCATTATATAGCAAAATAAAGTGCAGTTTTATCTACTTTTCAAAATTATTATGTGGCTTCGCATCACTGCATGTAACGGATGGCTCATATATTAGGTTAAGCATCTTTTTTCCATGCCAAAGATTGAGATTTTCATTCCAACTTAGAACAATGAGAGGATGCTTAACAGTGTAGTTTAATGTCACATGTAACACTTCTGTGGGTCACGCTAGTTAGCATTACAGAAATTGTGTACCAATATTACTCATAAATGGTGGCAAGTACATGTTGAGAACAGATGTACCACAGAATAATACATCAATGCTGTGCAAATATAACTAACTTGTTATTTTTCTAAACCCTTTTGTCCAAATTGCGTTGCGATATATGAGGTGCTCAACACTATGTGCCTTTAACGGTAACGCCATATTGCAGAAGACCGAGTGTTAGGCCTCGACACTGTTTATATATATATCTGTGTGTGTTAACAAGAAAGAGGATTGATAACCTCTGTCTTTAGGTCCTAGCTACAGCTGACATTGTGCATGTTGTAAGAATAACTGGAATAGTAGAAATAAAAGTAAAAGTGCCATATAATGATGATGACACAATGACAGTTTAGTCATGTCTTGCAATGCACAATTACACTTTAAAACTTGTAAAAAAATGCCACAAATGCCCGAGACTGCTTCTAGGCACATAAAATAATACATCAGATGGTTTATATATAACTCCAACCTCATTTTCTGCCGTATATTATCCTTCCTTTTCCAGTCAGTAGAGGGCCCAGCCCTGATCTGGCTTGAGACCGAAGGTCTGACATTCTGATCTTCAATGTCCAGTCGTGTGTGTGTGTGTGTGTGTGTGTGTGTGTGTGTGTGTGTGTGTGTGTGTGTGTGTGTGTGTGTGTGTGTGCGCGTAGCGTGTGCGTAGCGTGTGCGTGCGTGCGTTAGAGACCGGCAATTCTTGCATCACTCACGCCCGTGCTCGGATGATACGGCAGCGCGAGTCACTATACAAGGAGGGGTAACTGGGAGGGGAAGAAGGCAGCAGGTTCATTGCTTATCTAGCATTTTACTATACAGCGGTCCTAGAGTGACCCGAGCCGAGCCAAGCGCGACCGTGACTCGATCGACTTCAGTTGTCTGTTACATTGCGGAAGTTGAAAATGGAAACGGAGTCTGCTGAAAGTGTTAAACAGAAAGTGAGCAGTGGTGTGTATATTACCAGAGAAAGGTCGGGTACGAGTTCAGCATGGGAGACTTTTAAAGAAATTTACACAGCGGATGGAAAAATTAAACTGAGATTTGCACAGTGCAAAACATGCAATAAAGTGCTTTCTCACAACTCAGGAACGTCAAGCCTGATTAGACATAAGTGTTTGGTTCCCCGTTCTATTTCTGCTACAGTCAGTGTTAGTAAACAAGACCGAGAGATTATCACAAGGAGCTGTGTACTCATGTGCGCGAGTGACATTCGTCCATTCGAAACTGTTGCTGGTAAAGGGTTTCGTACTATGGCACAGAATCTTGTACAAATCGGGGCTAAATACGGAAATATAGACATTGATAAAGTACTACCAGATCCACGCACTGTGTCCGGTAATGTACATGAAATTGCTGATCGAATACGACAAGACATATGTGGTCCGATGATTACAAGAAAATCAGCTATACCACTATCACGGGTCATTACATTTCGGAAAATTGGAAATTCCAATCTGTAGTTCTTATGACTGCAAAATTTCCTGATCAGAACAAATCAGGTGATAATTTGAGAAAGGAAATCGAGAACAGAATGATGTCGATCGGTTTACCTTTAGAAGACTTGATGAAAATTAAGTTTGTATCAGATCAAGGTAGTAATATCAAGAAAGCTCTGAAAAATTACCAATGGCTTCCTTGTGCAGCCCATATATTAAACACTGTTCTTCGCAATACCTTCAAAGAAGATTTCCTGAAAGAACATTTACCAAGAGTCTGGTCCTCCATATCGGCGTGTAAGGAAACTACAGCTTACATGAAACGCACCGGGCTTGTAAACAAACTTCCCAAATCCCTGCAACAAGAGTGCGACCATCGCTGGAATTCCCGCCTCTTAAATTTGAAGTCAGTGTATACTCAAGAAGAGGATATTATAAATCAATTACTCCAGCACAATGCTGAGAGTAAAATGGAAAACTACGACAGAAGTCTTGTAGGGGAACTGATTGAATTTTTAGATCCCTTCAAAGAGGGTTCCGAAAAATTGGAAGCCGATGAGCCGACCCTGCAATTAGTTCTTCTGTGGAAATCTGAGCTCATTAATCATTGCTCACCACAAAAGGAGGATTCTGAGGTAAATATTGTCTCACAAAACTGAAATAATCATTTTCATTTCCATCTGTTTCAATCAAATTTTAACATCATTGTTTTTTTTTATTTCAGGAAATAAAACAACTGAAATTACGTGCTGCACAATTCATTGAAGAAAAATTTGTGCTACAACCTCTACATTACATGGCAACATTTTTATGGCCTGCATTCAAACACCTAGCAATGGTGAATGAAACAGAGAGGGAGAAAGTTTATGCAGACGCTCGAATGAGATGTGCTGTGTACCGAGAATCGTCTGCACAAGGAATTACGGCAGCTTCCCCACAGAAGTGTGGAAGATTTTCTAAATGGAGGAAAGGAGGTTCTTCCGTGGACGAGGTAACACTGTATCTTGCGACAGGTGATTCAAACTGTGAAGACATTCTCAAATGGTGGAAAGATCACTCAGAAACATTCCCACTGCTCTCCTCAATCGCCAAGGAAGTGTTGTGGGTACCTGCAACAAGTAGCGCTTGCGAGAGAAATTTCAGTTTAGCAGGCCTTGTCATAACGAACAGACGAACAAACATTTCGTCTGAAAATGTCAATGATTTACTGGTCATTAATAATCACATGAAGAGTCGTGTACCGACAGTCGCGGCAGACAGACGTGTTTTGTGCGCGCTGCTTCCGTGAGTGTTTACAGTGTAACGGTGTTTAACTGTGGAATACGATATCTTCTAGTGAATTGTATTTTCACAATCAGTGCAATCAGTGTTCTTTTACTGACGTGTACTAGTGCCCTTTGGGTACAGGTGTGTTTCTTTCTCTTTCTCTATTTTTTTTCTTTTCTTTCCTCACCTATTATGTCTCTCACACCGGAAACTACCGGCCATCTAGTACGCTCAGCTATCGATATGGTTTATAATACCACTAGTGAATTCCCACAGTTACCAGTGCCTCTACAGCAAGCTCAACCAGTGTCTACGCAGCCAACCCAGGTTTCTCGCACCAATACTTTTAATCCTAATTCACCAGTGCGTCAATCACCCTTACGCCCGTCACAATTACATCTTACCACGTCAACTGCTGCTATAGTTACCGCTAAAACTACGAGTGACGTTATCATGCATGAGACTGCCCCATCTAACAGTTCACCTGCAACCAGCTCTAGTCGCGCTGCTACACACGCTGCTGCTGCCACAGCTGGCCCGAGTAAGCGTCGCTGTACAGCTCCCTCATCAGAACAAACAAGTGCCTCGCGCTATGCTTACTCTGTTTCCACGCACAACCGCTTCGCACTACTAGAAAACAACACAGCCATGGACGAGACAAGCAACTCCGAGACACCTAAGGAAAAAGTTCCACCAATTTGCTTGCGCAACATTGGTAACTATCAACTTCTATTACAAGATCTAAAAAATAATGTTACCTCTGAATTTCACACAGAGCTTCGCGGGTCTATCCTTAAGGTTCATCCCTCTACTTCTGACGATTTCCGTAAACTTACTACATACTTCAGCTCCATACAACAGGAATACTACACTTACAGAAATCCGACAGATAAGCTTTTCTCGGTAATTATCCGAGACATCCCTCCTTCGCTCACTGATAAGGAAATCTATGACGAACTGTGCTTACAGAACTACCCAGTGCGGAAGGTCACTCGACTTATGAATCGGTCGAAACAACCCATTCCTCTCTGTGCGGTGGAATTGTTAAATAGCGATGATGGTAAAGCTATACTCAACCTAACTCGCCTGTTCTACAGTGTTGTTAAGGTGGAACATCGCCGTCGTAACACTGACATACCGCAATGCACCCGCTGTCAGAATTACGGTCACACAAAGAACTATTGTCAGCTGACCCCGAGGTGTGTTCGCTGTCTAGAGAATCATCACTTCTCACAGTGCACTAAACCGAGAGACACTCCAGCTCAGTGTGTTCATTGTCATGAAAACCATCCAGCTAACTACCGAGGTTGTCGGCATTATTTAGAACTGAAATTCAGAACACAAAATAGCAACACAAGGCAACAGCCTGGAAATTCTCATCGCTCCCGTCCCCTACAACAATCAGACAATCCTGCACAGCAACCATTACAACCCCCAGCTGCATCACCAGTACCTCCAACTTCTTCACCAGCAACTTATGCCAGTGTAACTTCTGCTTCCTCGACGAGGCGTACTACTGCACAACAAGATCCCTCTGACTCTTCATCTCTCTCGGCTCTGCTAATTAGCCTGTTCACTCAACTTCTAAATTCTTTATCCACGTTCCTCACTCCTCTCTTACCGCAATTTACACAATGTTTCCAAAACGCTCTTCTAACTACTTTCCGAAATGGTGGCGTGTAATAGGCCATCTCTTTCATCACTCACTCTCCTGAACTGGAACGCTAATGGCATACGCACTAAACGTGCCTCCTTCGCTGCCTTTCTCAGCTTGCACAGTATAGATGCTGCCTGTATCACCGAGACTCATCTTCTCCCGAATGAACGTTTCTCTGTTCCAGGCTACAAGATTTATAGATTTGATCGGAATGCACCTACCGCCTCTGGGGGAGTACCTGTGCTAGTTAAACGTTCTCTGACTCATCATGAAATATTCCTACCTGTGATTCCCGGTTTTGAGGTAGTGGGCGTTAAACTCTCTCTTCGCGATAGCAACGATCTCGTTCTAATGAGTGCTTACAAGCCCCCAAATAGTAAGCTTAATACTCACTATTTCTCTTTCCTTTTCCCAGCAGAAAGCTGCACTCTCTTGCTAGGGGATTTGAACTCGAAGCATACTTCTTGGGGCTGTAGAGTCACAAACCCGAATGGACGGCGTCTGTTTGACACTATTAATGCCACTGGTCTTCACATACTGGCTCCCACAGAACCGACTTACTATTCTGGCAACCCACAGGTAGCTCCTGACATTTTGGACATTGGGGTACATCGCAATATACGATTACCTGCATCGATTTCTGCACTGCCAGCGCTCGATTCCGATCACTGTCCAGTGTTGGTCACATTTAACCTCACTCCTAATATTTTGCCACAAATCCCACGACTCATCGATGGTTTTGTCAACTGGGACATCTTTCGCACACACCTGGATGCTGCACTCCACACATCTTATCAACTGGGTACTGCGGATGCCATAGACACTGCCGTTCACCATTTTACCTCTGCGCTCTCTTCCAGTGTACGATCCTCTACTATCCGCAGTCCTCAACCTCGCCATTTCCCCTCCTTGCCTATCCATATTACTCAACTCATCCAAGAGAAACATCGCATCCGTCGATTGTGGCAACGTCAGCGTCTACCCTGGCTGCGCCAAAGATTAAATAGTCTCATTCGACAAGTACGGACCGCACTAGAGCAACACCGATTTCAGGAGTACCAGCGACAATTAGCCACTATCCGTCCCGGAGATCATACCTTATGGAACATCACTAAGAGGATTCTCCGAGAGCCGAGAGTGATTCCACCTCTTCAAGTTGATGGGACCCTTTTGAGTGACTCTGCTGCCAAGTGTGACGCTCTAGCTACTCACTACGAGCGTACATTCACGCCTAACACCTGTCTTGACTCTAATATTTCCTCTTCCGTGGACAGGGAACTCCTTGAGTACCAACTTCGTCCTACAGCGCACAATAGAATTTCGTTCACTACTCCACGTGAATTGTCCCGCTTTATCCATCGTCTTCCCGTTAAAAAGTCTCCCGGTCATGACCTTATCCCTAACGTTGTGCTGAAGAATTTGACAACCAAAGCCCTAGCTTATTTATCATCAATCTTCAATGCTGCTCTGCGCATTGGTCATTTTCCATCTACATGGAAACATGCGGACATTATAGTCTTCCACAAACCCAACAAGCCAAAAAATCTTCCCTCAAGTTACAGACCAATCAGCTTATTACCTACACTTTCTAAGCTTTTTGAAAAGATTATTCATCAACGTATTTCTCATTTTTTGATCCATAATCAGATAATTCCGTCTTTTCAGTTTGGCTTTCGCCCGAAGCATGCTACCACTCACCAATTGCTCAGAATCACGCAGTCTATTATTCAAGGTTTCGAAAACAGGCAATACACCGTAGCAGCATTCCTAGATATCGCCCAGGCATTTGACAAGGTGTGGCACAGTGGACTACTACTTAAAGCATATCGCATTGGTCTCCCTTATTATCTGATACAAATCATAGCAAGTTTTCTCACCAATAGAACCTTTGTGGTGCGCATTGCTGGATTCACATCCACCCGACGGCCTATTTTAGCAGGTGTACCTCAAGGTTCAGTACTTGCACCACTCCTCTTTAATATATTCACTTATGATCTTCCTGATATAGCTCCAGTTTGTACGGCGTTATACGCAGATGATACTGCTCTCTATTATTCTCACGCCAATATTCTTCATGCCATTCAGAAACTGCAAATTGCCCTAGATCAATTAGCTCATTGGTTCTCTCACTGGCGCATTTCCCTCAATACTAACAAGACAGAGGTTAAGATCTTCTCTTTACGACCTTATAGGGATCCTCCTTTACTACAGCTGCTGGGGGAACCGCTCTCATGGTTACCAAGCAATGTGCCAGTGAAATATCTTGGGGTGTTATTGAACACTCGACTCACTTGGAACGCCCACATCTGTCGGTCTGTTACGCTTGCGTTTGCCCGGCTATCAAAACTGTACCCTTTACTCAACAGACGCACTTCACTTGGTTATGAATCCTCCCTGATTCTTTACACATCTCTAGTCCGTCCCATTTTTACCTATGCAGCTCCAGTCTGGGGTGGCACCAGTAAGACTAATCTCCGCCGACTGCAGGTACTACAAAACAGGGTGCTTCGTACAGTTACAAACGCGCCATGGTTCATCCGAACCAACAACTACATCATGAGTTTGGTCTTCTACCCGTTCACCAATACATCCGACGCCTGGCACGTCCATTCTTTTACCATCTTCAGGAGGTCCCTGGAGCTGTTACCTACATTCTCGGTGCTCACACTCGCCAACCAGCTCGCCTGAAGCGCAGACTTCCCCAAGATCTTCTCCTGAGTGACGTCTCCAGCACATATGCCTCAGACACGTGATTACTACCATCAGACTTTAAGTTCTCAATTTGTGTTACAGTTATCCTCCATATTTAGTTAGAGGAGTCGTTCACGGCTACCTCCATTGTTATGTGTCCTGCTCCTATGTATCTTATAACAAACTTCTGTAAAGCATAATTGCTGATCGATGGATAAAATAAAATAAAAAAAAATAATCACATGAAACACGGAGACGGTGAAATCTTCTAATTAAACGTATGTCTTTTCAATGTTAGTTCTTATATAAAGAATAACTAAAAACCTGTGCCAGTTTTGTTCTTGTACATACAGTTCTGCTATGTACAATGTAATGTTTCAAAGATTCCCAAGGTTTACATTTTTTTTGTATGGTACGTAATGTTTACAAAGTGTTAATGTGATTATTTCCACTCAGAGACTTTATTATTATTATTATTATTATTATTATTATTATTATTATTATTATTATTATTATTATTATTATTATTATTATTATTATTATTATTATTATTATTATTATTATTATTATTATTATTATTATTATTATTATTATTATTATTATTATTATTATTATTATTATTATTATTATTATTATTATTATTATTATTATTATTATTATTATTATTATTATTATTATTATTATTATTATTATTATTATTATTATTATTATTATTATTATTATTATTATTATTATTATTATTATTATTATTATTATTATTATTATTATTATTATTATTATTATTATTATTATTATTATTATTATTATTATTATTATTATTATTATTATTATTATTATTATTATTATTATTATTATTATTATTATTATTATTATTATTATTATTATTATTATTATTATTATTATTATTATTATTATTATTATTATTATTATTATTATTATTATTATTATTATTATTATTATTATTATTATTATTATTATTATTATTATTATTATTATTATTATTATTATTATTATTATTATTATTATTATTATTATTATTGATGACTAAAGTAAAGACCTAACACAATATTCGTACCTACTGTATATATACAAATATAAAAATTTTTAACTTAAAAATCTTCACCTATCTTTTAAGAAATGATATTTCTTACAAATTGAATAGGATCGCGATTTCGTGAATAATCCTGTAATTATACCAATAATCCTGTAATAATTATCTATTCATTTTGTATGAAATAAGGTCACCATTTCTTAAAAGATAAGTGAAGTTTTTTAAGTTACAACTTATTGTATTTGTATATATATTTGTTTGCTTCACTGTTAATAGCTTCTTATTTTACGTACCTACTGTATGATACTCAAACTCCTCTATCAACCTACTGATTCTTTAACAGCTTCGCCGATGGCCATTTAAACCCTTCAGGGGCCGGAAACGGATACCAAATAAACAGAACAGGACATTTAAATTGTTAAATGCTGTAAACATGCATCATAAATACAATTCCGTTTCTTCCGTATTTATTAAGTTATTTAAACGAAACAAAAACTGGTTTAAGCCCGTTAAAGGAAGTATACATCTACAGTAACAAAAAAGCAGAGACTACATTAATAAATCGTTGAAATGTACTACCTTGTTTCACTGTAGCAAAAGCCATTCTTTGCGCCTAGCGCTCCTAATATTTGAATCATTTTGTTTTGTGTATATAGTATATACGAACGAATGTATGTATAGCTACGCAAGCAACTTCTCCGGTTCAAGGTTTTAGATTCTAGTTTATTTATGCTATATCAAGCGATAATCATACGAGTATTATGTTGCGTTACACTGGAAAGAAAACTCCCTGTCAGCATCTGGTATTACAGTGTTTCTCAACCAAGGTTTCTGGTAGCCTTATGCAGCTGTTTTCGCTCAGTATTTTAGTTCTCTGTGTGTTCAGAATGATTTCTTATAGCTATCACGAGCTAAATGAATGGCACATTTGAAATTGTTAAATTTCCATGTTAACCATGGCTTATCCCGGTAATGTAGCAAAAAATTAGCTTGCGTATGATGTATACAAGCTTCTGATATTATTGTAAAAAATCTGGAAGGTTTGTTGTGCGATTATGAAGGATGTTTAGGATATATGTAGGTAGCAGTGACGTGTAGTGATCTAAGGATGGCATGTTAGCTATTCCATTGTTTGGGGGAACTGGCGGGTCAAATATGGGTGACGTGGATCAGCTATTACTAGCTAATCCCTCTTTACGAAAAACAGTTAAATGGTAAAAAAAAAAGTATTTTTATACCACTGGATTTAACCATGCACAATTGTTTAGTAATTTTCAGAGCTGTAATTTCATGCAAGACATTCACCTACATGTACCTGCGCGTATAAATAGCTAGTAACTTAACTGAGTACTACAATACTCAGAGGCCTCTTTATACTGGGGGGTAAGAAATTCACCAGGACGTCACCCCTCATACTTGAGAGAAAACACTTCCCTAAAAGGATACCACCCACAACCAAAATAGTCGTAACCATTTCGAAAATGTCTAGTGTGTTGCGAAAAAGAAGTTTGCAAGGAAACCAATATTTTTTGGTGTGAATCTGCAGATGTGCTCTTGGGTGTTTATCCAGGTATGGAGATGTACAATTCAAAGAGAAACCATTAAGGGTACGTTTACATCGCTTATAGAACTAATTTAAATTTATTGTAAAATAGGAGGATTAAAATAATTTGCGTTAAATGAGCATTAAATGCATGTATGCGCAGTGCGTCTATACACGTCCATATCGGTTTGGGACATTTTAAGTTGGACATCATATGACGTCCATATTGGTGAAAGGGTTAATGGCAAAAAAATTAAAAAGCGAAGAATAAAAAAGAGCGAGAAAAGGGAAGCCGGAGCATCCCTGGGTGTGGGTAAACCCGAGTCACTCACTCACTGCTATAGTGACCCGGTCTTCTCAAGACCGAGCGGGCGGGCCGTGAATTATGACGTCACCCGGTTACGGAATGTCTCATGCTCGTCGCTGCGAGTGAGTCGAACGGTCCTGACGCGCTAAATGCCGGTCTCTAGCGTGTGTGAGTGTGTGTGTGTGTGTGTGAGTGTGTGAGTGTGTGAGTGAGTGAGTGAGTGAGTGAGTGAGTGAGTGAGTGAGTGAGTGAGTGAGTGAGTGAGTGAGTGAGTGAGTGAGTGAGTGAGTGAGTGAGTGAGTGAGTGAGTGAGTGAGTGAGTGAGTGAGTGAGTGAGTGAGTGAGTGAGTGAGTGTGTGTGTGTGTGTGTGTGTGTGTGTTAACATAAAAAGTTAACAAAAGTTAACATAAAGTTAACATAAGGCACATATTATAGTATACAGGCAATATGAACAACAATATGGAAAATAAAACAGGGGTAATTATATATGATACAGAATGAAACACTTTAATTCAGCTTTCACTTGTCTTATGCCAGTACGTCTCACCCTTTTGAAATGGTTTCCATTCATTGTTATTTCTTACATACATATACATTAAAAATAAACTTTCAACATGCATCAAATATTTATTAGTAATGATTTGTCATTGGAACAGTTAGATACTACTTACAGAGCTACAGAAGCATTATCAGGATAATTTTCATTCGGATAATCTTGCACAGAATAAAAAGATTTTGAGCAAAGGTACTCTCTAACAGCTTTTATAAAAGCACTGAAATTATCAACTTTTTCTTTAAGAACATTAGGAAGTGCGCCAAATATTTTGATAGTTTCATAATGCACACCTTTCTGAAAGCAAGAAAGTTTAGCACTGGGATAATGGATATTATACTTTTGTCTGGTGTTTATTCTGTGAATTACATTATTTGTTGCAAATAAGGCACGATTGCATACAAAGAATTTTAGGATCGAGAATATATACATGCAAGGAAGCGTTAATATCTTCAATCTTGTAAAAAGATCTTTACAGGAACATCTGTTGTGGGTGTTAGTAATGATTCTTGTAACCCTCTTTTGCATAAGAAATATTTTTTTACTTTCTACTGAGTTGCCCCAAAATGATATTCCGTATTCCATAACAGAGTTAAAGTATGCATAATACACTAATTTAAGTGTGTCAATAGAACTCACATTAACCAGCTCTCGGATAGCGTTAACAGCAGAGCTGAGTTTAGGTAAGATATAATTTATGTGAGCTTTCCAATCTAAACATCTGTCTACTTGAAGGCCCAGAAATTGTATGCTGTCAATTTCTTCTAATAACATCATTAATCCCGACTTCTATTTGAGTATGTACGTACGACTGGTTATAAATTTGACCACTTTTGTTTTGTCTAGATTCACAGATAATTTGTTCGCTTTAAACCAGCATGACATACAGTTCAAAGCATAATTCATTTTAATTATACACTCGTTTAAATTTGTACTGGTCACCAGGACACTAATGTCATCAGCGAAAAGAACAGTAATTGCTTTGTCCTTTATATAAAGTGAGAGGTCATTTATAGAGATCAGATATAATAAAGGCCCTAACACGGAACCTTGGGGTACTCCATGAGTTACTACTTTCCAGTTCGAAGTTTGTTTTTGATAACCAATATCTCTGACGGCTACTCAACGCTTTGTTTTCTTTCATTTAGATATGATACAAACCATCTTAAACGTTCATTTTTTAGCCCATAGAATTCCAATTGTGCCAATTCCAATTTTAATGTGCATAAGATAATTTATTTAGACGAAACCTCGTACGATACCCATGACGTATCGAGAAAGGTGGCAACCTTGCAGAACAGACTAGGAGAAGGAGGGTCTGTGTTTTAAACAGCGATAAGGGTTCGTCAAAGGAGGCGGCGGAACTACACACGCGTTAACTAAACAGACTTTAATAAACTCTGTCACGAGGGAAATTTTATGGTTTGGACACATGCATGTCTAACATAGAATCGGGCATTGTTGCAAATAGTTCTAAGAACTTGACATTATTAAACGAAGTGTAAAAAGAAGATGATAAAGTAGTTTGATTTTATACTTAAGAAAATATAAGAATTTTGAAAACCTTGTGACTTGGCAATTAATACCCTGTAATGTATGCGGTAAAGGGTTACCACTTTCATTATTTTATTGTAAAACAATATCCTACATATCGTACTATGTGTTGATCTTTTAGTGTGCCACTCCCTTCCAATATAGACTGCAAGTAGTTCAAGCGAGTGTGGCACCATGTAACCCATGGTTCTGGAATTTATATCAGACTTGGCCGCTGAATCGATGGTTTTGACACATATTTTACATTTGGTGTTGCTCTCCCGCTATTGTTTGCAGAATTTACAAAACTCCATCCTTTAAAATTTTACCGACCATCAAGTACTGTGCTAATATATAGACATGTGACCTTCTTGATCTCATAATGTCTTCCTATCAGCTACAAAAGAAACTGTTGGTCGTTCTGAAGAAAACTTTCAAAACGCAGTTCCCTACAACATTCAACCTAGGCGCTCTCTGTATTTGTTTTCCTCAACTTGTCCATACTCAACTACTGTCCAGCAGCGTAAAGAAAGTCCCTGAAAGGAATGTGCTGCATTACACAGTGGGACAAGGACAACGAATGTGTGTGACAGTACGCCTGCTACACATAACCGTTAAATAAACATGCGCCTTATTCACTCTGTAAACTGAAACCGAGAAGATTCATTCACAAAAGTAGAAGCCATCAGAATGTTTTTGAATGGTCTGTAACTGTACTGACATGGGTTGTCATAAACCTGTCCAGGGAGGGTGTGGGAATCTTCGCCAATCCCCCTGCGTCTCAGGCCTCGGAGACTTTCTATCCTGTGGAGGACAGTACCATAGGCTCGCCACAGCGGTGACGTCTTAAGCAATCATGGAAGAAACAAAAATGAACACCCAGAGTACCTCCCCGTAAGGGAAGGGATCCGTCCCTTTCAGCTGCCAAAGTGCGGGCGCTGCGGACCCCTAGCACTCGTGGTACTTCTGACGTTACTAGAGGAACCTCGGGCCGAACAGCCGAGCCCCTCCTTCGGGAGTTGTTCGGATTGGGGTGGACTCGAGGGGGCAGTGTGTTCTCGAAACCCGTGGGAATCGGGTACGTCTTCGGACGGGGTTGAGGGAAGCCATTAATTCTCCCGGGTACTAGTCTGCAAAGCTAGTAGAAGGTGTGCTAGATCACCAGGTGGCCCCACCGAGGTTTTTCGGTAGTCTTCACCTTGAGTGTTGACGCGCGTAAGTGGCGTATCCACTTCCATCCCGTCTTGAGTCCATAGGACCAGATGGGGGGGGGGGCTTGTTAGTCTCTAGGTCTTGCCCTATGGAAAGCACCTCGGAGGACGCCGAGCGCCCTTTGGGACAGCTCGGATACTCCCTGGTTGAAAGAGGCCCGGGTCTTGTTCCTACGGGTTCAGGACTAATGGGAGTAGAACCTCTGGGCTAAAACCCAGAGTACCTGCCTATCAGCCATTCCGAAGACAGGACGTAGCCAATGATACTATCTCTCTATCTTTGACCCTTTTATTTTGTAATTTACATCCTCCAACGTTAAGTCATATCGGACGATGAATGAAATGGATGAAATGAGTCCGGGGTCCATGGAGCTTAGTTACCCGACATTCGTCTTACAGGTTAAGGGAAACCCCCGGAAAGAAACCTTATCCAGGTAACTCACCCTGACCGAGATTCGAACTCGGGACCTCTTGAACGTGAGGCAGACATGCTACCATCCACGCTACCAAGGCGGGCTATCTTTGCCCTGCAGCCCAATGTCATAGTGGTCCCTTGGCATAGTGGTCCCCAGGATGACAGAATAGGCAGTGACATCAGTGACATAATCCGTATGGTTGATATAGACCCTCACCTAAGGGTTGAGCAACACACTGGCAACCCACTCATTAACCGCGAGGTGAAGGTCACTCATCCGTCATTGACTTTGTAATCCTCAAAAATGTTCAATTTCATTTATCACTTATCTCGCTCAAAGCCGTAGGGGAGCGG
Organism: Mantis religiosa; assembly: GCA_030765055.1. Taxonomy (NCBI): domain Eukaryota; kingdom Metazoa; phylum Arthropoda; class Insecta; order Mantodea; family Mantidae; genus Mantis; species Mantis religiosa. The sequence goes on along the minus strand of CM060956.1, from coordinate 149,659,870 downwards.
ATCCGTCCCCTTCAGCTGCTGTGGACCCCTAGCACTCGTGTACCTCTGACGTTACTAGAGGAACCTCGGGCCGGATATTCAAGCCCCTCCCTAATTGGGAGTTGTTCGGATTGGGTTGGACTCGAGGGGGCAGTGGTTCCGGATACCCGTGGGAGATCGGGTACGTCTCCGGACGGGGTAGAGGGAAGCCATATATTCCCGCGTACTAGCCAGCATAGCTAGTAGAAGGTGTGTTAGATCACCAGGCGGTCCTACCGAGGATGATCGGTAGTCTTCCGTTTGGAGTTGGCGCGCGTAAGTGGCGTATCCACTTCCATACCGTGTTGTGTCCATTCGACCAGATGGAGCGGCTTGTTAGTCTCTAGGTCTTGCCCTATGGAGAGGCCCACAGAGGTGCTGGGCGCCCTTCGGGTACAGCTCGTTAACTCCCTGGTCATTAGAGGGGAGGTCAGTCTTCACTTTGTGTGGATTGCCCTGGTAGATCTCGCTCAACGCCATTCATTGAGACCACAACCCAGTACTAGCTGGGGTTAACATCCGAGTCGCCAATCACCAGGTACCGGTTAAACACCGGGACATGGGCCCACCTCGGTAGCTTAGTGCACGTTCGGGAGGTCCCGAGTTCGAGTCTCGGTCAGGGTGAGTTGCCTGGATAAGGCTTTTCCGGGGTTTTCCCTTATCCTGAAAGACGAATGTTGGGTAACTCTAAGCTTTATGCAACCTGGGCTCATTTGAGCATCATGTCACCCATTCCAGTCATTGTGTGATATGACTTAGCGTTGGAGGACGCAAAATTACAAACAAACAAAAACGGGACGTGGACTGGGATTGCGTCAAAATGTACCTCAACGACTCCATCCCACCTAATCCTAACATCATAGACATATCTAACATTGAGACTGCAATCTCTTCCTTCACCTCCATTGTAGTGCGAACTGTCCGTAACCTTAATGTTCTCACCCCAGCACCTCTCCAACCTGATGTCCCTCTTCTCGATATCCTTTTTCTGATCCGCCGCTTTTAGGCGGCGCGTTGACTATAGCAGCGACACTGCACGACTCATAATCGAGCGCTTCATAGACGATTGCGTCGCTAGGTTCGTCTCCGGCTACACGTGCACAGGTTGCGAGCGGGATGGGGAGGGGGAGGACACGATATCTCGTTTGAACCTTGAGGATAGTGACGTGTAGAAAGTAGCTAAAAGACTTCGGAACCGGAGAGGATCACCTACCTCCCCTCTCCAAAGCCCTGAAGGTCTTGCTTACGAACCCCGGGCCAAACAAAATGTGTTTGCACACTATCTCGGGAAGACCATGAGGCCTAGAGATGACCCCAGGACCTAGAGTTCTCCAACCGTGCTAGGCAGGAGAGAGATCGATACCTTCGGTGGCCCCTGCTGAGGCGGATCGACTCCCAGTAATCGGACACAGTGACCTCCAGGGCGCACCCCGGCGTCTAAGCCCCAAAAAGGTGGCGGGACCTGGCGGGTTAAAGCCTATTATACTCCGCCACTTTGTTTTAGAGCCCTACTATTCACTCACTCACTTATTTATTTATTTACTTACGAGGTACGTCCAGAAAGTAAGTTCTGTTTGGTAATAAAATTAAATTGTGTACAGATACAGAAAAATTACTTATTGCACAAAATTCTACATCTCTTAAATTACTTTTCCACATAACTGCCAAAATTTTGCAGGCATTTGTCATAGCGAGGCACAAGGTTTTGTATACCTTCTTCATAGAAGTTTGGCTCATGTGTCTTCAACCAGTTGGAAACATTTTCTTTCAGCTCTTCGTGATTCTTGAAGTGTTGACCGCCAAGGAATGATTTGAGATGCAAAAACAGATGAGAGTCGCTAGGAGCGAGGTCAGGGCTGTACGGGGGGAGGTCAAACACGTCCCAGTCAAATCCCTGCAGGATGTTTTTTGTCGCATATGCAGTATGTGGTCGTGCGTTGTCGTGAAGAAACACAACACCTTTTGACAGCATTCCTCGGCGCTTATTCTGTATCGCGCGGCGCAATCCTAGTATTCAGAAAACGAATTACAGATCTGATTTCACAAGCGGCGGGATTTTCAATCAACACCGACATTGTAAACAAGCACAACAAAGCGTACGTGGCTGACAGCGATCTCACAATGGCGCACGTTCTTTCTCCTTGATACAGAGCGTCTACCGCGCATGTGCGGAATTTCGATCGCAGCGCTGCAGCGGAGATAAATAGAAACAGAGCTTACATTCTGGATGTCCCTTGTATTTATTATTCACTGTTTAACTGATTTTTATTTATTTATTTTTATTTATTTAATTGTTTATTTATTTGTTTATTTGTTTATTTATTTATTCATTTATATATTTATTTTTATTTATTTACGTCTCCAACGTTGTCATATCGGACGAACCCTGCTCTTGCTCATACGTGTCACTCTGTGGCACTTTCCACTTAAGTAGAGGGAGGCTCGGGTGAAATGCATCTTGAAGCCTGGGAAAGAACAAGTTCATCCTGCCAGATACCGCTCCAACAGCCTCCTTTCTCTTCTCACGAAGTCAACACTTTAAAACATTTGACTATCATTAAATTATACTCTATTTTTATATTGGCTTGTACCTACAAGAAAATTAATGAGATAATGTTTCTCTCGATTAACAAGTAGACAAAGAAATAGGACTAGATGTGCAGAGAAAGCCATGTGAGAGTAACTTAGGATTAGTTTTTCAAAGGTTTATTGCGTTAAGATAGTTGGAATATAGATCTAGTCGTGCTTTGATACTGACCTGTAACTTTGGCAACGCCCGGTATGTTCTTGGCTACGTAGGCCACGGTGTGAGCTCCCAGACTGTGACCCATAAGATGAAATCTAGATGGAGAAGCGCCTTTTTTCTCTATCAGATATTTCAGAAACCTGGAAAATGTGTACAACGGAATCAAAGTACACTGCTGTAATAAAGTAAAAACAGAGTTTGTTAATGTGGAAATCATATATGATACTTGAGTTATTAACTGATAAGTAGGGCCCGGATAGTTATGTAAATACATGAAAGTACATATATTTACATATTGTTCCCTTAAGTATTGTACATATTCTCATATATTTTACTTTTCAGTACATATTTTTACATATTTATTGATATTTCCAAGCTTTGTTGCAATTTTATTGGTTTTTAACATACGTGTTTATACTAGAAGTATATAGCTAGCACTACCCAGTCGGTCGTGCCCAAGGCAACTAGAGCACTCAGGTAGGCCATTCCGGAGAGTCGCGCTGCCATTGGCTAACGCGCATGACGTCACTGACAATACAGTTCAACCGCGAGAGTTAAACACTAGCCCCTGAGTATGTGTTATTTAAGCTCTGCTACGTGTAAAATCGGAAGGAATAAACACCCACTTGTGTATTATAATGAAGATTCTTTCTGGCAGTTGTATTAAGAGTTTAAAACATGTTACTATTCATATGTACTTAATCAGTGTAACTCAAGAAAATGACGAAGCAACCCATTGAAGATTTTTCTTTGCTGCAAGTTTCCTGATCATTTCTGCCTTCGCTCTTTTGTTTAAGTGCCTAATTCTAATGAAATTTCTTGTCCTCACATTAAGAGAGATCACTTTGTGATGAATTTCGGGAAACTTGGAACTTATTATAGAAATTAAGTTTTGCATCACTCCATTACACTTCGCAGCACTTTGTCCATGGAAGCTACAAAATATTACTTCTGTACCTTGTTCTGCCGTTTCAAAACACTGTTTTTTTTTCTTCAGGGCTTGCATCTGAGTCTTTAGTCTAATTATTTCCTCTTCCTGATCAAATGTTATTTTTTTGGGAGATAAAGATACTATAGTAGACAGCACCCTCTTTCGTACGGTCCTAACTTCGCACCGGCGATCTCTTGCTGATATTGCCTATTAATAAAAGCAGTTTTATTATTTATTATTAATTATTATTATTCCACGCATCAAACTTTTCTTATAAAAAGAGCGAATAAACTCAGTGTACACATAGAAACAAATACATAAATGGAATGTGTATCTGATAATTACCTGCAAATTGGTTTTGCTGGTACTTGCTACTACCGCCTCAAATACATCCCCATGCCAATTAGGAATTTTCTATGACGCTACAGCGTCGCCCATTAATTTTCTTTTCAGCGGCAACCTTAGCAGCTCGTTTTTTAAATCCCGTTCATAGTTTTCGGGCAGGAAGTGATCGGAACAAATCCTTGCGTTATTCACATTAACCGGATCAGCCCTTTTACAGCGTAAAACCCACTTGCGCTGTAGTTCTCCATCTTTAGGCAAACAATGGAAAATCACATTCGTAGTTTTATACGAAGCATGTTTGCATTCAGCAACAGCGCAATGGTTTTCATAATGTTACGACAAAAAACACAGCCAATAACTACAATAGCTCATAAGCAACTGCATCTCGTTTATTTCATCAGAAGGATTGTGGAATTTGCATGCATCAGCGCCTTATCTTATTTTACAATGTGCAATCATAATATTGCATTACGCACATTCACGTGTAAGCGCTCTTGCGTTGTATTCTCAGTGACGTCACGCCCATCAGTGAGCAGTGACAGTGTTTTGCGCGGGAAGGCGGGAATGGCCTGCCCTGGAGTACTCGGTCTGTCTGGTCTTTCGCATTGATCTCGTGATACGCACCTTGCCACAGCATGTCCGTCGGTCACGTGAAGCGCACCTTACCACTGCGTGTCCAAGTCACTCCATCACAGGAGAAAATAGACAGCTGCAGTTGGCCAGCGTGTGTAGATTAAACTTTTCATTGTAGTAAAAGATGCCGAATAAGAAAACCTCACTCTATGTAAAGTTAAAGCATTACACAGATGAATTTAACAATTTTTCAACAGACTGAATGGTCCTTTTCGCCTGGTCTGCGAGAATGTTCCTTGTTCACAACATTTTCAAGTGTTGCAACATTTATCCACGTCACGTCATCAGGCCCGTGCTTCGAAGAGAGGTCTTGTCCATACATTCCATCGCATAGCAGAACTGCTTTGTTCTAAATTTTCTAATGCTGACACGCTCATTTCAAATACAAAGAAAGTGTTTTTAAAGGCTTACAACAGAGTTCATAAATTCAAAAAACCCTTTCCCGAGCTTCGACTCCCTCCTTAGCCAATCTTAACGAGGTGGGGAAGCTGGATCGATGCTGTAGGCTACTACGCAAAGAATTTTGATTCTGTGAAACAAGTTCAGCACTATTTTGATGGAGTCAATATGAAAAATTCAATACCCTGGCCGGTATTTGAACCACGGATCTCCTGGTTTCCGTCCAGTCGCTCTAACCCATTGAGATACAATGGCCAACGTACCGTCCTGACATTAAATTCTCCAGTTCACTCGTATAATTCCACGGTAAACCACTAGAGCCTCTCGCATTCGAGATACACTGTTTGTGGCGACTTACTGCCGTAAGTATTTGAGTCCATCAAAAACCTTAGCCTGTACACGGCTAGTGTGGTGAAATGATTAATTTCCATCAATTAACTAAAATAATAAGAGTTAAATGATGAAGCCTGGGACTCAAGTACTTACGATGGTACAGATGTGTTATTTTATCTTGACAGGAATCCTGCGCGGTAGGGATGAGTATCAACTGTGGTGGGGATAGTGCTCCTATCGCCACAATGCGTCACACGCGTAAGATTACGAGAGGGCGGTGCGTAAGGTGTCTAAAAACACATTTCATTCTCGAAGCCAGTTTTGTAGCTTTTATAAACTAAGTTGTAATTCTTACTATGGTAGTAATCTCCACGCTTTTGTTGGATCTTAAATAGTACATAGGCATTTAGAACAAAACCCTGTTCTCCTCCAGCAGGCATGATAAACAACTGTCAGCCTTTCAATATCGCTGCAGAGTCCCTGTAACGTATTTCACTCCAGGCATATGGTCTAGTATGTGCTGTATTTATATATGTTTCATCCATATAAACTATATAAACTTCACTTCGATATATCGGAATATTTCGTAAATACTTAAGCCTTTTTGCACGTATGGTGCGATGTTCGATTAAAATTTGTCTGTCACGCTTAGTGCTTTTTTTTTCTTTTTTTCAAATAATCCTAGCTTCAAAAGAACTCTTCTTAATATTCAGACACTGCCTTGGAAGTCAATAGAATTTTTAGCTTCATAAGCACTTTCTTCAAAGTTGGTCTTTGTTTATCTGTGCTTTAAAAATTATTCATAGTTCGCCTAACTACTTCTGAATTAAAACATCCAAATTAGATTTTGTGTGTGTTCTTAATCTTTGTTTACTGGGCATAGAGAAGGACGTTGTTGCACTAGCACCAATGGCTTTTCTTTCCTTAATAACTCTCCTAAACTGCTTTCAGACACAACTGTTGCCTCAGATACCCTTCTCCAGATTTTTATAGCTGACCCGGACCATTGTTCCTTTTTTATAAATCTATGGACATTGGTTATTACTTCTCGTGTTTTTAAATGTGGCTCTTTATTTCCTAATGTGCTGCTAGGAGGCGTCATTTATAAATGCTCTCTTGGAACCAGGAGACAAGCACATTTTGAAACAAGTTGTAGTGTTACCGAGTAGCTCTGCACTTGCTTAGTTGCTCGCAACTGACCTGCCCTCCCCTCCAGCTGCAACCGTTCTGAGGTGGACTCGTCCAGATACCACTGCGCATCGCTCTGCACTTTTCAAGATAAAAAAATATATCTGTAAGTCGCCACAAACGGCGTATCTCGGATGCGAGAGCCCCTAGTGGTTTACCGTGTAATTATACGAGTCAACCGGATAATTTAATGTCAGGACGGCATGTTGGCCATGGTGGCTCAATTGGTTAGAGCGACTGGACGGATACCAGATCAATGGTTCAAATCCCGGCCATGGCATTTAATTTTTCATGTTGACTCTATTCATCAAAAACCTTAGCCTATAGTCGGCTAGTGTGGAGAAATGATTAATTGCCATCAATTAACTAAAAGTTCTCCAAGATGCAGTTTCTGTTGAATCGGCCAAGAAATCATTCAGTGATGTGAAACTTAAAAATATTGCCTACATTCAATGCAATTTTTTTCCATTTATGCATTGCAATTAAATCGTTGGAGGTATCATCTTCTAAACTCTCCAAGAGCCTTGATGTTGTTCATCTGTGGTCATTTCCCTGGAAAGTCTACAAGGCCCGGTTGGAGCTGCACTGAAGGATAAACTTTCATCCAGTTCGAAGAAAACACGGGATTCCAAGTCCAAGTCGTATACTTGTTAACAGCCAGAAGGTTTTTGCTGCGTACCCAACCAGGTTTCGGGTCTGACCGCAGGTTGATAATTTTGATGGTTTCAGGATGATGCGGGATCTTTTGATGAGGAAATTTGTTGAGGTAGCTTTTTGCTCCACTTTAATTTTGTACAGGATGCCAAACCACTTTTTTGTTTACACCCTGGTGTTTTATTTTTTCTAAAGTGGGGTAAATTTTGTAGCCAAACAGCTCATTTGGAGATTTTTGAAGTTCAGCTTATGCTGCTGTAAGGATTAACTCCTTTGTACCTCAGGTGCCCGCATGCCATACGGGGTACCCGGTACAGCCTGAAGCGGCGTCTCGTAGCGTCGTAGTCTCCTAGAGGCCGAACCAGGGCGCCTCTATGAGCTGGAATTTGAGCGTAACATTTTGTCTCCCAGCACCTAATTTCGTCCTCCACGTATGGGAGAAGAGAAGCTTCGTGAAGCAACCTCACGGGGAAAGAACGGCCCACAGAATAGATGGATCGGAGTCCTCTATTCTGTGCACGCTGAAGGTATGCTATCCAGCTATCGGCAGCCATGCCCCAGATTTCACAGGCGTACAACATAAGTGGGATTATCAGCACTCGAAAGAGGTGTAGCTTTAAGCGGACTGGCATCGGGCCCGAACCCAGCATTGGGTACAGAGAGGCAATAGCCCCCTGTACCCGTCCGATAGTTCCCTGATGTGTCCGCGGAAAGTTAGGCCAGGTACTTGATGGAATTAGTCCACCCTATCCTTTGGCCTCTAAAGTGGAAGTTTGGGCAGTCAGCGGGGGTGTGGCGCTTTGTAAGAAGAATGGCGTGACTTTTGTCCGGATTTACGGACATCCCTCAACGACACGGGATTCCAGACAATGAGTGCTATTAACAGAATGCTAATTCAAGGTAGAGCCAAAGACTTGGAAATTGAATACACAGCAAAAGACTTGGGCAAGTTTAAATATGCACCCATTACTTCATGTGAAGTTGAACGATCTTTCAGTCAGTGCAAATCCATATTACACGACAACAGAAGAAGTTTTATATTTGAGCATTTGAAACACATGTGTTTATCTTATTGCCGCGGATTGTGAATTAAAAAATCAGGAGCAATATGCAAGTTCCAATTTTTGTTTTATTTACATACATCTCCAATTTACTATACCTAATTCAAGAACATGTAGTGGAATTCTGATATTATGATGTTATATATTTCTTTGTATTTGAATAGTTTACTTACATATTTCAGTACTTTATAATACATGTATATGTACGTATTTTACTGATTTTCGGTACATAACTATCCGGGCCCTACGAATAAGATTAAAAGAGCTTATAAAAGTTGAGAAAAACGCAAGTAGTATACGTCAGGGCAGCTAAGGTTCTTAGGGACTGGTGAAAGCATGTAGACACGGTAACTGCAGAAGTTCTACTCGCATTAGTCCCAGACCCGTAGTTCTAAAGATCCGGGCCTCCTTCAACCAGGGAGTTACCGATCTGTCCCAAAAGGGCGCCCGGCGCCTCCGTGGGGCAAGACCTAGAGACTAACAAGCCCCCCCCATCTGTTCCTATGGACTCAAGGCGGGATGGAAGTAGATACGCCATTTACGCGCGCCAACTCCAAAATGGGAAGGCTACCGATGACCTTGGTAGGGCCGCCTGGTGACCTAGCACACCTTCTACTAGTTATGCTGGCTAGTACGCGGGAATATATGGCTTCCCTCAACCCCATCCAGAGACGTACCCGATCTCCCACGGTTATCGGGAACCACTGGCCGTCGAGTCCAACCCAATCCGAAGAACTCCCAAAGGGAGGGGCTCGAATGTTTGGCCTGAGGTTTCTCTAGTAACGTCAGAGATACCACGAGTGCTAGGAGTCCGCAGCGCCCGCACCACGGCAGCTGAAGGGGACGGATACCCTCCGTCGACAGTTATGTGTAGATGTTCTACTCCCATTAGTCCTGGACCCGTAGGACCGAGGACCGGGCCTCCTACCCGGGAGCGATGGATACTGGGCTCTTTCCATAGGGCAATACCTGGAGTCCAAAAGCACCCCCCCCCCCCCCCCGCTGAGTACAACGTCAAGACGGGATGGAAGTGGATACGGCACTTACGCTCGTCAACCCCGCAGAGAAGACTACCGAAAACCTCGGTGGGGCTGCCTGGTGATCTAGCACAGCATATTTACGTGTGAAGCCACGAGAGACTGAGTTGCTGTACGTTACGTCATTCAGCTGCTCAGAGCTGTACAACAGTGTCTTTCTACGGAAATAAAGTTTAAAGTGGAATTTGAGATGTTGTTGACTTGTTAAATGACAGAAGGTTATCTGACCGGATCGGTTACCGGCACTTGACAGACGTTTGTAAGAACGGGGGGGGGGGGGGGGTTAGTTCGAATGAGCGTCACATATTCAAGCGTGACGGCTCAGTTTAATTCACTACCCACAAAAAGTGCTAAATACACCTAAATAAGTATTCACTTCAAAATTCTGAAATGGTACAGGAAAACGGATTTTATTTTTGTAATGGATGTGAAAATGTGATTCAGAGAGGCACATTCATTTTTTAATAAAGACAAAATCCATGCAGAACAGTGTTATTCACCCATCTTAGTACATTTTGAAAACTTGGCAAAATGTTTTATTTAAATTGTTTCATGTTGTCACCTCGGCAATAAGTGAATGTCAAAAACAAAATGTGTATATACCTCTCGATCTGAGCAGCAACGACACGAATGTTAGAACAGGCTTGGTCGTAAGGTGCTCTCGAGCTGTAGCCCCAATCTACCAGGATCACATTGCTGTCCATCTGTGTGGAGAAAAGGAGATAAAATCCATTATAACTTCATATCTAATAAGCAGACCTGGCAGTTAAAGTATGTATTTTAAGTTTTTTGGACCTTAAGAGACGTTGGCTGTTACAAATTGATATTTCAAATATACGTGGCGTGTCTGTAAAATTAGGGCTCCAATTTTATTTAATATAGAAAAAATGTTTATTGTCAATGAATGTTACAGTATGTTTATTCAGACGTGGCAGCTGAGAAAATATGCGCAGTGACTCACCCTCTCCGCCACCTACTGGCACTAAGAGTGGGGGTCAGTTACAGTTGTGAAATCGTTGAGGTTGGACGTGCGTCTTAGGAATTTTTTAAGGCTCGGGTCCGTGTGATTTATATTTTTATATGTAAATGACAGTGTACTTTAATATATGTACAGTAAATAGCAGTTCTCGTTGTTCTTAGTTATTTTCAGCGTACTTGTAAGTGCGTGCGTGATTGTGTAAGTGTGTGTGTGTGTGTGTGTGTGTGCGCGCGTGCGCGTCTGCGTTAAGTGTATTTCCTTTTACTGCAGACTTTAATATTTTAAAACATGGACAGCAAAATACAAGGTAAAGTGTTGCACTCCCAAACCAGGGAAGTTGTTAGTAATCTTTATAAGTACATGAAAAGACATGCAGAAGCTGGCTTAACAACTCTCTATTTTTCAACGTAATCACCATTGCGATCGATGCACTTTTGCTTGCGCTGTGACAGTTTTTGTATACCCCTGTCATAGCACTCTCAAACCAAGTTGCGTAGGTAGCGCTCAACCTCGTCGGTCTAGAAATGTGTTCCACTCAGGTGTGACTTCAACTCAGGAAACAGATGATAATCACTAGGTGCTAAGTGTGGACTGTAGGGGGAATGGATAAAGATGCCCCATCCGAACTGGGCCAGGACATCAGCCGTTGCATATGCAGTATGCGGACGAACGTTGTCGTGATGAGAAAATCACTCCCTTCGTCACCATTCCCCTCCTTAGATTTTGAATGGCACGTCGCAATTTTTTAAAGTTTCACAGAAGCTAGCGACATATATTGTGCCGGTAGGCATAAACTCGCACAATACACCTTTTCTGTCCCAGAACATACTGGTCATCACTTTGCCGGCAGAAAATGTCTCTTTGAACTTTCGCGGCTTCGGTGAATTCGAATGCCGCCACTGACGAGAACGTTCTTTAGTTTCTGGTGTTGTGTAGTGCACCCAAGTTTCATCGCCAGTGACAATTGAATCCAACAATTCCTCGCCCTGTTCTACATAGCGCTCAAGGAATCGGTGGGCCGCTTCAACACGTCGCCGTTTATGGTCTTCGGTGAGCATTTTGGGCACATACCTTGCGATAATGCAAATGTTCGGTCAAAATCTTGTCAATCGTAGTCTTACTGACTTCAGGGATAAGTTCACACAGCTCACGAACTGTCACTCGCCGATCTTTAAGCATTTCTTGCTCCACTTTTGCAATTGTTTCGGCTGAAACCGAAGGCTGACCAGAACGCTGTTCGTCATGGACGTCCGTACGTCTGTCTTTCAACTCTGTGACCCACTTTCGCACGTTTTTGACGTCCATACACTGTGGCCCATAGACTTCGCATAACTAACGATGAATTTCAGTGGGGGCAGTCCCCTTGGCACTCAAAAAAGAGATCACTGCACGCAACTCCCACTTGGTGGCGGAAGTGATAGGAAGCTCCATCGCAAACGGCTGCCCAGCCAAGACTAATGGTTGCAACGGGTTCCTAGTGGTGGAGATTTGAAGGGGTGAAACCAAGTTGCACGCCAGTACTGCCGGATCCCGCGTAATAGCGTTTTTCATGGCTCCAGTGCCTTGGACACCTTATTTTACTGACACGCCTCGTATTTCCACTTAGTTGTCCTCTAATGCTTTTCAAGTCATCATTCAAATGGCGGTTTTAAAAGTAATAATAATATGTCAAGTATTTAAATTCATTTTTCTCATAATGTATTCTTACAATGGAAATTCTCAAATGCTCCTTGTAGTTTTACTTTCTATGAATCTCTTTGACATCTGTACAATAGATCTTTAACACCAAAATAAATATCCCTTTTAACTTTGAAATTTATTCAAGTTGAGTTCATTATGTAGTATATATATATTTTAGAGACAAAGAATTGCAATCATTGAAATATAATGAAAGAGCTGAACCAGTTAACTGAAAACTTTTTCTATAATAATATTTATTACATATGATCTGATGCCATACATTTAGTAAAGTGATTCCAGGAATGTAAATCTGAGCCTCTTTGTTCCATTTATACCTTACTCCGCCTTTAGCTCCAATGGTCATATCTCTTTTGGAACATATCGCCTATTGGCGATGTGTCAACTCGTAAACATCGTGCTGCAGGTCCTTTTTTTTCCTTTCTTTTTTTAACAAGAATTGAGTGACTACTTTCTTTCACTCCTCAGCCAGCTTGGCATAACAGCCTAATGCTTCACTGAGGGAAGAAAGTGTAGAGCATTATGTAGTAAGATGTGAAGAAGGAGGCCTGGGAGAAAAAATGGGAGAAAGTTGAGGGTAAAATTGTAACAATAAGAATGCTAACAGGGAAGCAATGGAATAGGAATAAGAATGTAGGAAGATTTCTTGGTAAAATGAAAGATAAATGGTTGAAGATAGTTAGAAGCAAAAGTTATGAAGGGGGGAAGGATTTTGTAGGGAAAATCCTTTAGGAGGCCGCGCAAAGTGCAGTGCCCATAAGGAAAATCACAAATTTCTCGCAAATGTACAACCAATTCGTCTAAGGTGGGCGCTCTCCCTTTTGCATAGAATCTATAAATTTCTCGACGAATTAAATCGCATGTGAAATTATCTACTTTAGAGAAACGTTATCTTTTGTTTTCACACTTGATCGGCGTCTTTGGTATTCCTTTCGTCACAATATTTCTTACTCTATTTCTGTGAATACGCATAATTTATCATTATTGCATGATCCCTTACCAAGATTATTTCTCAGCAAATATTTATATGTGTTCAAAACAAGCGCTTGAATTTGCTTAGAAACAGTTCCCGTTATAACTTTGATTTGTGAGGCTTTTCCAGTAATATAACTCGGCCCAGTTATTCACACTATTGTCATCACTTTGATTATTTTCACTTGACTAAGAGTAATCTACTACTTCATTTGCATTTACCACTGCATTTCCCTCCTACGGTCTCCACATCGTGACACACAACGAATTTCTGCACGTAATGAAACAGATCAACTGGAAGTTAGAGCTTTGGCAACTGAGATTCCACGTGGAGTAGATTTGCGACTGTCACTTCGAGAAAATCAGGGTTGCTATTGGTCCTCAACGGCAATGTTCCATTTCTGAAGTGTGGAGATAGATTTATGACTGTCATTAGTGGGCGGGAGAAAACTGCACTCCCGTTCAATAGACAGACTGTTACCTGTGTCCCTTACTTTTCCTTTAAAAATCCCTCCTCCCCCTCCCCCTTATCCTTCCCTCCTTCACAACTTTCTATTTACAGTTGTTAAGGACTGTGGCGATATTTAGTCGTATCGTTTATCCAGCTTGATCAGCCACACGTTTGAGCGCCATATTTGTGGCGTTTTCCTTCACTCGCAGCAGGTAGGATGCACGTTGACTGTTTTGAAGACCCAAGTCTAGATTTGATTAAATAAGAGTAATAAGATCTGTTCTCAGGTGTGGATTTTTGGTGACAGAAATAAAATTTTATATGACTCCGATTTCGTAATATATTATTTAATTGTATAATCTGGATTACGATTTACTCGAACTTTCTTTCTTAATTAGTCACTGCAGATTACCTCTAACACATCGATAAATCCTTATTTTAAATTTAATATAATTTCTATTAATTACTTAAAATTCCTCTTCTATACGTCTACTCATTACTATTAGGAATACCGAATAACTCTTTTTGACGATTATTGTTTTTCCGTTACAAAACTTGTTTATTTACCGCGACATTTTTCCATCGTCATTAAACAAGACTAAAGAACATATATCTATCTCAAGATTATTGATTTTCAGTAACTATCGTTACTCCTCTATTAATTTTGTGATTGGCCGATTTACTGCTACGTCATCACAATACGTGGTACAATTATTACAACGGACAAGTACAAAATTACACATATGTATTTCTTTTTATTGTCATTACATGGCCTACTAAGTCATATCAGAAAACAATATTCATATCAAAAGTTCTAACTAAAACATATCGTTACAGAACTTAACAACAGAAATTTGGCTTGTTAGTTTAACAAGAGATTTAACTCGAGTGTTAAGTTAACACTTGTTGGTGAAATGCGATTTTTGTTATAACTATTGCTAAACTCGTGTTAAGTGAAATCTAGCATAAATGTGATATCTTTTTACTCACAGTTTTGAGAACAGCATCCTTGAGTCTGGCGTAGTAAGAGACGTTGGCACTGGAGGTCCATCCATGTACAAAAAGTAACGTTTTCTTTTTGCCGTTGTATTCTGAATTCTTCATTCTTATAGAAGGCCACGCCTTCAGTTTTTCCGCCTTTGTAGGGTTGTTCCTTAAAGTGAGAATGCAAGGTTAGAAACAATTGCCATAGTTCCGAAAGTTTTTCAGATAATGTAATCAAACTTGGTAAAGCATATCAAGTATAATTGTCTATTAATGCTGGAAGTGCGAAACTTTTTACTGTAAATTTAAGATCAGCGCTGGATAAAGCTAGAAATCTAAGTGTTCCTTGTGTGACTTTTCTCAGAATTGAAGCAGTCAATTTATTCATATTCATTTATTGCGTCCGTAAATCATACAACTCATGATGTGGAATTGTCAAATTACTAACTACACAAAGAATAGTAACAAAAAACAAGAATTGCAATAAGTTGTTAAGCATAATAATTAAATTAATAATTAAAATTTACATTCCTTTTATTCCTAACCTTTGTCATTTAAATACTCTTCTACTGAGTAGTAACACTTTTGTAACAAATACTTCTTTGATGTGTTTTTAAACTTTGTGAAGGACTCAAATGTTTTTTTATTTCAGTTGGCAGTTTATTGTAGATATGAATTCCGTTGAATTTAAAACTGTGCTCATACATTTTCTTTTTATGATAGGTGACGTGTAAGTTTGAACTATTTCTCGTGTTATGGTCATGAATATCATTGCTTTTTTGAAATTTATCTAAGTTCGTTTTAACCTGTACTATTATTTCTAAAAGGTAAATGCTTGGTAATGACAATATGCCTAATTTTTAACCATCACTTACAACTATCTGTTCTCTTTAAATCCATCATAATTCTAATTGCCCTTTTTTGGATTCTAAATACTTTGATAATGCTACTACTATTTCCGCATACTGCTATACCATAAGAAATTAACGATTGAAAATTTGCAAAATAGGCTATTCTTAATGTATTCAAATTTACACTGTCCTTCAAAATTGATATTTGGAAACAAATGCTACTTAATTTCTTCATTAGACTTTCAATATTTATATTCCAATTTAGACTGTCGTCCATCCAAACTCCTAAAAATTTTGTCTTTCCTGTATATTTAATTTCATTTTCATCCATTATAATTTCAGGTAAATTAACTGTCTTATTGATTTTATTATGAAAACCCAATGCCTGACTCTTATCGTTATTTATAACTAATTTGTTATTTTGAAACCGAATTGATACTTCTTTCAAATTATTTACTACATTTTCTTTGAGTTCGTCATCATTTTGACATGATATCAAGAGGCTCGTATCTTCTGCGAATAAGGAGCATTTTAAAGAATTTTGTGAATAAAGTGCCAAATCATTAATACACAAAATAAATAGCAGTGGCCCTAAAACTGAACCCTGCGGAACTCCACAGTTTATGCTAGTAGATTTTGATTTTATAGTTTTTATTTCCTTTGTTGTTTTATCAACAACCTCTATTTCTATTATTTGCCTTCGCTCTCTCAAGTAGGAGACAAGCCAGTTATTTACAGTTCCCCTAATTCCGTAATGAGATAATTTCTTTAATAGTAAGTAGCTAATTTTAATGAAACTTTGTCAACTTCTTCATGTAGCAGAATCGTTATTTAAGTTATAATCTCTTAAATACAAATGTGATTGTTTCCGTATGAAAGAATTATTTAATACACCGGCATGTATGAGATCTGTTCAAAAAATTCCAGGATTTTGTTAACAAAATGCTTCCACTCTTGCCTTTTACTTATTGTTTATGGTCTCTCCACTACAACTGATACACCGCTCTTCACGCCGTTTTCAGCAAGTGTCGAGAAATAGTTGAGATTTATATAAATAACAATGGTAGCATAATATTCGTTACCTTGTATATAGAAGGAAATCCACTTTGACAACAGCTGGACTTTGAGGTAAGGGCAGCGGACGTGACAATGATGTCCATGGCTCTTCTTTTGTAAAACAGCCCAGCTCTTTGTAGCAGACTTCTTCAGCTGTAAATGTTTCCAAGCGTTGTGTTAGTCAAAACGTTTGTCAAATGTTTTGGCTAATCCCGAACACTGAAGCTATTTTCACGACTCACTACAAAGAATTTGTTCTAATACAGTGCGATCCATATAAACCTGAACCAATTCAATAAGCCATAATTTCCCTTTGAAAGCTCGTAGAATGTAGAAATTTGTTTTAATCATCTCAGTGGCCCTGGGAGAATTGATAACACCGACAATTGCTGACAGTTGACAGTTTTAAATGTGCAGTCATAACAGCACTACGAGAGCGTGTTTACATTTTCAAAACATATTGGAAGACAAATTCCTTGGTAACAACACAACGGGAATTTGAAGAGAATTTAATGTACTCGATGTTCCGACAAAAGCAACAATTTTATCGCTCGTAAGAAAGCTGGAGACAACTGAGAGTGGAAAACTAGACCGTCATCTGTTACAGATGTTCGCAGAAGGCTATTGAATTCTCCAAACAAATCGTTGTGTCGATTAAGCCAGGAATCAGGGTATTCATATGGAACATGTCAAAGAGCTGCGACCTTACAGAGTACATATGGTGTAACAACTGAAAGAAGCAGATTATGTTAAACGAATCAGTTACTGTCGATGGTTTTAGGGTACTCTTATTCCACGTCCATAACGTGGTTTACAGATGAGCTATGGTTTCATCTGTCAGGCTACATAAACACACAAAACACAGATATTGGGCTGCTCTAAACCCCCAAGTGATCCACGAAACCCCACTGCATGATGAAAAGGCTGGAGTATGGTGCGCGGTGTCAGCTTCCAGGATCAATGGTTCCATTTTCTTTGATACGACTGTAGACACTGAAGTTTATATGGGTATCTTCAAGACATTTGTGGAGCAGCTGGATGATATCGAATTGAGAGAAGGTTATTTCCAGCAAGATGGAACAACGCGCCATACATCTAATGACACCATGGGACTTGTAACCAGTTTCTTTGATAATTGAATAATCTCAAAATATCTGTGTCCTCCCAGATCCCCTGACCTAACTTCACCGGATTTTTTCTTGTGGGGGGGGGGGATCTAAAAAATAGAATGTACAAAAATAGGCCACGGACGATCTAAAAAATAGAATGTACAAAAATAGGCCACGGACAATTGATGTTCTCAAGGAATTCATTCGAGCCGAAATAAGTAACATTGGCGAGGATACTCTCCGTAAAACTCGCTCGCTCGCTCGTGCTGGCTGGTTGTATACAGCCAGAAGGTTTTTGCTGCGTGCCCACCCGTTAAGGGTTTTACCGCAGGTAGGATTTAGAACTGAAATTTGTAGGATGAAGGTGGTGTAGGTGTTTTGGTTGGGAGTTAATTTAGAGGTTACCGAAGTACCTTCGGGTTGAAGGGGAGGATGCATTACTTGGCACCCAATTCTTTATTTTTGTTAAATTTTTAGTTGTGGAAAAATTTAGATGCCAAACAGCTTAGAAGAATTATGAGGAGCTCAGCTTTAGCTGCTGATAGGATTAGCTCCTGGGTGCCCGCATGCCATACGGGGGAGCCGGTGCAGTCTAGATCGGCGTCTAGTGGGGTCATAATCTCCCAATGATGTAAGAAGGGCGCTTCTTTGTGATGGTAAACTAGCGTATAATTTTGAAGCCCGTCGCCTAATTTCATCCTCCACGTATGGAAGACCCGATGCTTCGTGGAACAACTTGGTAGGGAAATAAAGTCCCACAGAATAAATCGTAGCCTCGATTCTGTGCACGTTGAAGCCATGCTATCCAGCTGTCTGCTGCCATGATCCAGATCTCGCAGGCATATAGCATCATCCGTACAAACATGTATAGATGTTGGTGGAGAACACTTCCAACATTTTCTCTGAGGTGTAAATAGTGTAAAGTAATCTCCCAATTGTGTATTATATTCTCCCAAATTTGCATGTGTGTCCTATTATTGGTTCAGAAGTTATGGCGTATTGAAATGGTTCAGGTTTATTTGGATCACGCTGTGTAATATTTCCTTTTTATTTTCTTTCTCTCCTGGTTTAATACCAATGGTGTTAAACACGAGTGACAAGATGGGCAAACAAGATTTTCTAGCAAGATTTCCTTTGTACAAGAAATCTTTGTTTGCTTTCTACTGAGTTGCCCCAAAATAATACTGTATATTACATGACAGACTTAAACTTTGCATAATACATAAGTGTATCAACAGAACTAACAGTAAACAATGCTCGGCACAGTTGAGTTTAGGTAAGATATACCTTATGTAAGCTTTTCAATCTAAATATTTATTTGAAATAGACATAAAATGTTTTAGATTCGACTCATAGAAATGTCAATGTCACCCAAAATTGCCCATCTATCTTCTAGAATTATTCAAACAGGGACAAACAGCAATTCTTGTTCTAATTATAGTGATAATTATAAATTCTTACCTTAGATGTGGATACTTTGTCAAATGCATGCAATAATTCAGGCTGTTTAAAAATTAATGATCATTTAAAATCCTAAAAAAGAAACATGGGGAGCACATAGGAGAAGAATTGAAGCAAACGGAAGAGCGTCAATGAATGGGACAAGAATATGCAAATAAAATCTAGAAATGACAACCAAGTGGTTAGAGAGAATGTATGAGGCACTAGTAGAATCCAAAGAGTTGTATGTAGTGGAGATCTGGAGGGGGGGGGGGGGGTTCAGAGGTAAACAAAACGGTGGGCCAAAACTACAGAAGGTTTTGTAAAGAGCTACTAGTCTTACCAAGATCAGCATCTAGGGAAGTGGCTTTAGTAGAATTAGGAAAGACAAGAAGACATGGAATAATAATGGAAAGAATAATGAAATTTTGGTATAGGTGTTTGGCCAGAGAAGAAGGGGAAGCTATGAAACTATGCACGAGACAGCAAAAAAGATTAGAGAACTCAAATAGTTGGTGGGCAGGAATTATGGAAAAAGTAGGAATGGGAGATATATGGAGATTAGAGGAAAGGAATATAAGCGATGTGGGTCAATTGATAAAATGCAGATTGGAAGAACTAGAAAGGCAGGAAATATGGGGAAGTCTAGAAAATATGAATTCATTACAACTTTACAACCAATAAAAATAAACTGGCGACGAGAAGCATAGCTAGATAACTGCGATAGACAAGAGAGAAGAGTTAGCTTGGATGACACCAGGAACAATATTCCTAAGAGGAATAAGAGGTAGGGAAAAGGGAATTTGTGAATTGTGTGGGGGAAAAGAAAGCATAGAACACTATGTAACAGAATGCGAGGAGTTAGCAATATGGAGAAAAAAGGTTTGGGAAGAAAAATGGGAGAAAGTAGAGAAGAGGATAGTAGCTACAAAAATGTTAACAGGAAAGGAGGAAAACACCTAAGAAGTACTGGTGAGTTCTTACAGAAAGTTGAAGAAAAATGGTCAATCAATGTAAAGAATATAAGAAAGATGGGAGGAAAGGGACTAATTAAGTAACAAGGATGCATGGAGGTTAAGAGCTACCTGACAGAGCAGAAGACCAAGGTGTTATGTAAGTCAAGGTAGCAACAAGGTTAAGACAAATAAATGTAAAGAATATAAGAAAGGAAGATGAGGGGGAAGAAAGGGGCTAATTAAGTAACAAGGAGACATGGAGGTTAAGAGCTACCTGACAGAGCAGAAGACCAGGGTGTCATGTAATACAAGGTAGTAACAAGGTAAAGACAGATAAATGTAAAGAATATAAGAAAGGAAGATGAGGGGGAAGAAAGGGGCTAATTAAGTAACAAGGAGACATGGAGGTTAAGAGCTACCTGACAGAGCAGAAGACCAGGGTGTCATGTAAGACAAGGTAGCAACAAGGTAAAGACAAATAAATGTAAAGAATATAAGAAAGGAAGATGAGGGGGAAGAATGGGACTAATTAAGTAACAAGGAGACATGGAGGTTAAGAGCTACTTGACAGAGCAGAAGATCAAGGTGTCATGTAAGCCAAGGTAGCAACAAGGTAAAGACAAATAAATGTAAAGAATATAAGAAAGGAAGATGAGGGGGAAGAAAGGGGCTAATTAAGTAACAAGGAGGCATGGAGGTTAAGAGCTACCTGACAGAGCAGAAGACCAGGATGCCATGTAAAACAAGGTAGCAACAAGGTAAAGACAAATAAATGTAAAGAATATAAGAAAGGAAGATGAGGGGGAAGAAAGGGACTAATTAAGTAACAAGGAGACATGGAGGTTAAGAGCTACTTGACAGAGCAGAAGATCAAGGTGTCATGTAAGCCAAGGTAGCAACAAGGTAAAGACAAATAAATGTAAAGAATATAAGAAAGGAAGATGAGGGGGAAGAAAGGGGCTAATTAAGTAACAAGGAGGCATGGAGGTTAACAGCTACCTGACAGAGTAGAAGACCAGGGTGTCATGTAAGACAAGGTAGCAACAAGGTAAAGACAAACAAATGAAAAGAATATAAGAAAGGAAGATGAGGAGGACTCATTAAATAACAAGGAGGCATGGAGGTTAAGAGCTACCTGACAGAGCAGAAGACCAGGGTGTCATGTAAGACAAGCTAACAACAAGGTAAAGACAAATAAATGAAAAGAATATAAGAAAGGAAGATGAGGAGGACTCATTAAATAACAAGGAGGCATGGAGGTTAAGAGCTACCTGACAGAGCAGAAGACCAGGGTGTCTTGTAAGTCAAGGTAGCAACAAGGTAAAGACAAATAAATGTAAAGAATATAATAAAGGAAGATGAGGAGAAGAAAGGGGCTAATTAAGTAACAAGGAGACATGGAGGTTAAGAGCTACCTGACAGAGCAGAAGTACAGGGTGTCATGTAAGTCAAGGTAGCAACAAGGTAAAGACAAATAAATGTAAAGAATATAATAAAGGAAGATGAGGAGAAGAAAGGGGCTAATTAAGTAACAAGGAGACATGGAGGTTAAGAGTTACCTGGCAGAGCAGAAGTACAGAGTGTCATGTAAGACAAGGTAGCAACAAGGTAAAGACAAATAAATATAAAGAATATAATAAAGGAAGATGAGGAGAAGAAAGGGGCTAATTAAGTAACAAGGAGGCATGAAGGTTAAGAGCTGCCTGACAGAGCAGAAGACCAGGGTGTCATGTAAGCCAAGGTAGCAACAAGGTAAAGACAAGTAATTGTAGCCTGAAGTTGTAAATTATATAATTTTGGAATATGCACAATAAATAATTCCATTCATTATTAAGCAGTTTATTTTTAGAAACACGGCAACAGACCTACGTCATGAAATAGAGTTGGCACAGAGAATGAATGGAAAATTTTTAAACCAGAAGTTAATGATGGTTTGGCATGTTCCCACGCTGGCGCAGGAAGTATATTGCCATCTACTTCCGCAAGTATTTCACGGTATTTTGATCATAAAAGCGTTACTTGTTTTATTGTGTATAAAATGTGTGTTATTATATCATTCTTTTGTCACAGAAAACTTTCCAATGCATTATGGGCGTACATTAACACAAAACGTTTCCGAATAGCTTTCCATTTGAGCCAAAAATGAAACGCGACCATCAAAGGAGAACATATGTGTTGTTAGTTGTTTAGTAAGTAGCGTCAGTGTTGCATTCCACCAAAATATCAATACTGGGTATAATATGAAATTTACAAAATATTTTCAAAACCGTCGGAGTGTTTGTGAACCCAAAAAACAAAAGTTGAATATCAAACAATTTAAGTCAAGGCCTTCCAAGCATTTTTAGGAATATATCCCCATCTCCAGCTATTCTTTACCGAATATATTTTCTTTTTGGTTTTACTTACAATTGACTCAAAACTTCTGATTAACACACCACGTGTCTAAAGACATTTCATAACAAATAATATATATATGATATTTATTTGTATAGTTTCTATTACATTTTCCACTACAATGACTAACATCTGACAATCACTATTATACATTCTGTATGAAATCGCTGACCTAAGATTTACTCGCTGACTCAGGTTCTTTTGCCAATAGCCTTTGGTTTTGCTGAGCAGCTCTATGTTACTTCTTCCTCACCTTCGCTTCTTTTGCCCTAATGTCCTTTTCTCTTAACTTATATAAGAATTCTCCTATACATCTATTTTTCTTTTCACCCGTCCTCGTAACGCCACTACATCTTTGCTCACACTGTCCCATTTCTTATCTCATATGTTTATCCTGTAATTTGTGAACTCCTTACATTCTATCAGGTAGTAAAGGGTGCTCTCTTCATCTCCACAAAATTTACATATCCCTACCTCATAACTTCTCAACCCTTTTAAGTATAATATTCTTACTCTCATCCATGCTATTGATTCTCTTCCAGTTTTGCCACATTGATCTATATATTTTCCCTACCCTATTCTGTCTTTAATTGTTTATGAAATTTCAAAGATTTCTTTTCTTCTATACTTTCCCATATCTCTTGCCTATCTATGTCTTGTACTCTAGTTCTCAATTCCTTCCAAAAACCGCTATAATTTGTCTCCTCTGCTCTCCATAGATCACCCATGTCTATCTTTAATATCATTCTTTCCAATTCCGATCGCCAATTGTTTGTGTTCTTAATGTTTTTCTGTTGTTTCATGGACAGATTTAATAATTCCCCTTTCTGCCCTTTAATATACCTATACCAGAATTTCGGTATTCTCTCTATTATTATTCCTCTCCTTTTTATATCACCCAACTCTAGTAATGCCACTTCTCTTTGTGCCCATTTTGACAGCTCCGGTAGTTCTTTACAAAACAATCCATACATCTGGTCTAATTGTGTACCTATCTCTGATGTGCCCCATACATTGTTCTGTCTTCAACGATCGCCTAACCATCTAACTAACATCTCCAGTTTATGTTTACATATTCTTGCCCCTCACATTGCCACTCTGCCATTAGCTGTCACTTTTCTGACTTGTGCAGCCCATCCTCCACAATGTGTAGTGTTTAACGCCCGCTTTTACGACATACGGCACCGCAGGCGATGACACTGATGATACATGAGATGAAGATGGAGCACCGGTGGAATGAGATGGCAGGGGAAACCGGAGATCCCGAAGAAAACCTGCCCCAACGCCGTGTTGTCCACCACAAATCTCACTTTGCGGTCGCCTGGGATCGAACCCGGGCCGCCTTGGTGAGAGCCAAGCGGTCTAACCACTGAGCCACGGCGTGGACTCCATCCTCCACTGCTACACATCCTTACACCTAAATAGTCATACTCCTTTACCACTTCTAACTTTTGATCTCCTATGAACCATTCCTCTCCTTTCCTAAGTATCGATCCTCTTTTAATTAATTGCTTATAACATTTCAAAGATTTCTTTTCTTCTATACTTTTCCAGATCTCCTGTCTATCTATGTCTTTTACTATGGTTCTTACTTCCTTCCAAAAACCGTTATTATTTCACTCCCATGCCGATCTTTGGTATCATTCTTTCCAATTTCGACCACCAAATATTTTTATTCTTAATGGTTTTCTGTTGCTTCATGCACAGATGTAATAATTCCCCTTTCTGCCCCTTATAATACACTTATACCAGAATTCAAGTATTCTCTAAATTATTACTCCTCTCCTTTTTGTTAAAATATATATTGTGGCGAACCCGATCGCAATAAGGCGGCTTGGCACACAAAAGAAGTGATAGGTTTCACGTAGATAACGAGCTTGCATAAGCAGATAAACATAGCGCTTGAGATAAAAGACTTACCGAAACAAACTAAGATAAATGCAAATTTCTGGTAATATCTTGATTATCCGGTTTCTTTATTCTTCTGGAAGAGTCTCGAATTATGAATTAGATATAAAAGTGATTGCGACACACCAGCCAGTCAGTCAGTTGTGAAGCAGTTGATGTGAGTCCAGACAGCTGAAAGTGTTACTGTAACGAGAGCTAATGATGTAATCAGCTGCAAGTGTTTGTTATTGTCCTCGACCTTGGAAGATTATTTTATTTTCATTGATCGATGAGCAGTACAATGCTTTACAGTTCAGAGTGAAAAGAAGGTAACAGTACAATAAGAACAATAACACTCAGGGGTAGGCTAACAGGCCGCTCCCTAACTACATTAAGTTAGAACTCCAATAATACTCTCTGAGAAATTATGTCAATATTGAAGATATAAGACAGATATCAAGTACTAGAATCACTCGAATCAGATGTATCACTTAGAAGCAGGTCCTGTGGTAGTCTCTTTAAGCGTGAGGGCTGGCGCGTGCGGACGCCGATGTTATAATGCACAGCTCCTGGAACTTCTTGCAGCGTGGAAAAGAAACGACGAGCGATCCTGCGAATGTAGTCATGAAGAGGTAACAGTCCTAGTTCGTGATGGAGTTGCTGATTACGGATGAACCATGGAGCGTTGGTAGCGATGCGCATGAAGCGATTCTGTATGACCTGAAGACGACGGAAATGACATGTGTGTGCGGCCCCCCACTTGGCAGGTATATGTAATAAGCGGACGAACGAGTGATTTGTAGAGTAACAATGAAGACTGTAGGTCGAGGCTGGAATGGCGATGCAACAGAGCTGAGAGTTTTGAAAGTCGCCCGGAGACCAGTGATATAACACGATCGATATGAGCGCGCCAGGGCAGTCGAGAGTCCAAAAGCACTCCAAGGTATTTAACGGGAGTTGTAGTGGGGAGTCAACGGACATTGTTCCTGTAGAGACACAACGGAGGAAGCGGAGTATATCGGCGAAGAGTGAAGATTTTAGCCTCGGCTTTCTGAGGGTTCAATGAGATCCGCCAAGTGCGGAACCAATGAGTTAGGCGATCTAAAGGGAGCTGTACTACTTGTTGTGCGTGCTGGAGATTAACATGAGAATAATATAGTACTGTGTCATCAGCGTAAACAGCTAAAGAAGTCGGACCTAAGTCAGGAATATCAGAAATGTATATATTAAATAGAGTCGGGGCCAAGATAGAACCCTGTGGGACACCTGCGGTAATATTACGTGGGGATGAAAGCTTTCCATGTCGCGAACCCGATCGCGAAGGCGGCTTGGCACACAAAGGAACTGATAGGTTTCACGTAGATAACGATCTTGCGTAAGCAGATAAACATAGCGCTTAAGATAAAAGACTTACTGAAACAAACAAACTGAGATAAATGCAAATTACTGGAAATATCTTGATTATCTTGTTTCTTTATTCTTCTGGAAGAGTCTCGAATTATGAATTAGATATAAAAGTGATTGTGACACACCAGCCAGTCAGTCAGTCAGTCAGTTGTGGATTTGTAGCTGTGAAACAGTTGTTGTGAAACCAGACAGCTGGAAGTGTTTGTTATTGCCCTTGACCTTGGAAGATTGTGTGGTGTAATATTGTTACGTGAGAATTGAACAGTGTATTTCTACGAAAATAAAGGAGATTTTTAATTTCTGCAACTCGGCCTTTTAATTCTACGAACACACAAAGTTACAATATCTTAACCCTCGCTTGGTGTCTTGGCTGCTTTCACTACATAGAAACTGTTTTAATGTGAATGTAGACTTCTCATCTTCCAGATACGCTTTTTATATCTTACTTTTTATTATAAATGGTCAAAATATTTATGGTAATATGACGGTCGACAGCACAGAATTTTAAATTTTTTGTAACAGGATCAGAAAGTACTCCAGGTATACAATATGTGATTTTCCATGTTATATTACAAATTCACTATAATAATTAAAAGTTCGAAACAACGCACCTTCTGAACCTTCATTTGTATGTCCATTGTTGTTACAATTCGGTAGACGATACATACACATTGAAACAGTTATTTTATGTTGTCCCCAAAGAGTTTCAAATGTTGTATTATGTGAGGTTAAGTAGAGTGAGTCATGCACAGAGAAGCTATGTAAGTGGAAATGACGTCACAAAAGTGTTGAATATCAAACTTATTTGTGATTGGTGTGACGCGTATATCGTAAAACGTGGACCAATCAGATATAGAAGATTTTACGTTGCCATGGAGGATATTCAATATTCCTCTAGAGGGATCGAACTATTAGCGAAATGCTAATGTATAGAAGAAGCGGAACTGGTCATTCTTCTCCTAACAGTCGCCGTGAAAGGATGTAAGGTTCTCTTCTTAAACGCCGTTGTGTGCGGAAGAGTATAAGTTTATTCTCGTCACAATCATCGAGTATAACTGGAGAATCTTTACATTAAACATCATCGCTAGAAGACGCACAATTTAGTTATTATACACGGTAGTGAACAAACGTATAAAACTTCTGATTCTTGCACGCATCCAGATAAACGCGTCACATCAAGTGAATCTTGTGTAAGAATAGTGTTATAAATATTGTATCATACATTTTGTTCGAACTGGTGTTAATTGAAGTAAGGAAATAAAAGTTTCTACATTATTTAATACAGAGGAAAATGATTACTCATTTTACGTAAAATTTCCTTCTGCCGTACCACTCCTGTAAAAGAAGATATCTTGCTCAACCGACTGAAGCCACGCCGAGGTAAGCTGGGAATTCAAGAACCCTCAATTCCAACCCTGTTCCAAATGGTCACCTCAACGAGGGGCATAATTCACCATCCTTCTACACGATTCGACATAAGTCCTGTTCCAAAATGGCGCCCAACTGTATGGCTCGAATAGGCAGAAGGAGGATTACACCGCAGGAGAATAAATAGTGTAATGGACAGGTAACTTCGAATCAAGAAAGAAGAAAGAAGAAAAGTGAGTACGGAAAATCTTAATAGATAATTAATAGAAAAAGTGACAAAATTATAATTTTCATTTTTTTATGTTATTAAGAAAGGGAAAAATATTACCTAAAATGGAAGGTAAAAAATTAACAGACAATAAGAATAAAAATGTTGGGGAAGGAGTGGAAAGACTAGTTAGTGATAAGAGAGCAGAAATACAAGAAGTCAGGGAAGTAGTGGAAGGCATGATTAGTGATGATGCAGGAACAAGTAGAACAGAAATTATGCAGAGTAAAGTTAATGAAATGATAATAGACAGGTTAGAGAAAATGATGAGTAATTTTGATGCTAAAATGGATAATTTAAATGCTAAGGTAGATCAAAATTCAGAAAAGGTAGATCAAAATTCAGAGAAGTTAGAAGCCAGGATAGATCAAGGTTTAGGTAACCTAAGAAATGAAATTGAGAAAGGAAGAGAAGAGTGTAGAGAAGGCATAAAATCTTTAAAACAGAAAATAGAATCTCATGATGGAGAAATGTCTAAGTTAAAAGAGATGTTTCAGGAAATGAAAATAAGTCAGGAAAATGTAGTAAAAGATATCAGAAGTGAATTGGCTAAGGAATCAGAAATCCTTAAGCAACAACAAGTAGAATTTGTAGAAAAACAAAAAGTAGAAATAGGGGAATTAGAGAATAGAATAAGACAAGAAATAGATGTAGTCTTATTAGATAATTCACGGAAATACCATGAGGAAAATATTGAAATACAGAATAATTTTGTAAGAGAGGTAAATAGTATCAGAAATGATGTTAAACTAATGGCTACTGAGGTGCAAACACAACAAGATGAACTAAAAGTTAAATATGATGAAGTCAGTAAGTTGAATAGTGAAATGATTACAAGAATAGATTTGGCACAGGAAAGTTTTGAGAGAGAGAAAGAAAACATTAGCAAGCTGAATCAAGTTGTGGTTGCATTACAGGCAAGCAAAATTTCTGAGAACCAGAGGGTAATAAAATCTAAGAATATTACATGTATTGACTCACCTGGTAATTCAGGTAATATTGTACAAAACTTAGAGAATTATTTGGAGAGTGACGATACAGAATCTTTGTCACCTGATTGTGAAGTAAATGGTAATAGACAAATACAAAACATGCACACACATACACAGTTACACAGTCAAGGTAACACAAATTGTACAAATTATTTGTTGCATGACATAAGTCCACCTACTTTCGAAGAAGAATCGGGAGACAATCCCAAAATATTTCTAAAGGAATTAGAAGAATATTTTAAAATTAAAAAGATTCCAAATGAATTTAGGATGATGATTGTTAAAAGGTGTTTGAAGAAAAATGCTTTAGAATGGCTGAGGTTAACACTAGCATCACATGAAACGTATAGTATGTTTAGGAATGTGTTTATAAATAGGTTCTGGGGTCCAGAAAGACAGAGAAGAATTAAAGTCGAACTGGCCACTGGTAAATTCGAGTTCAAGAAGGGTGTGTCCATGACTGAATATTTCCTAAAACTTGCTAACAAAAGTAAACTTGTGAATCCAGATATGTCGGAAACCGAGATCGTGAATATGCTAATACGACATTATCCACCACACATTAGAAACCACCTAATTGTGGCTAAGCCCGTCGACTTTACTGATATGATTGAGCTATTATCAGAGTTTGAGGCTCATAACCTTAATTCTGATTCTAATCATAGTCAAGTTGATCATGACAAGACTCATATAGAACAAAAGCAAGTAAATAGACAGGAAGTAAGACCAACATTCAGGGAAAATCACAACCATACTAACCAAAACCAAAATAGTTTTAACCAAAATTGGGGCGGGGCACGTTCAAGAGACAACTATGAACGAAGAGAGTACAACCCCAGAAAGACATATGAATCGGTAGTGCCAGGTATAGGAAGGAGAATACCAAATACTCCTAGGAGGAATTATAATAATGACCAACCTGTGGGAAATGTGAGGAGTAATCAGGTGAATCAACTGAGGTTTTACAGGGGAAATAACTTAAGAACGGGTTATCAAAGTAGAGGAAGAGGAACTAGCATCGAAGACTCTTCATTAAGAGATTTTGGGGGTCCTAGGTTTGAAAGGGCAGACAATAACCTAGAAAGGACACGGACTCAGGGAATAGAAAGAGAAATAAATAACAATAGTACCAACCCAACTGCTAGTGTAACTACCGACCGCACTAATGCGGAAAACTGAGTACCAAATCATTTTGTGCCTTGGAAAGTGGTTCGGTAGAAATGACACAGGGCAAAACCAAAATTCAAAATTTACCAGAAGATAAGCTCACTCTCTCCAGAAGTAAAGATCGGGAATTAGTAAATCCACCTCAGATTAACCTTCGTATAGGCGATAGCGAATATAAAGTATTGATAGACACAGGAGCTAGTTCATCAGTAATAAGTGAGAACTTATTCAAGGAGTTACTATCCAAGTTTAGGATTGAATATTTAAACGTGTGTAATGTATACTGTAGCACAGCTATTGGGAAAAAGAAAGATAAAGTTAAATATCAAGCGTTAATTCCTGCGCGAATAGATGATTGGAATTTCAATTTTATCGTATTGGTAATACCAAACTTAGCTCGTGATATTATTATTGGCAATGATGTATTGTATGATTGGCAAAGTGTGATAGATTTCGAGAAACATGAAATGAAGGTCAAAGGAGATAATGAAGTAATAAAGATAAATTTGTTAGAAGAAATTATATTAAAAAAGGATGAGAAGGATAGTATAAATAATGATAGGTTTTTTGTAGAAAATATAATATTATACGAAGAAGATATAATAAATAATGAAGAAGATGATAGTGGTAAAGAAAATTTACTTTTAAATAATAAAGAAAATGAGACGTTTGACCTTGGAGAACATTGTTGCCAAATAAACACATTAAATACCGACACCGAGCGAAAACAAGAAGAGGAAGAAATGATATTCCAAAGAACTTTGAAAGAAAAGTTAGGGAAAACATACAATTTAAATCACGCGCAAAGAGAACAATTGAGGTTATGTATACTAAAGAACAGGAACGTTTTTAGTACAAAACCTGGATTGTGTAATAAGTACATACATACATTTAAGGTGAACGACATTGCTCCTTATACTCATAAAAGTAGATCTGTGCCTATCACTATTAGACAACAAGCATCTGAAGTAATAAACGATATGCTAGAAAATGGAAATAAAATTTTAAAAGATTGGATACCAAAGTATGGGCCAATAAAGGCAATATTATCAGACAACGCAACGGTTCACCGGAGTAAATTGTTTACTTCAGAAATGAAGAACAATAACATTAAGATGTATTACTCTTCAGCATATTTTCCCCAAGGAAATCCTTGCGAGAGAGTGATGCGTGATTTAGGCTTGTATTTCAGAATTCTGTGTCATTCTAACCACCGAGGCTGGTACAAATACTGCCATATTATTGAGAAAATCATTAACAATACCCCAAACTCTACTACCAAATTTTCACCAATCGAATTAATGACTGGACTAAAACCTGAACCTCTAGTAATAAAAGCACCAACAACCTTAAAAGTAGATGAAATGGAATTAAATGAAGAAGAAAAGTGTGCTGAAGCATTTCGAAGAATAAAAGAAAAAGCAGAGAAAAGATTATCAAAGATACAAAGAAAAGGAGCGAAATGGAATCCTGAAATAAATGATAAAGTTCTCGTAAAGACATTTAATATCTCCAGTTCTAAAATCAAATCCTATTGGAGAATGAATTTGTTATATAAAGGTCCATATAAAATAGTAAGAAAATTTGGGGATCATACGTACGAATTAAGAGACGATGATAATAAAATGATAGGAAAATATCACAAAACACTTTTAAAACCATTCAAAAGCCTTGACACTCACAAGAACAAATGATTTAAAAAAAAAAAAAAATATATATATGTTTATGAATTACTGAAAAATGTTTTGTTTATTATTATTGTGTTCGAATAATTTCTGATTTTATATTGTTATTTTAAATTGTATTAATTGTTCATTGTTGTAATAATGTTTAATTATTGGGGCATTCTTCAGAATATATGGAACAATATTATTGGAAGATTTAAGTTAATTTTCCATATATTCTGAAGAGGGGCATCTGAAACAGTTATTTTATGTTGTCCCCAAAGAGTTTCAAATGTTGTATTATGTGAGGTTAAGTAGAGTGAGTCATGCACAGAGAAGCTATGTAAGTGGAAATGACGTCACAAAAGTGTTGAATATCAAACTTATTTGTGATTGGTGTGACGCGTATATCGTAAAACGTGGACCAATCAGATATAGAAGATTTTACGTTGCCATGGAGGATATTCAATATTCCTCTAGAGGGATCGAACTATTAGCGAAATGCTAATGTATAGAAGAAGCGGAACTGGTCATTCTTCTCCTAACAGTCGCCGTGAAAGGATGTAAGGTTCTCTTCTTAAACGCCGTTGTGTGCGGAAGAGTATAAGTTTATTCTCGTCACAATCATCGAGTATAACTGGAGAATCTTTACATTAAACATCATCGCTAGAAGACGCACAATTTAGTTATTATACACGGTAGTGAACAAACGTATAAAACTTCTGATTCTTGCACGCATCCAGATAAACGCGTCACATCAAGTGAATCTTGTGTAAGAATAGTGTTATAAATATTGTATCATACATTTTGTTCGAACTGGTGTTAATTGAAGTAAGGAAATAAAAGTTTCTACATTATTTAATACAGAGGAAAATGATTACTCATTTTACGTAAAATTTCCTTCTGCCGTACCACTCCTGTAAAAGAAGATATCTTGCTCAACCGACTGAAGCCACGCCGAGGTAAGCTGGGAATTCAAGAACCCTCAATTCCAACCCTGTTCCAAATGGTCACCTCAACGAGGGGCATAATTCACCATCCTTCTACACGATTCGACGCAAATCCAGTTCCAACATGCACTGTTGTGACAAATTATTATAAAATACAAACACAGTTAACAATTGCGTTTTGTGGAAGTTAGACGTGAAAAATAATAAGCCTGAAGTGATGATGTTGTACAACTTAACAAAGTCAGATGTTGATATTGTTGATAAGACGGCTAGGCACTATTCAGTGAAACGTGGAACAAGAAGATGACCACTTGCTCTATTTCTAGATTGACATGGCATGCCGGGCTTCTGCATAAACTGATCCAACTGGGGCTCCCTACCCAAATCATCAACATACTACACAGCTTCTTGCGACACCGCACATTTAAAGTCACAGTCGCGGGGAAAACATAGCCACTTAGACCAGTGAGAGGCGGAGTCCCCGAAGGCTCTGTACTATCCCCTACACTATTCAACGTCTTTATGGCAGACTTCCCCACAGAACCGAAATGGCACAATAAGCTGACGACGTGCTTCTGTTCTGCAAAGACAAACACGTCCTCAGAGCCTTCAACCCCATACAGAGACACCTCCGTCTCACACAACAGTGGTGTAGGCGATGGCGGATGTACGTAAATCCGGACAAAAGCGCCACACCCCCGCAGACTGCCCCAACTTCAGCTTCCGAGGCCGAAGGATAGAGTGGACTAACTCTGTCCGGTACCTAGGAGTTACGTTGGATAAGGGTCTAACCTTTCGCCAGCACATCAGGGACCTAGCGGCAAGGGTACAGGGAGCAATTGCTTCTCTGTATGCTATGCCGGGGTCGAGCTCGATGCCACTAGGCCTGAGGTTATACCTTTTCCGAGCGCTGGTAATTCCCGTCATGCTTTATGCCTACGAGATCTGGGGCATGGCCGTAGATAGCTGGTTGGCATGGCTTCAACGTGCACAGAATAGAGGAATACGGTCTATCTACTCTGTGGGCCGCTGCTTTCCCACCAGGTTGCTTCATGAGGCCTCGGGTCTTCCTTACGTGGAGGATAAGATTAGGCGCCGGGCATCAAAATTATACGCCAATTTACCAAACCATAGAAGCGCCCTTGTCAAGACCATTGGGAGATTATGACCCCAATAGACGCCGCTCTAGCCTACATCGGGTACCCCGTATGGCTTGCGGGCACCCAAGATAACCCAGGAGCTAATCCTAACAGCAGCTAAAGCTGAGCTCCACATAACTCTCCTAGGGTGTTTGGCATCAAAATTTTACCAACTTTAATGCAAAAACAAACCACCAGGGTGCTAGGCATTGCATCCAGTCCTTTCAATCCAAAGGTACAAGTACAAAATATTTACAACCTAAAAAACCCACAAGTCACCCTACAACATCCCGAATAAACCTTACCTGCGGTTAAACCCTAAACGTGTGGGCACGCAGCAGAAACGTTCTGGCTAAATAGAGCCAGCCAGCACAACGAGCGAGCGAGCGAGCTATTTCTAGATACAGGCATGTCTCAATGCTTACGTCCTGTACTGTAAATGTTGACATCATATGAGAGGTAAAAATTCTAGAAGAGAATTCCTCTCAGAACTGGGAAAAGAGCTTTTCAGACCTCAAACTGAGAGACAAATTCTCACCCCCTCAGTGTAGAACACAACGCATTCGTTCAGCAATAACTCAAGCTGATTACAAGGATCTTCTAAATGACAACCAATAATACCAAGGTACAAATGTTCCAAATATGAAACGAAAAAGATGTGGTTCCTGCCCAAGGTCAAAGGACAAGAAAGTGATCGGTGTCACACATTTATCTGCAAAGAGCATACAAGAGTAAAGTGTTTTGCAGTGAGTGTTCATCATTCAAGTGGAGAATAAGTAGAAGTTTACATAGAACATGAAGCTAGTTACAGTGGAGTAATAAATATTACACAAATAAAAATATTTGTTAATGAATCTCCACTTATCTTAACCCTAGAGCCCCAGATCATACCTCAAGACCTAACCTCTAAATCCCACAGCTTTCAAGCTCCATACAAACAGACTTTACCAAAGAAACCCTGCAATTCTTAACCCTAGAGCCCCAGAACATACCTCAAGACCTAACCTCTAAATCCCACAGATTTCAAGCTTCATACAAACAGAGTTTACCTAAGAAACCCTGCAATTCTTAACCCTAGAGCCCCAGAACATACCTCAAGACCTAACCTCTAAATCCCACAGATTTCAAGCTTCATACAAACAGACTTTACCTAAGAAACCCTGCAATTCTTAACCCTAGAGTCCCAGAACATACCTCAAGACCTAACCTCTAAATCCCACAGATTTCAAGCTTCATACAAACAGACTTTACCTAAGAAACCCTGCAATTCTTAACCCTAGAGTCCCAGAACATACCTCAAGACCTAACCTCTAAATCCCTCAGATTTCAAGCTCCATACAAACAGACTTTACCTAAGAAACCCTGCAATTCTTAACCCTAGAGCCCCAGATCATACCTCAAGACCTAACCTCTAAATCCCTCAGATTTCAAGCTCCATACAAACAGACTTTACCTAAGAAACCCTGCAATTCTTAACCCTAGAGTCCCAGAACATACCTCAAGACCTAACCTCTAAATCCCACAGATTTCAAGCTTCATACAAACAGACTTTACCTAAGAAACCCTGCAATTCTTAACCCTAGAGTCCCAGAACATACCTCAAGACCTAACCTCTAAATCCCACAGCTTTCAAGCTCCATACAAACAGACTTTACCTAAGAAACCCTGCAACTCTTAACCCTAGAGCCTCAGATCATAGCTCAAGACACAACATTATAAGTTACAGCAAATTAAGAGGATTGATTATCTTATCTTCTTTGTTCTTTTTAAAATCGATTTCACGAACATTTGCTCGCATCGTCAGTCAACACATTTCGTCGTCAAGGATACTATGTTTTTCCCCCCGTATTACCAAAATATATTTAAGAAAGGGGAAAGAACAAAACCTGAAAATTATAGAGGGATTAGTTTATTGTGTGCTGCCTACAAAATATATGCCAAAATAATAAGTACTCAGTTAAACAAAATAACAGATGCAATACTCCTAGAAGAACAAACTGGTTTTAGAAAAGGAATAAGCACCATTGACAATGTTTTTATTCTTAAAAAATAATAGAAAAACGACGAGCACAAAATTTAGAGACGCACTTACTATTTATTGACTATTATAAAGCTTTTGACAAAGTATCACGAATGATACTGTGGAAAATTTTAAATAATATAGTCATACCTTTACAACTAATTGAGGTTATAAAAAAGTATGTACATTGACTCAAAAATAAAAATAAATAAAAGAGAACCAGTAATAGTTAATGGTGGCGTAAGACAAGGTTGTCCTTTATCAACCGCACTTTTTAATTTGTATGTTGATGAAATAGTGAGTATTTGGTCGAATAAAGTCAGAAGCTAAACTGAAAACTATGTTGTATGCAGATGATCAAATAATAATGGCCACAAATGAAGATGACCTGCACAAAATACTGTATAGTCTAGATAAAATTGCTACAGAATATTGAATGAGAATATCAGCAAATAAATCCAAAACCATGACATTTAAAGGAATTAATCCAGTAAGATCAAAAATATTGTTAGATAACATAATACTTGAGCAGAAATGACACTTTAAGTATTTAGGATGTAATGTCTCGTACCAAGGGTAAGCTGATATAATAGAGAATAAATAAATTTAACTATATAACAGGCACAATAAATAGAACATTAAAAAATAAAGCAAGAAAGGACTCTATAATAAAACTATACAAAACAATGGCAATACCAACTCTGATCTATGGATCAGAAACATGGACACTAACAAAAAGAAATAGTACGAGAATACAGTCATCAGAAATGAAATTAATAATAGCAATAGCTGGATATACCAGAATTGGTAAAAAAAAAACAAAAAAAAACGTAGTCAGGATATTGGGACAGAATTAAAAGTAGAAGAAATAAACCATACTATTGAAAGAAATAGAAATAAATGGAAAAAGCATGTTCAGAAGATGAATAATTATAGAATACCAAAAGTAGCCTTAAACTATAAACCTATAGGAGGAAGAAACCAGGGAAGACCGAAGAAAAGATGGGCAGACCAAGTTGGAGCCGGAACGGGTTAAACAATCCAAAGCCGTGAGTTAGAAGAAGAAGACCAAAATAGGATTTATATTATAAATTAATTATTATAATATAAATTATTTCTATTATAAATTATTATGAGAGCAGGACATAATTATTTATTATAATGCATTTATAGGAAATCTACACATACTGATAATTACATAAAAAATAAAAGTTTTAACCATTTTTCACATAAATTTGCTGTTTTAATAGTTTGATTTATAGATTAATAAATATACACCTGAATAAAGAAGAATTTAATAAAGAATATAAACATATTATTAATCCTGCTTTAATTAATGGTTTTAATCAAGATTTTATACAAAAGAAGATTGAAAAATTTAAATATAAAAATACAGTTAATGATATTTCTACCCTTAAAAATAAAAGTTGATTATAATTTTTAAAAATGTACTTACCATCCTTGGGTTATTAACATTTTCAATTTTTTTTTAAAGAAGTTGGTATAACTTTAGTTCCTCAAAATAAATATAGTATTAAACTTTTATTACAATTTTCTAAAAAAGATAAAATTCCGAATAATACAAAATCTGGTATTTATCAATTTAATTGTTTATATTGTGATATAAGTTTATATTGGAAAGACAAAAAGTAATTTGGAAACAAGAAAGAAAGAACATTTTCGTAACATTAAGTATAAACAAACTGATAAATCGGCCGTAGCGGATTATTTTTGGTCATTTAATCATTAAATAAATCCTGAAGTTAAATTATTAAAACAATAAATGTTCCCATAGATTTAATAGTTTGAAAAAAATATATTTATTTTAAAAAATAAATATCGCGTAATGAATTTTGACATACTGGCAATTGATTCTGTGTTTAGGTTTGTTTCGTCTTCAGATGTTGGTAATGCTGAAAAAACATAGTATCCTTGACGACGATGTGTGTTGACTGACGATGTGAGCAAATGTTCGTGAAATCAATCTTAAAAAGAAGGAAGTACTTTTTTTGTATTTTACATCCTCCAACGTTAAGTTATATCGGACGGTGAATGAACTGGATGAAATGATGCTCAAATGTGTCCAGGGACCATGGAAAATGTGTAGTGTTTAACGCCCGCTTTTACTACATACGGCGCCGCAGGCAATGACACTGATGATACATGAGAGGAAGATGGAGCACCGGTGGAATGAAATGGCGGGGGAAACCGGAGATCCCGGAGAAAACCCGCCCCAGCGCCGTGTTGTCCACCACAAATCTCACTTTGCGGCCGCCTGGGATCGAACCCGGGCCGCCTTGGTGAGAGCCAAGCGGTCTAACCACTGAGCCACGGCGCGGCCCGGTGTCCATGGAGCTCAGAGTTACCCGACATTCGTCTTTCAGGATAAGGGAAAACCCCGGAAAAAACCTTATCCAGGTAACTCATCCTGACGACATTCGAACTCGGGACCTCTTGGACTGAGGCAGACATGCTACCATCTACGCTACCGAAGCGGGCAGAAGGAAGTATTAACAACAAGTTCTTAAGATAAGTGGAGATTAATAACCAAATATGTTTATTTGTGTAATAAGTAGAAGTTTTGGAAACGTAGAGTCAGACTGAAAATTTCAATGCCATAGCCGGGATTTGAACCACGGATCTTCTGGTTTCCGTCCAGCTGCTCTAACCACTGAGCTACTATGGCCAACGCGCCAGTATGACACTAAATTCTCCAACTGACTCGTATTCTCCTACACACGGCCAGTGTGAAAGAACAATTAATTTCTAATTATTGTACCTAATAGTGGTCCGAACTATAAAGCCCGGGCCTTAAAGTACTTACAGCATAGTAAGTCGCCATTAAGGTAGTTGTCTCATGTGTTTATGAGAACTACTAAGTGGTTTACCGGGAAAAACACGAGTCCGTTGGAGAATTTAATGTCATACCCGGGCCTTAAAGTACTTACAGCATAGTAAGTCGCCATTAAGGTAGTTGTCTCATGTGTTTATGAGAACTACTAAGTGGTTTACCGGGAAAAACACGAGTCCGTTGGAGAATTTAATGTCATACCCGGGCCTTAAAGTACTTACAGCATAGTAAGTCGTCATTAAGGTAGTTGTCTCATGTGTTTATGAGAACTACTAAGTGGTTTACCGGGAAAAACACGAGTCCGTTGGAGAATTTAATGTCATACCCGGGCCTTAAAGTACTTACAGCATAGTAAGTCGACATTAAGGTAGTTGTCTCATGTGTTTATGAGAACTCCTAGTGGTTTACCGGGAAAAACACGAGTCAGTTGGAGAATTTAATGTCATACCCAGGCCTTAAAGTACTTACAGCATAGTAAGTCGTCATTAAGGTAGTTGTCTCATGTGTTTATGAGAACTCCTAGTGGTTTACCGGGAAAAACACGAGTCAGTTGGAGAATTTAATGTCATACCCGGGTCTTAAAGTACTTACAGCATAGTAAGTCGTCATTAAGGTAGTTGTCTCGTGTGTTTATGAGAACTCCTAGTGGTTTACCGGGAAAAACACGAGTCAGTTGGAGAATTTATTGTCATACCCGGGTCTTAAAGTACTTACAGCATAGTAAGTCGTCATTAAGGTAGTTGTCTAATGTGTTTATGAGAACTCCTAGTGGTTTACCGGGAAAAACACGAGTCAGTTGGAGAATTTAATGTCATACCCGGGCCTTAAAGTACTTACAGCATAGTAAGTCGTCATTAAGGTAGTTGTCTCATGTGTTTATGAGAACTACTAAGTGGTTTACCGGGAAAAACACGAGTCCGTTGGAGAATTTAATGTCATACCCGGGCCTTAAAGTACTTACAGCATAGTAAGTCGACATTAAGGTAGTTGTCTCATGTGTTTATGAGAACTCCTAGTGGTTTACCGGGAAAAACACGAGTCAGTTGGAGAATTTAATGTCATACCCAGGCCTTAAAGTACTTACAGCATAGTAAGTCGTCATTAAGGTAGTTGTCTCATGTGTTTATGAGAACTCCTAGTGGTTTACCGGGAAAAACACGAGTCAGTTGGAGAATTTAATGTCATACCCGGGTCTTAAAGTACTTACAGCATAGTAAGTCGTCATTAAGGTAGTTGTCTCGTGTGTTTATGAGAACTCCTAGTGGTTTACCGGGAAAAACACGAGTCAGTTGGAGAATTTATTGTCATACCCGGGTCTTAAAGTACTTACAGCATAGTAAGTCGTCATTAAGGTAGTTGTCTAATGTGTTTATGAGAACTCCTAGTGGTTTACCGGGAAAAACACGAGTCAGTTGGAGAATTTAATGTCATACCCGGACCTTAAAGTACTTACAGCATAGTAAGTCGTCATTAAGGTAGTTGTCTCGTGTGTTTATGAGAACTCCTAGTGGTTTACCGGGAAAAACACGAGTCAGTTGGAGAATTTAATGTCATACCCGGACCTTAAAGTACTTACAGCATAGTAAGTCGTCATTAAGGTAGTTGTCTCATGTGTTTATGAGAACTGCTAGTGGTTTACCGGGAAAAACACGAGTCCGTTGGAGAATTTAATGTCATACCCGGGTCTTAAAGTACTTACAGCATAGTAAGTCGTCATTAAGGTAGTTGTCTCATGTGTTTATGAGAACTACTAGTGGTTTATCGGAAAAAACACGAGTCCGTTGGAGAATTTAATGTCATACCCGGGCCTTAAAGCACTTACAGCATAGTAAGTCGTCATTAAGGTAGTTGTCCCGTGTGTTTATGAGAACTCCTAGTGTTTTACCGGGAAAAACACGAGTCAGTTGGAAAATTTAGTGTCATACTGGCGCATTGGCCATAGTAGCGCAATGTTAGAGCGGCTGGACGGAAACCAGAAGATCCGTGGTTCAAATCCCGGCTATGGCATTGAATTTTTCAGTCTGACTCTACGTTTCCACAATTTAGCGTACACACGACCAGTGTGAAAGAACAATTAATTTCTAATTATTGAACTAAAAGTAGAAGTTTATTTATAGTAGGATTTTGTGTAAAGTGATAATGCATATCGTAATAAAAAATTACAGCATTGTTATACAGTGTGAGGTAAATAAATATTTTTTATTAAAATAACATTAGGAAAGAGAAAGTTTATAAGCAATCGTTTTACTAAATACAGAAAAGTAAATGTAGAAAGTATAAATAGAATAGACAATAAAACCACGTGTAATATTGAGGTCAGTAGTCCAAGTTCACACAATACATGTGCTAGTCATGATAGTAGTCATATACAGAGATTGATGAGCTGTGAGTCCTGAAAGCAGATAAAATAGTTGAAGAACTGGCCAAGAAGGCAAGACAAATGAAGAGCAACTTGAAAAGAACAAGTGAGCACACAGAGGGTGTAGACTATGCAGCAGGAATATTCTGACTCATATGAGAAGTCAGTAATCAATATATACCTACACTTCAAAGCTGTTTTTCTCAGTTTGACATTTTTTCAGGTTCTGGTACACTTTTTTAAAAAACTAATCAACCAAAACATATGAATTGTTTTGTGTGTATTAAGTAGACTCATAGGAATAATAATAAGAAGGGATATTTCTCTTCATAATACTTGCTTAAAAAACTAAAAAATATAACAAATTATCAGTACAAAATGTTCAAATAATAATACATATTAAGAACATGCCTGAAAATTTTCATGTATATATGAATAATAATTTCTGAGTAATGTACACCCAAAATCATTGAAATAGTATTGTGGAGATAGGCAGTTCCTTCTCACCTTAAATCCGTAATAGCCGAAGTTGTCCAGCAAATTAAAAATATAATAATGTATCATCTCTATTCTAAACATAATGGGAAATGCTGAACACAGGAGCTCACAAAAATTGAGGTTAAGGTTCAACGTGATGCTTCACCAAAATGATATAACAAAAATAAAACAAATGATCAAAGGCAAAGTAGAAATTTAATATATCAATTATAAATCTTACGTAAGTAAAAATAAATTAACTAATTCTATTATTTGACAACTACTTGCCTCAAATAAAACTATTTTTGTGTATATACTTAACTGTAATTAATAAAAGTGAGAGTGTTTACCTTGGGAGGTAGTTTTCGCGAGGAGAAACAAGTGAGCAACTACAGGAAGTATGTAGTGCCGCATGGTGCTGCGTGACCGACACTGAAACATCAGCGTGTTAACCTTGTCTTCCAAAATCTCTAGTTCTACCAGTTAACAAAATACCACACCGATATGACGTCAAGAGTTACGTGTTTGTTGCTGTTTTTAATGAATCATAACCTGCAGCAATTATCGCAGAAGGCTGGACAATGAATTCACTGACCATGCAGTAATTTGTTTATTATATAACATATGACTTTCGTATATTTATATACCTATATATTTACTATACATGTCACAAAATATATTTAATTTAATGTTGGTTATCATTTATTAAATACATTCATACATTGACCGCTGGCAGGCTGTTTGGAACAGCCCGAAGGGTGGTCAAGTCGTGTACCTGCTCTGGGAAGAGCTTTACCACGTAGTGTCGGGATGTGGATGTTGCAGAATGACGGGTGTAAGTTAAGTGGGTGTAGAGAAGAGAGGTAGCTTGTTGCTCCTCGAGGAATGATGAACCGCGTGCTACAGTCAGCGTGCACCGCTGGTGGATTAGTTAATAAACTTGAAAGAAGATAGGTAGAATTTTGAGTTTTCCAGATCATGTGGTTACCGGTAATGACCGCAAGACATGCGGGGTAATTGGTATCGCTTTATGCGACGCTCACGAGGTACTTAATCCCCAAGGGATCTGACTAGGGCGCTCTGATGGTGAGGCAAACTCTCGAAAAACTTGGTGGGCCGGCACCTAATTTATCCTCCACATATCGGAGGGATGAAGCCTCGTGAAGTAGTCTCACGGGGAACCTTGTGCATACAGAATAAATAATCCGAAGACATTTATTCTGTGCACGTTGGAGCAGAACTAGGTTTGAGCCTGCGGCCATACCCCAGACTTCGCCGGCATAGAGCATGACAGGGAGGACCAATGCCATAAAGAGCCACAACTTTAGGGAAACAGACATCGCAGACCTAAACACAGGGTATAGTGATGCCACAGCACCACACGACAGATGCGCCTGCTCCCGGATGTGTTCCCGAAAAGTTAGGCCCTTGTCCAGCTTGACTCCGAAGTATTTGATGGAATTCTCCCACATAATCCCTTGCCCAAAGTAGGTGAATGTGGGAAAGTTGGCTTTTATTAAATTGATCCATATCTTCTGTATCAATATGTAAGATCACACACATTTACACCTTTATACTCTAAGGAAGACAGAATTAGCTAGAGAAAAACTACCACTCGCAGCCAGCTATCCAACCTGACAAAAGTGCCACAGTGTTTCATTATTGAAATCGAAATTTCTCGCCGTTATCCTGTAAGTTGCTAAGCGTGCTACAAAGAACATGCAGAATGGCCTGTAGGTGGCAGCATAGTGCAGAGGCACACATACCGTCGCAGTATCAGTATAAAGATGGCCGTCCCACTTGCGACTTGCACCAGGGAAGAACACTGATCTTTTATTTGGTATTTGTGTAGTGAAGGTGTGAAACCTATTGAAATTCATCGACAAATGAAGGTTCAGTACTGTGATGCATGTTGGTCACAGCAGCAAGTCTGCGAATGGAGTAGGAAGTTCGCAAATGATGTGACTTCAGTGGATGATGCTCCACGTCCAGGTCAGGCACAATGAGTTGTGACTCCACAGAACATTGCAGCAGTTGAAGCCATAGTGAAGGAAAACCGCCGAGCGACATTGAATGTCATTGTAGCATGTTTACAGATTAGTCATAGGTCAGTACACCACATTGTGCATAATGTGCTACAGTTTCACAAAGTGTCTGCAAGACGGGTGCCATGGCAGCTGACTCCTGAAATGAGAGAACGACGTGCTGATGATTGTGAAGAACTACTTCGGCGTTTTGACCAGGAAGGTGATGTCTTCCTTGCAAGAATCGTTACTGGGTACGAAACCTGGGTTCACTTCCACCAACCGGAAATGAAGAGAGCGAGCAAGGAATGGTGCCATCCCTCATCACCAAAACCAAAGAAGTTTCGAACAGAACCATCAGCAGGGAAGGTTATGCTGACTCTCTTTTGGGATGAAAGAGACGTCATTTTGGAGCATTACATGACTAGGGGGACCTCTGTCACCAGTGCATCATACACAGGTTTCGTAAAATAACAACTGTTGTCCGTACAACAGTTGCAAGAATCACAGATCTGCATTTTGAGTGTCTTCCTCACCCACCATACTCACCAGAGCATTCAAATATGTGTGTGTATGTGTGTGTGTCTGTGTGTATGTGTGTGTCTGTGTGTGTGTCTGTGTGTGTGTGTCTGTGTGTGTCTGTGTGTGTGTGTGTCTGTGTGTGTGTGTCTGTGTGTGTGTCTGTGTGTGTGTCTGTATGTGTGTGTGTCTGTGTGTGTGTATGTGTGTATGTGTGTGTCTGTGTGTATGTGTGTGTCTGTGTGTGTGTCTGTGTGTGTGTGTCTGTGTGTGTCTGTGTGTGTGTGTGTCTGTGTGTGTGTGTGTCTGTGTGTGTGTCTGTGTGTGTGTCTGTATGTGTGTGTGTCTGTGTGTGTGTATGTGTGTGTATGTGTGTGTCTGTGTGTGTATGTGTGTGTCTGTGTGTGTGTCTGTGTGTGTGTGTCTGTGTGTGTCTGTGTGTGTGTGTGTGTGTGTGTGTGTGTGTGTGTGTGTGTGTGTGTGTGTGTGTGTGTGTGTGTCAAAACTGATAAAGTTTTGCAGTAATGGACATAAGATAATTTATTTAGACGAAACCTCGTACGATACCCATGACGTATTGAGAAAGGTGGCAACCTTGCAGAAAGGACTGGGAGAAGGAGAATCTGTGATTAAAACGATTATAAGGGTTCGTCAAAGGCAGCGGCCGACGTGCACACGCGTTAACTAGACAGACTCTACCCTGGAACAGACCACCAGAGGAGAGATGATATTAAATGACAATGGAGATGA
The DNA here is from genome assembly GCA_030765055.1 of Mantis religiosa. NCBI lineage: Eukaryota > Metazoa > Arthropoda > Insecta > Mantodea > Mantidae > Mantis > Mantis religiosa. Next base: position 149,615,793 of record CM060956.1, on the reverse strand, counting down.
AATGAAGGGGCAGAAAAATAAGGGGAAGTAATTAACCTACCCAGGGAAAACGCTCTAAACCTTGGAGTCAGGTAGGCCGGCCACGAGAATCGAACCTTCACCTCCCAAATACGGGCCACAGAAGAAACCGCTCAGTCAGATCGCTTGGTGATTTATGACTAGAGTTGTAAGTAGAATTATACATAAAATATTAAAATATATCGTTTTATTTCAGTTGGTTGTGCTTAAATTATGGTAACTTCATTATCTCGTTTGCTTTTACATGTAACATTCTTACAAGGAACCGTTAAATATATCTTTTGTTTCAAGTCATGTGAGACTGAAAGTAGAGTAAGTATTTAAAGCTAAAATCGGTTGCTTCTGATGACTTGTTTGCAAATGAGATCACTGGTCCGTTAAGTTCAACAGATCTCTCTTCATCTTAGCAGCAACATGCGGACGATTAACTGAAAATAAGAAAAATAATACATTAGCCAATGCCTGGACTCAGTATCTTATACTATACAGGAATTACAGGTACTATTATTAAAGTACTGCATCTATGTAATTAGAGAAAACTTAGGAAAACACTTAAAATTGTTGTTGTTTTCTTCCCCCTTAGTAAAAGCCTGAGTAAGAATGTTAAGAGTAGAAAAAATTTTCGTTCAATGCTGAAAAGCTTTTAACTCGCCGGTAGTGCCAACATTGTTTTATCGCCTCATTCAAGAAGGCCGTGAATCTGAGTTAGGTACAGTATGCGCAAGATAAGTTGAGCGCTGTAGTGGTTAGCTAATTAACATGGAAATTGATCAAAACGAAATATGGCGGGCATGATAAACCTTGGCGTATTAGCCACTAATCTCTGTTTCATATAACTTTGCCCCGCTGACATGTGTCACTCCGCGTGCAATTACCTCCCCCTCATCCTAACTGGCTAATGCTTTCGCGCCATAGGCCATAGGCGGTGCCTTCCCGTCACATTTAAAGCTGCAGTAAGCGTCATAATAATTGCCAGGAAGATAAATAAAATCATACAAATAAGAATATGAAGGCATGCAAAAATAATGAAGTTTATAATGAAACTGAGCAAGTTGAAACTGAATTAATGAGCAATGAAACTGAAACAAGTTTATAATGAAAGGCCTTCCGCCTTTTCCACTGGGATTTTTTAAACCAGCACACATACCTTGCAAAAATGCTTGTCTTTCAGTCTTAAAAGTCGTGTCACGCCATGCTTGTCGTGTGTCCTTCATTCACCCAAGTCTCGTCAAGGTAGTATATTTTGCGACTTGTATCCCCGTACAGTCTGATTGTCCTTAAATAACGTCTTCGCCACACAACAATATCGCCCCTGGAGTGGTAAGTTTCCTGTTGTCTCAATTTCATGTCGCGATGTTCCTACGGATCTAACACACCTGTAAGTTCAGAGCACAGCTGTTCGACTTCTCTCACTGACAAAGACGGATTCTTCTCAGTGAGTGCATTAAACACATGCAACACAATTCTTTTTTCGCCGCTTTGTAAAGGTTTTCCCCTGCGATGCTTCAGCGAAAAACTGGCGCTAGACTCTGCCATTATACATAAAATAAGTACACGCGCAATATATGATCAATAAAGTAATTTATCTCTCGCACTCGGCACAACACACCTTCGAATGGCGATATATGACTAATCCAGTTTAAAACAAGGTCAGTGATAAAAGTCATATAAACAAATACGTCACCACTACCGCTAAATCACGTGCTATCTTGTCATATGCTTGAGAGCAAAGGAACCTCCTCTTTACTTCGTTTAAGAGTTAACATGCATTTTAGAGAAGTCGACTATGTTACGTAATATATTTCATTAAAACAGTTAAGAAAATATAAATTTGACAATTTTCTTCCAACATATAAAGATATATCACTATGTTAAATAACGAACTAATTTTTACCCCACAACAGTCTGCACCACAACAGCAGTCAATGAGAGCTGATTAGATCACATGACCGTTAAGAGATACGGGGCAAACTTATGTGCAACAAGGATTAGATGTCAGTGTAGAGCGCATTTCAAATTTCAAAGTTGCCATCTATGTTTACGGAGTTAAACGAAACTTACCGAATGAGGACTTGGAAACCGATCGCTCTTCTTATCGCGCGCATACTGGTACAAGAAAAACATACTGAAAATGAGTTGTTAGCGTTCTTTAAACAGAAAGCAAAAATATGGGCATCTTCAACATTGTGGGCAAATTATTCAATGAAAAAGCTGCGCCTTAATGTAAACGGGAACCCCGACATCAGTAATTACCACAAACTTATAGCATTTTTGAAACGTATGTCTGAAGGTTACCACCCAAATGGTTTTCTAAAACTCATGTTGTCAACATTGAGTATATCTTCATTTCGTTTGTGGTCGATTTTTCTATATCCCGCAATGCTTCTTAAAAATTTCATTTCATTTGCCTGAAGTTTTCTTTTATCTTTTTCAGTTATGACCCATACTTCGCTCTCATATGGTCTTTCAGGTACTGACATTACTTTGTAAAATTTTAGAATGGTATCTTTACTTGCTTTATTTTTTAGAGTTCTTTTTATTGTTCCATTTATTAAGTTGAATGTTTATGACTTTTTAATTATGTCTTTCTTATAAGACATGTGTTTGAACCCAAGTATTTGAACTCGTCTACTTGTTCTATACTATTTTCTATTACTATTTTGGATCTAATACTCTCTTTACCTATAAAAGCCGTTTGTGTTCTTATAGGCATTTGTAATAGTTTCTAATAGGTGGAGTGGAACACCACTTTTTTGCATAGTGTTTCATAGTATTTGTCTCTTATGCGCGCTTTCATCAACAGATGTTAAAGCTTAACACGGATTTAACAGAATTTATAACAAAAATTGCATTTCACTAACAAGTGTTAGGTTAACACTCATGTTAAATCTCTTGGTAAAATAGCAAGCCAAATTTCTCTTGTTAAGTCCTTAACAATTGTAAATAGTCAAGATGGCGGGCGTGAACGCAGCTGCTGTTGTCGATTTTTGCTGGGGATTTTAGTTCCCGGGTATAGGACCGATGCCCCCTCAACATCGTGAGGAAAATAAGGAACTTACGCTAGGTAAGCGGCCCTGGTCACGTAAACCAACATTCCGTCTGGGAGATGCCGAGACGCTGATCACATCTCCCTCCCGTATCGGTTGGATCATCGTCCACCTCTGCCGTGCGTAAGTGGGCATGAGGCCGGCAGTCGGGTTGGTAGGCCTTGGCCCTCTAAGGGCTGTCGCGCCATTGGTTATTACATTATATTATATATTGTTGAATGACATTCGTAATAGAGTACGGCCTATGAAGAGAAATTATTTCAGTGAGCCATCAGAAGAAAATTTCCTACAGAGGTATAGACTGTCGAAACATGTTGCTATGAAGGTTACAGCGGAAGTATAAGAGAGGTTAGAACGTGCATCGAAAGGAATATGGCGATCTCGTCTTTGCTTCAAGTATTAATAACTTTGAGATTTTATAATTCACTCAATTATGTGGATAAATACACTGTCCACCTCCCGTCTTGAAACGTTCAAGTCACTCGTCACTTGTTCTTTGCTCCTCGTTTTAATACTGAGTTAGAACATGCATCGAAAGGAATATGCCGATCTCGCCTTTGCTTCAAGTATTAATAACTCTGCGATTTTATAATTCACTGAATTATGTGCACTTGAAACGTTCAAGTCACTCGTCACTTCTCCTTCGCTTCTCGTTTTAAATTTACGTAATACTGAGTTAGAACATACAGCGAAAGGAATATGGCGATCTGGTCTTTGCTTCAAGTATTAATAACTTTGCTATTTTATAATTCACTGAATTATGTGCACTTGAAACGTTCATGTCACTCGTCACTTGTACTTCTTCGCTCCTCGTTTTAAATTTACGTAATACTGAGTTAGAACATACAGCGAAAGGAATATGGCGATCTGGTCTTTGCTTCAAGTATTAATAACTTTGCGATTTTATAATTCACTGAATTATGTGCACTTGAAACGTTCAAGTCACTCGTCACTTCTCCTTCGCTTCTCGTTTTAAATTTACGTAATACTGAGTTAGAACATACAGCGAAAGGAATATGGCGATCTGGTCTTTGCTTCAAGTATTAATAACTTTGCTATTTTATAATTCACTGAATTATGTGCACTTGAAACGTTCAAGTCACTTGTCACTTGTCCTTCTTCGCTCCTCGTTTTAAATTTACGTAATACTGAGTCAGAACATGTATCGAAAGGAATATACCGATCTCGCCTTTGCTTCAAGTATTAATAACTTTGCGATGTTATAATTCACTGAATTATGTGGATAATACACTGTCCACCTCCCGTCTTGAAACGTTCAAGTCACTCGCCACTTGTCCTTCGCCACTTGTTTTAAATTTACGTAATACTGAAGATGTTTCGTGCTTGTAGTATTGACACATGCATTTGAATTAAATTCGTTTCCAATTTTTTTCCACGTGACATCTTCCTCTTTTACATTCACCGCATCCGTCCTCCTATTTTGCACGATATCCTTATACTTCGTCACCGATTCAATTAACAATTCTTTCTCCATCGATGAGAAGTTTGTCCCATGACTTTTGTTTAAGATTTTGACGACCCGCCATTTTTTCAGCTGTGTGCAGACGAAAATGAAAACAAAAGTGCATTGCAGTACGTTCAGAATATAATACGTCTCATCCATAGCCTTCTATAGCTGTAATATTTACAAGTTTCTTGGCGTTAACACGTGTTTGTTAACATTGTCAAAAAAAAGGTTGGTGAAATGCAAGAAATTTAACAGCTTTGTTAGCTCTGTTACAATTGTTACGTTACATTTGTTAACGTCGATTTTAACATCTGTTGATAAATTCGGGCACTAACCCTATCAAAAGCCTATTCGTATTAAAATGTGCTACCAATTAACTTAATAAAAATTACGGTTTAAGAGAGTGACATTAAACCCAGCAGCATAGAAGTGCAACGTTAACTTCATTGCATACGCATTTATGGAAACAAAAGACTGTGCATACATTTCAGGAAAAGATCAGAACAGCAACGAAACTAAACTAAACAGATTTTGCAGATACTCACTACAAAATGGCGGCGTGCTGAATGTTACAACATCGAAGGAGCCTCTTGCAGGATATTCTATAGCTTCTAGTCCCATTGGTATACAGTTGTTTAAATCACAGTCCTCAAAATCTGACGAACTGTTTGCATTTTCTTCAGTGGCAGTGTCGCTATAAAACATTATACCAATTTACTTCCTGAAATTAAATTTCCTAACCTATAAAACTGTGAGCTGCACTAATATTTAAAATAGTTCATAATGGGTCACATAGAACTGCATAATATGCATTTATTTAACACAGAATAGAGGTATACTATAATTTATACAGTTTTACTGCTTAAAACAATCGAAAACTTCTGCCTTACCGAGTACAACGCAAACCAAGTATCCACCTTACTATTATGTGTTTCAAATAGGAAGGTGTTTGTCCTTGAGCGCTACTAGGTGAGCAACCAATCGGAGTCCTGCGGTGTTGTCGTATGGCATTTCCCCAAAACTGATCCATGGCGAAGGAGAGAGTAATGTATTTAACATAACCGTAAAAATCCCATACTTTTTAGCTCAAATAGTTTTCCTAATACAAATAAATAAAGTAGATACCATTATATTATAACAATGCATTGTGACGTAAGCACTGTAATGAATGTCATTATTGGTTGTCATGTATGCGTGAACGTATATTTTAAACTACTCAGAACTGAAACGTAAACATTTGAGATGACGTGATAAAAGAAATATGTACTTTGAATAAGCCAAGGTGTTTGTTAAATTCGATGAGAAGAAACAATACACTTCTTGCTAGTCTGGCAGAACGTGTCTGGTCACATTATATCTTTGTTTATGAATGGTTCGTAATCTCTATTTACTCTAGAGAGTTCAAAGCAGCATTATTGACTTACTCTTCCATGAAAAAGTGTATCAACTGCTAATATTGTTGTGGACCAGGATTGTAAGGGGGTGAAAGACTTAGAAACCTAATCTGCAACTGGGGGTGTAGCTACTGAAAGGGAAGAGCGAAAGAAACATCTAAGTCAAAATGAACTGAATAACTATATTTCAAAGATGCCTAGTATTTCTACAAGGCACTCCCTGGATCTGGATGAGATCAGGGGCGCTTTGGTAACATTTAAATACATAACATAATGCAACTTTACCTTTAGCGATGTGTTGTTTGTATGTCTTGAACCTTGTGACTGTCAAAAGGTGTATGATCAGGTACGCCCTGCTGGCGGTCTTACTCGTGGTAGCACTTTGAAATAAACTCTTGTTGATCTTTACAGAGTCCATCAGCAAGTCTCCTCTCAAATCTCTGTCAAGTCTCTCCTCCGGGGGCTAACTCAACCAAGCTTAAATAGGGGTCCTACCAAAAATTCAACTCAGCGATTCCCACTCTGTTATTTTGCACCATATTGTGCAATCATTATTTGCATCATTGAGCACATGTTTAAACCTGTTACTGACCAACTAAGCATTATTTCCCTTGATCAGCAGGATGTGTGATTCATTGTTTAAAACATGGAGAACAAGCTGAGGCCTGTTACAGGCCACCTGTGAATTATTTCCCTTAACCAGCAGGATGTATGATTCACCAGTCCAAAGTACATGTTTTGCCAGTCAGCAGAATTTACGCTTAATCATACAGATTTTACATACAGCTGTGCCCAGACTCAAGGCATCGAAAATACATGTTACAGAATAATGATTACAGAAATTTCCAAATATTGCTCAGCCTATACACGCAACAATATTCTTTACTACGTAATATTCACGATTTGCCATTATTATTCTGAAAATTGTTATTTTTAATTTTATCTGTTTTATTTATATTCTATGGTATTGTTTGATGTTTTTATTGGTCAACTACAAGTAGGTAGTTGTTTAAACACACCTATAGGTAGATGCAATTGAAATAAGGATTATTCGTACACATTTGAACACAGAAAACATGGAAATTACAGTATCACAGTTTAACATGGAAGTTAAACAAAATTTTGCAGACATAGAATTATTGTTCTATAAAAATGTCGTTTCAAATTGTTATGTTTTGTGTCGCTTTTCCTGGAACAGGAATCCTCTAACGAAGCAAATGCTCCAACTGATGACCTTCTTGGTGAATGAACGCTCTCAGGGACTATATAATTACATTACTGTGAATTTGGTTTCCAAGTTTTGATGAACATAAAGAAAAGTATTTAAAATACTGAGACTCGAACCTGTGTCAATGGGTGTTAGGGCACAGGAGACGTCATAATCCCAATGAGCTATTTCGTGACTTGCCTGAAGGCACGTTCTGGGTTCAGTAGTACGACTTGTACGCCTGGTGCTATACCTTTGCCACCTCGAAAGTTCTCGTGCTTAATTTAGCCTTTTAAGACACGTTTAATATTATTACATAAATAGCAAAAGCTCTTATGGATGTTAATTAAGATGCACGAGACGTTTTTTAAGCAAAAATGTAAATAAACCTTTGTTTAATAATATGTCCGTTTTGAATGTACGGGTCCATGATGGATCAGGTGTGTCTAATTTTTTCCTAATTTTTGGCAGCCAACTCCTGCTCTAAGTACAACAACCCGCCATTTTCTTTTTAGCTGAAGTCAGTGTACTCATATGATAGGTCCATTTTTTCCGAGGCGTTTACTGAATTACCTTGCCATGTATACTCTAATAAAAAGTTCGTAAAATCGCCGGTAACCGAAATTCGCTCTCAGTAAGACAGTTGTATGTTTTTTTAGGTGTACTTTAACGAACAGTATATTATGTCCCTTAAGCCGCTATTCCTCTTAATTTTGTGCATTTCTCTCTCCAAGAACGTCAAGCAATACAGTTTAGTAAGCGCAAAACTGGACTAAGGCTCACATGCCGTTTTGATAGATAGCCTACCTTCCAAAACAGAAAGGCCTGGCTGACTCACCTGGTATATATAAAATTTCTGACCTGGTTTGCCATTTTAAGCATTTTCAGAATCTATATGTAAAAATTGTCTAAAAGCATTACTATCTTCCCGGAGGTAATTTTCATGTTAAGTAGCGTAATTAATTAGTATACTAGAATGTTGAAGAATGGAAAAAAGTAATTGCTGTTAATGTAAGTAATAAGTGCTATAAACTTTACTAAGGTGTTGCAATACTTCCGAGGGCTGTTCAATAAACAATAATCACAATTTGTTCACGGTCATAATTTTTCAAAAATTTTATATACTGTTCGCTTAATCTGAAACAAACACGCCGTAGTAGTTTCATTGTTGGTACTCCTGGTTCCCGCCTGTGAGAACCAGACAAGTTCAGACATGTTCAGTATCACCTACCGCTGCAATGGAGGTAACATGTGAGGAACAATATGCGGCTTTGAAATTCCGCTTTCGTCTCAACAAATCTTCAGATGAGGCCTATACAATGTTACAGGAGGCCTATGGAGAGTCTGTTATTCCCTACAGCACAGCTCGAAGGTGGTTTAAAATGTTTAAAGAGGAGAGACAATCAGTTTCAAAGGAAGGTGGACCCGGTGCTCCAGTTACTGCTCTTACGGAAGAAAACATCAACACTGCTGCTGCCATTGTGAGAGAGGAACGAATTACCTTAAGATCACTTTCTGAAATTCTGAACAATTCATTGGGTGTCACTCACACGTTGGTGATAGAAACATTACACATGAGACGTGTTTATGCGCGATGGGTTCCAAGACTGTTGATTCCCAAACAAAAGGACATTCGCATGCAGGTCTTCATGCAGTTAAAGTTGATGTTAGAGGAAGATGCGGAGTTTCTGTCAAACATAATCACTGCTGATGAAACTTGGCTACATCATTTTGATCCTGGGAGCAAACAGCAAAGTTTAGTGTGGAAATCTCCTTCATCACCAACCCCCCAAAAAGCAAAAGTGGTTGCTTCTGCTGGAAAAGTTATGGTCATCTCATTCTTTGATATGCATGGAATGGTTTATCAGCATGTTGTACCTGCACACACATCAGTAACTGGACAATACTACAGGGATGTCCTGAAAACATTGCTAGTCCATATCAAAGACCACATTTCCGTGAAGCAGGCTGGATACTGCACCCCGATAATGCGCGGCCATATATTGCCAATGTTGTTGCTAAACATCTTGCAAAAATAAACGTGAAGTGCATCCCTCACCCTCCCTATAGTCCAGACTTAGCCCCATGTGACTTTTTTCTATTCCCTAAATTGAAGAAACGCCTTCGTGGGAGGCATTATCCATCATCAGAAGTAGTGGTGAAAGGCTGCGGAGGTGGTTTTTAAGGATTTCTCAAAATGGTTTCCAGCATGTCTTTGAAGACTGACAGAAACGCTGTGACAAGTACATCGCATTCAGGGGAGACTATTTTGAGAATGACCATCAAAATTATGAGGTTTAGTAAAAGTACGTTGTCAAAACAGTTGTGATCGTTCTTTATTAAACAGCTCTCGTATATTTTTCACTGTTTTAGATAACCTGTAAGAATGTAACATGTCGTGACCTCACAGATTTTTACTCTAAGGGCATATTTTACCTGAGAACCTCAGTGTCTGTTTTGCAACGTCTTCCCCAAAATAAGCAATTGGGATTTATCACAGCTTCTTTGTAATATAGCAAAGATCTGAAATGATAAATGGCCGTAAGCTCCAGAAGATCTGAAACACAAAACAATTGAAAATCAGAAAATAGGGCACGGCGAGAAATATCGTAGAAATCTAATAAATAGAAACCACAGAAAATAAAGCTTTCTGACTTCGATATAGGCTACATACAACAGTGAAATAAGTTAAAAATCTTAAAAATAAGATAAATACATAAATGACGTTTTAAAACTTCTAAATTTACAAGCCAGAGCTATAAAGTTCACATTACAATCTCAAATTAATGCTCATCGTACATTTAAGATGTAAAGATAATAAAAAAATATCAATAAACTAAACTTTTTATTTATAGAAAATCTACTCAGATTAATAATTACCTAAAAATAAGTTTCAACCCTATTTCACATAAATTTGCTGTTTTTAATAGTTTATCTACAAGTTAAGAAATATACCCCTAAATAAAGAGGAATTTCATCGAGAATATAAGCACATTATTAATAGTTCCTTATTTCATGGTTTTAATAAAGATTTTATACGTGCTATTTTTGTTTTATCGTATGCTTATCTTTGTTTCTCATAATTATGTCGTACAACACACGTTTTGATGCCATATTTCTCTTATTACCATATTTTACTGTCAATATAGATCACTGTTTAAGTAAACAAGCCTTGCACTCGTTGGAACACCTGCCAGAATAGCAATGGCAATATGTTTACGAAATATGTCATCCCTCCCTTGTCACAGGGAGGGGTAGTATGTCACGTTTCAAGTTAAACCGATCGAACCTTTGGTTTTCCCCCTTCGTTTTCCACCCTTCACCTTTTATAGAAGAACTTATGTTTTCCAAGGTTTACCTATTATGGTAGTGTTGCCTGTTTCATTATATGGAGAACATCCCTGCTGTATCCGTCCGCTATTCATGTAGTAGTCCACATCCCCTGAAACATTCATAAAGATGATGCTAAAGCATTGCAAATAACTCTTTATGTATCAAGTGGGCAAAATAAGCATTTAGAGGTCTACCAAGCTTTGGCATCATGGTATGGTCTGTGTTGTAAAACGATTATAAGGGTTCGTCAAAGGCAGTGGCCGACGTGCACACGCGTTAACTAACAAGACTCCTCATACGAGGGTTGTTCAATAAAGAATGATCACAATTTCTTTCTTTTTTTTTACAATGTATCTTTACTCATCCTCATAATTTTGATGGTTCTTCTCAAAATAGTCTCCCCTGAATGCGATGCACTTGTCCCAGCGTTTCTGTCAGTCTTCAAAGACATGCTGGAAACCATTTTTGAGCGATCTTTCAAAATCGCCTCCGCAGCCTTCACCACTGCTTCTGATGATGGATAATGGCTCCCACGAAGGCGTTTCTTCAAGTTAGGGAATAGAAAAATGTCACATGGGGCTAAATCCGGACTATAGGGAGGGTGAGGGATGCACTTCGCGTTTATTTTTGCAAGATATTCAGCAACAACATTGGTAATATGCGGCCGCGCATTATCGTGGTGCAGCATCCAGACTGCTTCACGGAAATGTGGCCTTCTGCGTCTGATATGGACTTGCAATGTTTTCAGAACATCCCTGTAGTATTGTCCAGTTACTGATGTGTGTGCAGTTACAACATGTTGATAAACCATTCCATGAATATCAAAGAATTAGATGATAATAACTTTCCCAGCAGAAGCAACCACTTTTGCTTTTTTGGGGGTTGGTGATGAAGGAGATTTCCACACTGAGCTTTGCTGTTTGCTCTCAGGATCAAAATGATGTAGCCAAGTTTAATCAGCAGTGATTACGTTTGAAAGAAACAGCGGATCTTCCTCTAACATCAACTTTAACTGCATGCAGACCTGCATGCGAATGTCCTTTTGTTCAGGAATCAACAGTCTTGGAACCCATTGCGCACAAACACGTGTCATGTGTAATGTTTCTCTCACCAACGTGTGGGTGGCACCCAATGAAATGTTCAGTATTTCAGAAAGTGATCTTAAGGTAATTCGTCGATCCTCTCTCACAATGGCAGCAGCAGTGTTGATGTTTTCTACCGTAAGAGCAGTAACTGGAGTACCGGGTACATCTTCTTTGAAATTGATTGTCTCCCGTCTTTAAATATTTTAAATACCTTCGAGCTGTGCTGTAGGGAAGAACAGATTCTCAATAGGCATCCTCTAACATTGCATAGGCATCAACTGAAGATTTGTTGAGACGAAAGCAGAATTTCAAGGCCGCATATTGTTCCTCGTGTGTTACCTCCATTGTAGCAGTAGACGATACTGAATATGTCTGAACTTGGCTGGTTCTCACAGGCGGGAACCAGGAGTCCAAACAAGAAAACTACTACGACGTGTTGTTTCACATTAAGCTAACAGAATATAATAAGATTGAATTTTAGTGCGAAAAATTATGACCGTAAAAATTATGATTATTCTTTATTGAGCAGCTATTGTAAAACAACTTTTGGTAGAAGGTTCTCTACATTATAAAATAACAAAGTAAATACATATCAGGGCCAATGCATGACCTCTCCAATGAGAGTCACAGCCAATGTAGCGTCCCTCCTTTATTTATAAAGTAAGTAGCTTCCCTCAAAGTAATGTAACGCATGTACTTCTGTGCTCAGAGCAGAGGTTGCTTGCACTGGCCTGTAGGCTTCTGTAAACAAACCAGTACCAGCTCGGCAGTTCTAGCTTCAGTGTACTAGTGTCTTGCTGTCGTACTGTAACGTAATTCACATGTTGCTTTCCATATTGACATATTAAACCGTGCTTTCGTGTGGCGTGTAACAGTTGCCGTAATCTAGTCGATATATCGCCTTCAGTAACTAAGAAAACCTGGATATTATTTTAATTTACGGCAAGTGTCGCAGAAATGTACAGTCGTGCTGTTCGATTTTTTTTTTTTTTTTTTTTTTTTAGCTTTATTGAAACAAAAACAAGGATCATCGCTTCTTATGTGGAAGCGGGGTTAGGTGAGGGAAAGTGTGGGTAGGTTTGAGCAGATCCCGCGTTAAGCACTCTGGTAATTATCGTTTATTTTGAGCAGCAACTATCTTGCTGTCTGGCGTAAAGTATAAGGCCAGGATGGCAGGCATGGCTTGCGCCCTGGAAGCCAAACTCGGTGACGGAGTTATTTAGCGGTATTTTCTAGAGGGTCCGGGCCGAGAGGGCGTTCCGGTACCGGTGCGTTGGCGTATTGCTGAGTCATTTGGTCGGGTTTGGAGTTCAATGAAGATCTGGTCGAGAGATTCGTCGAGCATCTTGTGGTATTCTTCCACGCGATGCATTTTGTTGTCGCAGGCGGCGGTAAGTTGAAGGTGATGGTCTAGTCTTGCTCCGATGTTGTTGATTCCGTCCTGTGTAGTGTGGTGTGATTCAATTGTCTGCTTTAGGGAGCCTTCTAGTGCGGTGAGGTTGGGAACTATTGCTGCGAAATGATCCTGTGTCTCGGTGGTTCTTGGCAATGGCAGTCGTGATGGTGTCTTGGAGCGTTGTAAGTGTTGGTCCAATGTTGCTGACCTCGGTGTGTAGGCTTTGCAGGCTATCGGTGAGGGCGGATGCGGCGGTCGAGGTCTCAAGCGAGGTGAGGCGTCTGCTGATGTTCTGTACCTCTTCTTGAAGACTCTGTAGAATGGTCCTCAAGTCCTCGCCGGGTGCGGCAGCTGGTGGTGCAGGTGTTTGTTGTGTCGCTGGAGGCATCTCTGTGGTGAGTCGGCGAGGGTAGAGAGGGCACTGCGCCTGGCCTGTGAAGTGGCCTAAGCCATCGTAGGTGGCGCAGTACCAGCGTCGGTAACGGAGGTCGTGACTGGTGCACTGCGACGTCAAGCCCGGTGCCCCGCAATAGTGGCACCTGGGAGGTGCAACGCAGGAGGTGGCGACGTGGCCGTAGCCACAGCATCGGCGACACGGAGTGTATCTTCGCGCTCTGCTTGCCTCGATTTTGAGACACCGCCCTAATAAGGGCAGGCCCGTCCTCAAGGCAGCTTCGAGGTCGGCGGCGTCGGCGAACTGGAGACGGACCAGGTTCGAAGGTCCGTGGCGGGTTGAGATCCTAGTGGCCCTGAGCGTGGAAGGCCAGCGTAGCTGTGCGGCGGCGAGGATGAAGCGTGTGGGCAGGTCTCGTGGTGCCCCACGGATGACTGCTGTGCATGCGGTGACTGCGGAGGCTGCGGTGGGCTCCCTGGGTGGGAGTCGGACTGGCTCGGCGGCTGGAGGAGTGTTGAGGGCTTCGGCGTATGTGGCCCGCATAGGCGAGCATGGTGCAGCGGTGCGTGGAGAGAGCTCGCTGGGTTGAGCTGCTACCACAGGAGCGGAAGCTGCTTCGTGCTCCGATGGGTCTGGCAGGACGGGCCGAGTGGCGTCGTTTGCCGGTCGTGGCTGCAGCGGGCTGGACTGTCGGACGTTTATCATGGATTTATCTTTGGTAATAGATACCTCTCAGAAGACTCACTGGTTACTCCACGTGGAGTGAACATATTTTATTTATTTCTTTACCTTTTATGGATTGTTCATAACTTCTCACTGTGTTAGCCCCTGACATAGGTACAATCTTGGCAAATTAGAATTCTCATATTTTGTTTCCTTTCGTAGATGTTTGAGGTAGCAGAGTTAGATGGGACACCCTGTACAGTGAAAGAGGTTCAAAAATCAAAGCGTACTGGCGAAAAATTTCCAACAGCGCCCACATGCAAAAAGGTTCGAACTTAATAATTTTTAACAATTTTTGAACTTACAGACATGGGGATATTTATTTAGGAATTACAAAAGTATACGTCGTGTTACGTACGATGTTCTGATGTTTTGATGGTCAGACTGTCCTGTACTGTATTCCCGTCTTTTCTGACCTCTGTTAGTCGTGCTATGCTACACCAGCGATCTCCCATAACAACTTATTCATTAATCAGACAGGTAATACTCATTTTTTCTGGTGAAATTAGCACAATGGTTTCAATACCCTAACGTAGAAAATAAACACGCTAGTCTCTGGCAGGCTCCGAATTGACGATCAAATGAGGACTTACCAATTGGTGCATGTATTCCGGCTTCACTGAGCAGATGTCCTGTTGTGTGCATCACCTCAACAAACTTGGCGTCTGAAGAACTGACTCGTATACTTGCATCAGGACCATCGAAGAACAGAGCTGGAGGATCCAGTGCTGAAATATCGTACAAGTTGTCATTTGAACATAAAACTGGTTCAAGGGGAGTCAGAACGGCATTCTGCGGTGAAATTTTACAAAATGTCAAAATAATCTTCCCTGATGTTTATAGAAAACTATGTCGCATAGTTTCAAAAGTCCTAATAGACTCATTTTGTAAAGCCAGTACAGTGTGCCACGCCCCCTATTAGCTATTTGTGACTGTATTCTCTCTTTGATTGTAACCTTACTGAAGCTATATTCCAGAGCACACCCTTATTAGGAAAGGGAGGCCATATTTTTTTCTATTAACATCAATCTGTGCATATGATGTTAATTCTTCCATGCTTTGTTTACTATGTTTTGAATTACTAGTGCTGTTTTAAGATGGAAAGAAGCAATAATTTTGGTGTAAGAAATTGTCATGGGAACCAGTATAAACAGTTGAAGTAATCCTGATTACATAATAAAAGAATTACAACTGTTAAAATGCAAAAAGTATAGTAGCACATGACAATATATTGACTTCGTCAAACCTAACCTCAAACATTGGCGATGAATGTGAAGTGAAAATTTGTTCTTCAAGGAAAAAATTGGTTTCTTCATTGTGTAATGACAGTGATGATAATTTAACTAAAGTAAATAATGATATTAGATCAGCAAGTTTTCAGGTAGTAGATATAGAAACTTTGTACACTGAAAATTTTGTGAAAATGAAAATTTTCGTCAATTCAGAGGACAGCAAGCCAAAAGTGTAATAA
Organism: Mantis religiosa; assembly: GCA_030765055.1. NCBI lineage: Eukaryota > Metazoa > Arthropoda > Insecta > Mantodea > Mantidae > Mantis > Mantis religiosa. The sequence continues at coordinate 149,600,257 of CM060956.1, read as the reverse complement.
CGAATATACATAAATTTGAAACATCCAGAACTATTGAAAGTGGTACAGAAGTAAATGTAAGGTTTGCTTATAACTTGAGAAGCATTGGCAAGGGAATTGAGACAGTTAAGACATTGGCTGCTGTTCTCTATTTACCAGCCCCCTCCCCGCCAAATTTAACAAAATAATTAATAATACCTTAGAGCAAGTGATCATGACATTAAATTCTCCAACGTGACTCGTGTTTTTCCCAGTAAACCACTAGGAGTTCTCATAAACACATGAGACAACTACCTTAATGGCGACTTACTATGCTGTAAGTACTTTAAGGCCCGGGCTTCGTAGTTCGGACCACTATTAGGTACATTTAATGGAAATTAATTGTTCTTTCACACTAGCCGTGTGTAGGACGCATTGTGAAAGGATAGAGTTAGACAGAAAAATTCAATGCCATAGCCGGGATTTGAACCACGGATCTTCTGGTCTCCGTCCAGCCTCTGTAACCATTGAGCTACTATGGCCAACATGCCAACATGACATTAAATTTTCCAACTGAGAGAGTTGTCTCATGTGTTTATGAGAACTCCTAGTGGTTTACCGGGAAAAGCATGAGTCAGTTGGAGAATTTAATGTCATGTCGGCACGTTGGCCATAGTAGCTCAATGGTTTAGAGCGGCTGGACGGAAACCAGAAGATCCGTAGGCCGCGCCGTGGCTCAGTGGTTAGACCGCTTGGCTCTCACCAAGGCGGCCCGGGTTCGATCCCAGGCGACCGCAAAGTGAGATTTGTGGTGGACAACACGGTGCTGGAGCGGGTTTTCTCCGGGACCTCCGGTTTCCCCCGCCATCTCATTCCACCGGTGCTCCATCTTCATCTCATGTATCATCATTGTCACCGCCTGCGGTGCCGTATGTAGTAAAAGTGGGCGTTAAACACTACACATTTCATTTCAGAGGATCCGTGGTTCAAATTCCGGCTATGGTATTGAATTTTTCAGTCTGGCTCTACCCTTTCATACTGAGCCTACATAGTTTGGAGAACATGTCTATTATAAGGTTTTGTATGTTTGTGGCATTAAGTGTATTTAAATGAGGTTTAACACCCCCCCCCCCCCCTTTTTACTCTGCATTTTATCTTCTGTTTATAACAAGCAGAGTTATTTAGGGGATGGGACTTCAAAGGTTTTCTAAGGGTACACGAAGCCAATGTATATGGGCAAGGGGTGCAAGTGAAAAAGCTAGAGTGTGTTGGACACGTACAAAGAGAATGGGTAGAAGACTTAGAGAAAAGAGAAATAATATGAAAGGGCTCATGGTCGTATCAAAGAGAACTTCAATAAACTAATATGGGAAAGTGTTCCAAAATCTGTGTATGTTGACAGTAAAACTATTAAATTTGGTGTGATGAATGCTGTGATATGTTTTAATGATGGTGCTACTAAAAACAGAGCTGTATTTAGGAAAATTGGACTGGAACCAGGATTTAATTTTGACTGTGCCTTTGAAAACATTGACGCATCAAGAGTAAAAGAAGCAAAAAAAACAAGTGCAGGAAGTGTCTAAGGAAGCAAGAATTAGGACCAGAGGTGAAAAGAGGTGAAGAGAGGATCCTGAGACAACTGGGGTGAGGAACGTGGACCAGGAATGTTTTGAATTTTGGGTATGTTACATAAAAACACAACATTATCTTCTTTTCTCATTTCAGGTCACTTGCTTTTTTAAACTTTACATACACTTTTCTAGAAAACTAAAATAGATACAGCTTTGAATTGTTTGTGCATATGCAGAATATATTGCTCTAAACAGCTGGTGAGTACTTCGTATGTTACACTTTCATGAAATTTCTCAAAAAAAATATTTTCATATATAAAAAATTAAAAAAATAAAGAGTACATTGTTATTTATTTTTCAAACTGCTATTATTGATTAAAATGTCTTAATGGTTCACCAGCTATGTTTAATAGCATGTTTGTAAAGTGATTAAAAAGTTTGAAATGTATTACTTAAACTGTTTACGAGGAAATGACACCTAAAGAAGAAAATGCGTGGACATTTTTGAAAATTTTGTGTTTATTGGAACATCAATAGAGCAGAAATCATTAGCTTTATTTATGATTTGACTATGGTTTATGAATTAGGAGAGACTGGTGTATAAGTGGTAAAAGTTTCATTGTGATAGATTGCAAATCTTTCAAGAAACATTAATATATATTGCATTGAAATGCTACATGAAAATTGCTACTTTGACACTACCAAGTGTCCGTTTGAATCTTCTAAAGCAATACATTACTTAAGCTTACACTTCACAAAAGAGATGTTTTGAAGATCATTGACCTAAATTGAAACTTTTGTCTTACGGGTGTGTCAAATGGTTTTGCAAAAAGATACGAGATAGTTGTCGATATTTGCCAAACACAAAATTGTATATATCTAAATTATTTTTACGAAATTTCCTGGAAATCTTAGTATTTAGGTATTTCAGAATCATAAACATTCGTAGGTGACTTCAGACAAAGAAAATATGAAACTCAGTTGCAGGTTCCAGATATTTATGATTATGTAAAAGTATTTTGCTGCACTGTGAACTTCAACAACTTAATACTCACGATCTTGTTCAACTGTTCAAAAATATCTGTTGTTAAAACTAATCCCTAACTCCTGAAGTTGGCCTATTTGAATCATTAACATATATTGCACAATAAATATCTCACATTTTCTTTCTCTGCATTTAAACAGCATTTCTCATCCAAATTAGCCACTTCAGTGGAACTACAGTACTCAGATAAGCTACTGACTTAGTGGAGACGTAAAATTTGCCTTATAAATCAGCGGAATAAATTTGTAATGCCTGACCTCAGGTGTCATTGAAGATAAAGTAAATAAAAATGTAATGGAGATGCCGGGGTTTGAACCCGGGACTTCTCACATGCGAAGCGAGCGCTCTACCTCTGAGCTACATCCCCTGCACGTTTGATTTTTCTCTACTGTAAGTTCAGCAATGTTTTAGCTAGGCGGTGTGTGCCCTCTTTCAAACAGGTAGGTTCGGTGGGGAAAGCCACATATTGTGAAACAAGTGACAGATAAAGACATTGGATAGAATGAAAGAGGGAAGCTTTGTTGACGATAATATTTGCGAGTTTACGGTGTAAATGTTGAAGGTTACTATACTGTTTAAGTAAAGCAAAGAATGAAGCTACTGTCATAATGTGATGTCCCTGAAAACCTTCGAGTATTATCTGAGATCACCACAGAACCAAAGTATTCTGACAGTTTCTCATTCTCGAAAGTTCTGGAATTCTGTGGGAATTCGCACTAGAGTAGCTACAAAATAAGAATAAACATGGGTTAAGGCAATACGGATATCCTAGTGTCTTAGTGTTGCCAGTTCCACGGCTAGCGGGCGACAAAGATGGAAGATACATTTGTCTTCGTCTCAACCTAGCAAGTATCATACAGATGCTGACAGAGAAGTTCGTTTAATATTTCAGCATGTGTGTGAGAACATAAACACAATCTGAACCTTAAAACCTTGAACTGGAGAACAGTTCGCTTACGTAGCTTTCTTCATATGTACGCAAAACAAAATGACTCAAATTAGATGAGTTCTACGAAATATGGTGTTTGCTACAGTGAGACAAATTACTGACATTTCAATGATTTGTGAATATAGTTTGTATTTTAATGATGTCATATCTGTATACTGCCTGTAATGAACTTTAAACCAATTTTTGTTTCATTAAAATACTTAATAAATACGGAAGATATGAATTTGTATTTATGAAGTATTTTAGCACCATGAATCTCAAGTACTAATGTTATGCATTGTGTGCAGAAATGTTAGTCTTGCAGCAACAATATTGCTTCTTTCAAGCAGAAATTTGTGACCACCAATGGTTCTCCTTATATTTGAACCCAAGAGATTTCAGAATATGATGCTTAGAATATACAAAATCTGTATATGCTATTTTCCCCCTCATTAAATTTGTCAGCCTTTTGGCAGTTGGATATTCACGCTTGTCATATAAATCATAAACTGTTCTACGTGAAACACATTTTTAAAAACTGTCTAAGTTGGTAGCAAGTTTTTTAGCTGTACGATGTTTCCCTGGAGATTTAAATATGGAGGAAACTCTCCTAATTTGGTAAATTGTTTGCCTTCTTTAACAATGTTTGTCACAGAATGAGCACTCACATGACAAGCTTGTATCATTAATTCTCGACTCTGAGCGAAATTTGTACTTTCGAAAACGTCTTTAATTGACAATTGTTTGAAAAATAAATACACATTAACAAGAATGTTTGTAGCCTATTTATATAAAAATGTATGAGTTGTTTTGCAGTTACTATAGGCGCACCAGTACTAGACTTGCTAAGCGGTATATTTACTAACTTTGAAAAGCACGTGTACACTCTTAAAAGATCACCACTTTACTGAATGCAGGGCACAAAATGCAACTGTAGTATAGCACGTGTGTGTTTTTCTTCACTGACAGTTGATTCTTTTGTTTCTAGTCAGGCGTCATATCCTTCCACATCTCTGAAACCAGATGTGCTACAAACATGGGGTTTGGACATTTAAAGCTCAGAGGATCTACCCAAAAGTCCCAAGACCTTGGCCTCCTTCTACCTACGGGAGAAGGAGGTTTGGACAGTAATCCTCAGAAAAAAATAGCTCTGTAACATAGGAAAAACAAAATAATTCTTTAATTGATATCTTTGTAGCTCGCAAAGAAATTAGCCGCATGCTTCAGCAAAGCCAGCCAGTAACGTGCTGAACTGTACAACTTGCATGCACCGCATTGGCTGGTAGCGATAGAACAGCCACGTCTAGTCCCACCTGATGTTCATTCCTATTTTGTAGCTACTTTAGTATATAAGCATTGGTTTCTAAATTTTTCCTAAGAGAATTTACCCATCTATTGTTCTTTAAACATCTCTCCCGATGTTCCAGACACTGTTTCAACAAACTTCTTTTTTCAAAGCTGAAGATTCTATATCAAATGAACTTTCCCTGCTATTCTGATATAGTAAGTACTTACCAGTGAGTCTACATATTCCATCTGTTTGTTTAGCGACATAGGACGCTACGTGAGCACCAAGGCTGAATCCAATCAAATGGAACTTACATGGTGAATAGCCATATCTTTCCATTAATGCTCTGAGAAATCTGTAACATTAAAAAAGGCATGAGTTATGTCATTACTGCATGTGCTGTATACTTGATTACTGTTTTATTACTTTGACCATGTCTATAGCTGTTTTCACGTCATGAGGGCACAATGCCTCTTACGGAGGATCAATGCAGCCTTGCCACCAGTGCTCAACCGCCGCGATTACGGAGCCTCCGTCTACAAACAGTTATTTTTGAAGTGAAAGCTTCTTTAGGCGCGTTTAGCACTTTTTGTTGGCGGTGAATTAAACTGAGCCGTCACGCTGGAATATGTGACGCTCATTCGGGTGAAGTCGGCTCGAGTCGGCTCAATAAGCTCCCCACACACACATTTTCGTTATTTCTTCAGTCTTGTTGTCCATACCGCTATACACCGTAGATTTTCTGTCGCACTCAACAGCGTATCAACAACACGCATCCAGGTACGTTTTAACATATTTCAAATACTATGAAAAATTCAGAAACCCTCCAGGAGTTTCATTAAACAAATAATTGTCTTAGAGACGTTCTTACAAAGTTTCAAGTGTCGGTAACCGATCCGGTCAGATAACCTTCTGTCATTTAACAAGTCGACAACATGTCAAATTACACTTTAAACAATAATAATAGTCAAAACGAACTGATAATATCACCGAAGTTCGGTATATGAATAACCAAAACCATAATAATGAAAAATAAAACGAGTGTGCTAATTGGAAACAAAAGTGTTAGAAATTCGTGAAAGAGATGTTTCATGTAAGAACTGGTTACTTTTATTGACAATTTCTCTTTATTGTGAGCATTAAAACGTAAAACATCAATAAATTAAATGTAATAACATGTAAATAATAAAATTAAAATGACGTTTTGAGTTTATTTTTATTTACAACTTATAGGTTATGTTTTCCCACAAACTGAAAGACCGAGCAAGGGCCATTAAAATGTATCAATTGGGACAAAACGTTTGAAATGAATATGACATGTAATAAAATATGTATGAAAATATGTACGAACGTATAATAAAATGTGGAGTAATGAGTATATTGTGACTTCATGGTTTCGTAGAATTAAAAGGCCAAGTTGGAGAAACTAAAAATCTCATTTATTTTCGTAGAAATATTCTTACAGATTACAGCAGCATTACGTTACATCACCATCAGTCTACCAAGGTCGATGACAATAACAGTGACAGAAGTTTACATCATTAGCTCTCGTTACAACAGCTGGCTGTCTCTCATTTCACAACTACAACTCCCTCTTGGCCAATCATCGCCTCCTTAAATATTTCACAGATAATTTCTAGATGATTCGCAAATAAACCAGAACCGGAACAGTCTATCAGTCCAGAAGTAACTAGAAATTTCCATTTATCTCAGTTTGTTTGTTTCGGCAGACCCTTATCTGCCTGTTATCTTTGTCCGCGGGTTCTTGGTTTTCACACTGCCCTCCTATCAGTTTCTTTTGTGTATACAAGCCACGCGAACCCGTATCTACATGTATGGATATGTATGTAATAACATGTGTAAAATGAGTACATAACCAAACATTTCCGAATATTCCAAAAAAATATGCAAATAAGGAAATGAATATCACAGAATTGTGTTATAAGATATGCATGAACGTGTATTTTTATTAAAAATAAAAATGCAACGAAATATGTGTATCAGCAAGAAACAAAATATGAAAAACGATTGTGAAATAGCTTGTATTTTAATATAAAAATAAAATACATGTAAAACAGTATATTATGTGACTTGATTTTACTTCCTTGATACATCCTTTATGTATAACCCTCTTCGCACGGTCGCAAGTCCGTCGTCATTCAGTTGTTTCAGAGCACACTTAGCGTAAGACATGAAATGTTTAGCTCGCAACTGGCCTCTTTGTACAACGAGTGTCAACATTAAACCTTTGAAAATAATTTTAAGTATAATTTACAATCAATAATATTTAGGTTTTCACTTCTGTCGTGTGGTCTTAAGCACACAGACTTTCTTATTTTAGAAAATGTTAACTACATATATACAAGATCTTATGTGTATAATGTAATCTTTAACAAATTTCATACCAAAATGCACGCTCCTATTTTATCTTAGTCACATTTAAAAACAAGCAATCTGGCAATGGCCCACTCGATTCATCTATAAGAAAAGAATGGTCCATAAGAGTCCATTGTAACTTCATGACTTGAAAACCTGCTTAACTCAAGTTATATATCGGTCAGAATGTTGTCTCCAATATGGCGATCGACCTGAATCTACGTCCGGCTGTTACGGGTTACAAACTATGATGCTTTTTTGTTTTCTATATTACGTACAGTAATTAAGGGAATTATTACAGTCCACCCAGATTTGGATAGGATGGGCACATTTTCAGCTTAATGATTAAAACAAAGTAATTTCTGACTGAAATCTGCTTTATTGTTTTTCAAAATGTTCACCATTATGATCAATACACTTTAACATCCCTTTCAACCACTCGTCAAAGCATTTATTCCAGTCTTCTTGAGATACCTCCAAAATGTGAATTTTGAAGGCATCAACGGCATCTGCCGACAAAAATCGTTGTCCAAGCAATTTATTCTTGATCTTCGGGAACAAAAGGTCATTTGGTACCAAATCAGGACTGTATGGCGGATTACCCATCAATTCGACTTTTTGAGCTTTCAAATGATCTGTTAGACCAAATCTGTGTGGGATTGGCATTTCATTACTGCGACTTCGTGGGTTCGTGAAATTAAAAGTCCGATTGCACCACTCAAAAATGTTCTTTATTTCCACTGAATTACAGTGGAACACTTGCCGATTACACAGAATTACCTAATGCACACAATTACAATTCACCAGTTCGTCCGTTACAGTTCCACTTTGCTCTCGCAGTTACGTACACTCTTCCGATGCACGTACACAGTCTTCTCGTCCGTTCACTAGCACGGCGCTCATACGCTGCTCGTCAAGCACTGACTCAACTCACTCATTGCAGCCCTTTTTATAGGAATATCACTGTTTTCTAGACGTCTCTCGTTTTCAGTGAATCACCGTGAGGGTTCCAGACGGCAGAGGAAGGGGGAAGAGGCGGCCAGCGACAAGTGAAACTTCCCTAATCATCTCCTCAGTTAGTGACTGAGATTAATGGGTGGGTGTGGCGCGGCCTCTGGTCCCTTACTCAGCTGTCGTTGGTTGTGCTTTCCGATAATTTACGGAGGGGATTCGGTACGTAGGCCACCATGCTGGGCCCAAGTGGGGGCACCCCCGGGAGGACGGATGAGGTGAAGGAGATGAGGGCGATGGACAAGGAGCCACGACAGTACAGAGGGAAGGGTCCCTACACTTTACTTGGATAGAGACTTCCCCCGACAGGCCAGGACAACGAATACGCTCCCCCACTGCGGAACGGCAACGAGCCCAGCAGCCGAGCCCTAACGGTCCCAGGCAGGCAAGCCGAGCCCCAAAGGTCCCTGGCTGGTGGTCCCGAAATGGTCCCAGCAGAGGAGCGGAGACTGGCAACCAACCTACTGGAGGAGGAAGTATACTCCTCCACAGGAGAGAAAGTCTCCGAGGGGCGAGACGCAGGGGGTTGGCCGAAGGTCCCTACACCCTCCCTGGAGAGGTTTATGACACCCCATGTCAGTACAGTTACAGACCATTCAAAAACATTCTGACGTCTTTACTTTTGTGAATGAATCGTCTCGGCTTTAATGTACAGAGTGAATAGGGCGCATGTTTTTTTAACGGTCTGCTCCTTGTATAGCAAGCGTTCTCTATCACACACATTCGCTGTCCTTGTCCCACAGCACATTCCTTACAGGACTTTTCTTTGCGTTGCTATACTATAGTTTCCTCAGAGCATATCACCTGTCATGCACCGCGTAGGCTCCCGCCGACACTTCTACCCCAGTCGTTGAGACTTATGATGACAACTATGAGCGTTCAGATAGAGGCCGGTGTGTGTAGGCTTGCCGAGAACTTGAACATTTACGTCGCCAGGAAAGCTTCAGGTCTTAACATAAAAACTTGTTTGTATATTAATGGTATACTTAATTATTCATAATAAATGTTATAACTGTTACTCACCTTGCCACTTTAGCAGCTACAATTCTTGCATCCGACACAGCTAATACGTAGGAATACGCTACAGCCTCCTGCCAATACACAGCGATCACATTGCACTCAACCTGTAGTCAACAGAAATTGTATAAAACTCTCAGCAGGACTTTTCATTACCAACCTCTGATATGGAAATGGGTTTCAGTCTCATCAATCGTATGAAGCTGATCTTTTGTCTTTTTCTACACTAATTACTGTTTTATATTCTACACAAACATTCGAACAGAAACATCACACAAAATACATGTTTTGAGAGTTCTTGAGTCTCAAAAAAAAATAGAACAGTTGATAGTAAAAGTGGACCTTTTAGTATTATTTCACTTGTTAAAAGTAGAAATTTTTTTGGCTGATTGCGCTAAAGCTTTTAACATGTCAGTAATGCCAACTTTGGTTTATTGTCAAAATCACCTCATTTAAGAAAGCCCTAAATCTGAGCTAAATAATGAACCCACAGATCAACACTGTAAATCTGTGATGCCTGACTACGGCTTCATTAATGACAGGTACATAAAAATTGTAATGGAGATGCCGGGGTTTGAACCCGGGACTTCTCACATGCGAAGCGAGCGCTCTACCTCTGAGCTACATCCCCTATACATTTACTCTCACTGCGTAAGATATCTACTGTCAGTTCAGCAATGTTTTAGCTAGGTGGTGGGTATCCTCCTTCAAACAGGTAGGGAGGGTGGATCAAGGTACTTATTGTTTACCTTGTGTGAATATGGTAAGACGAGTACAAACATGTATAGATGCTGGTAGAGGACGCTTCCAACATTTTCTCTGAGATCTAAATAGTGTAATGTAATCTCCCAATTGTGTATTATATTCTCCCAAAGTTGCACGTGTGTCCTGTTATTGGTTCAGAAGTTATGGTTTATTGAAATGGTTCAGGTTTATATGGATCGCACCGTAGTTCATATTAAGTGACAGTGTGAGCTAATCGAAGTTTTAGTAAAACTAGAACTATGTCAAACTGACCGTGAAAACTGAGTGAATCGACAGTTAAATGCTGGATAAAGTCACAATATTTACCAGATCTTTTTATAAAATTTTAAGGCTTTTGGCAGTATATGGTGTTCAAGCCAGAATGTTTCAAGTATTCGACACAGGTTTCTTAATAAGCTGCCATCTCTTCAAATTGTTCCTTTATATGCAAACTTAATCTCTTCCAAAATGACTAACGATTTTGTTAAAGTTGTATAGGTTTGCTATTAGTAGTTCACGGCAAATAAAATTACATCTTGCATTTCTGGAAGTAAGTTGTAATGCCCTCTTAATTCAAAATTAATTTTATATATTATTTGGTAAACTGTAAGAATTATATAAAGTCCTATTGGAAAAACGATAGATCCTTTTAAAAACACAATTTAGATAGACCAGTCCGTTTTGTAGAGTCAAACATTCCTGAAATATTCTTTTTTTTTAATTTTAGAATATTGTGACTTTGTGGGTTCGTAAAATTAAAAAGTTCAATTACACCACTCAAAAATGTTCTTTGTTTCCACCTTATTCCAATGTCACAATTACAATTTCGTAATGTACACAATTACAGCTAAGCCAGTTCGTCTTTCCACGTACACTCGGCGCGCCTTACACTAATGCTCGCCACGACTCACTCAACACAACTAACTCCTGTCGCCTCTCCCGTATTGATCGGCGGCCGGAGATGGAGGGGGAAACATTCTCGAAGCTTCGCCCTCTTTCGGGCGGCAGGAGGAGGGGAAACGAAGACTCAGCTACCCCTGCGGTCTCCCCTCCCTCCACCGGCCTTCATTTATTGATCGGCATCGTGAGTTTGCCGCTTGGGTAACACTATATACTTACTTGAAAATTAATTGTTCTTTCACACTAGCCGTGTGTAGGCTAAATTGTGGAAACGTAGAGTCAGGCTGAAAAATTCAATGTTATAGCCGGGATTTGAACCACGCAGTTGTGAACTCCTAAGTGGTTACCGGAAAAAATACGAGTTGGTTGGAGAATTTAATGTCATGTTGGCACGTTAACCATAGTAGCTCAATGGTTAGACCGGCTGGACGGAGACCAGAAGATCCGTGGTTCAAATCCCGGCTATAACATTAAATTTTTCAGCCTGACTCTACGTTTCCACAATGTAGCCTACACACGGCTAGTGTGAAAGAACAATTAATTTCCATTAATTGTACCTAATAGTGGTCCGAACTATAAAGCCAGGGCGTTAAAGTACTTACAGCATAGTAATTCGCCATTAAGGTTGTTGTCTCATGTGTTTATGAGAACTCCTAGCGGTTTACCGGGAAATATACGAGTCAGTTGGAGAATTTAATGTCATACCCGGGCCTTAAAGTACTTACAGCATAGTAAGTCGTCATTAAGGTAGTTGTCTCATGTGTTTATGAGAACTCCTAGTGGTTTACCGGGAAAAACACGAGTCAGTTGGAGAATTTAATGTCATACCCGGACCTTAAAGTACTTACAGCATAGTAATTCGCCATTAAGGTTGTTGTCTCATGTGTTTATGAGAACTCCTAGTGATTTACCGGGAAAAAACACGAGTCAGTTGGAGAATTTAATGTCATACCCGGGCCTTAAAGTACTTACAGCATAGTAAGTCGTCATTAAGGTAGTTGTCTCATGTGTTTATGAGAACTGCTAGTGGTTTACCGGGAAAAACACGAGTCAGTTGGAGAATTTAATGTCATACCCGGGTCTTAAGGTACTTACAGCATAGTAAGTCGTCATTAAGGTAGTTGTCTCATGTGTTTATGAGAACTCCTAGTGGTTTACCGGGAAAAACACGAGTCAGTTGGAGAATTTAATGTCATACCCGGGTCTTAAAGTACTTACAGCATAGTAAGTCGCCATTAAGGTAGTTGTCTCATGTGTTTAAGAGAACTCCTAGTGGTTTACCGGGAAAAACACGAGTCAGTTGGAGAATTTAATGTCATACCCGGACCTTAAGGTACTTACAGCATAGTAAGTCGTCATTAAGGTAGTTGTCTCATGTGTTTATGAGAACTCCTAGTGGTTTACCGGGAAAAACACGAGTCAGTTGGAGAATTTAATGTCATACCCGGACCTTAAAGTACTTACAGCATAGTAATTCGCCATTAAGGTTGTTGTCTCATGTGTTTATGAGAACTCCTAGTGATTTACCGGGAAAAAACACGAGTCAGTTGGAGAATTTAATGTCATACCCGGGCCTTAAAGTACTTACAGCATAGTAAGTCGTCATTAAGGTAGTTGTCTCATGTGTTTATGAGAACTGCTAGTGGTTTACCGGGAAAAACACGAGTCAGTTGGAGAATTTAATGTCATACCCGGGTCTTAAGGTACTTACAGCATAGTAAGTCGTCATTAAGGTAGTTGTCTCATGTGTTTATGAGAACTCCTAGTGGTTTACCGGGAAAAAACACGAGTCAGTTGGAGAATTTAATGTCATACCCGGGCCTTAAAGTACTTACAGCATAGTAAGTCGTCATTAAGGTAGTTGTCTCATGTGTTTATGAGAACTGCTAGTGGTTTACCGGGAAAAACACGAGTCAGTTGGAGAATTTAATGTCATACCCGGGTCTTAAGGTACTTACAGCATAGTAAGTCGTCATTAAGGTAGTTGTCTCATGTGTTTATGAGAACTCCTAGTGGTTTACCGGGAAAAAACACGAGTCAGTTGGAGAATTTAATGTCATACCCGGGCCTTAAAGTACTTACAGCATAGTAAGTCGTCATTAAGGTAGTTGTCTCATGTGTTTATGAGAACTGCTAGTGGTTTACCGGGAAAAACACGAGTCAGTTGGAGAATTTAATGTCATACCCGGGTCTTAAGGTACTTACAGCATAGTAAGTCGTCATTAAGGTAGTTGTCTCATGTGTTTATGAGAACTCCTAGTGGTTTACCGGGAAAAACACGAGTCAGTTGGAGAATTTAATGTCATACCCGGGTCTTAAAGTACTTACAGCATAGTAAGTCGCCATTAAGGTAGTTGTCTCATGTGTTTAAGAGAACTCCTAGTGGTTTACCGGGAAAAACACGAGTCAGTTGGAGAATTTAATGTCATACCCGGACCTTAAGGTACTTACAGCATAGTAAGTCGTCATTAAGGTAGTTGTCTCATGTGTTTATGAGAACTCCTAGTGGTTTACCGGGAAAAACACGAGTCAGTTGGAGAATTTAATGTCATACCCGGACCTTAAAGTACTTACAGCATAGTAATTCGCCATTAAGGTTGTTGTCTCATGTGTTTATGAGAACTCCTAGTGATTTACCGGGAAAAAACACGAGTCAGTTGGAGAATTTAATGTCATACCCGGGCCTTAAAGTACTTACAGCATAGTAAGTCGTCATTAAGGTAGTTGTCTCATGTGTTTATGAGAACTGCTAGTGGTTTACCGGGAAAAACACGAGTCAGTTGGAGAATTTAATGTCATACCCGGGTCTTAAGGTACTTACAGCATAGTAAGTCGTCATTAAGGTAGTTGTCTCATGTGTTTATGAGAACTCCTAGTGGTTTACCGGGAAAAACACGACTCAGTTGGAGAATTTAATGTCATACCCGGGCCTTAAAGTACTTACAGCATAGTAAGTCGTCATTAACGTAGTTGTCTCATGTGTTTATGAGAACTCCTAGTGGTTTACCGGGAAAAACACGAGTCAGTTGGAGAATTTAATGTCATACCCGGGTCTTAAAGTACTTACAGCATAGTAAGTCGCCATTAAGGTAGTTGTCTCATGTGTTTAAGAGAACTCCTAGTGGTTTACCGGGAAAAACACGAGTCAGTTGGAGAATTTAATGTCATACCCGGACCTTAAGGTACTTACAGCATAGTAAGTCGTCATTAAGGTAGTTGTCTCATGTGTTTATGAGAACTCCTAGTGGTTTACCGGGAAAAACACGAGTCAGTTGGAGAATTTAATGTCATACCCGGACCTTAAAGTACTTACAGCATAGTAATTCGCCATTAAGGTTGTTGTCTCATGTGTTTATGAGAACTCCTAGTGATTTACCGGGAAAAAACACGAGTCAGTTGGAGAATTTAATGTCATACCCGGGTCTTAAAGTACTTACAGCATAGTAATTCGCCATTAAGGTTGTTGTCTCATGTGTTTATGAGAACTCCTAGTGATTTACCGGGAAAAAACACGAGTCAGTTGGAGAATTTAATGTCATACCCGGACCTTAAAGTACTTACAGCATAGTAATTCGTCATTAAGGTAGTTGTCTCATGTGTTTATGAGAACTGCTAGTGGTTTACCGGGAAAAAACACGAGTCAGTTGGAGAATTTAATGTCATACCCGGGCCTTAAAGTACTTACAGCATAGTAAGTCGTCATTAAGCTAGTTGTCTCATGTGTTTATGAGAACTGCTAGTGGTTTACCGGGAAAAAACACGAGTCAGTTGGAGAATTTAATGTCATACCCGGGTCTTAAAGTACTTACAGCATAGTAATTCGTCATTAAGGTAGTTGTCTCATGTGTTTATGAGAACTGCTAGTGGTTTACCGGGAAAAAACACGAGTCAGTTGGAGAATTTAATGTCATACCCGGACCTTAAAGTACTTACAGCATAGTAATTCGCCATTAAGATTGTTGTCTCATGTGTTTATGAGAACTCCTAGTGATTTACCGGGAAAAAACACGAGTCAGTTGGAGAATTTAATGTCATACCCGGGTCTTAAAGTACTTACAGCATAGTAATTCGCCATTAAGGTTGTTGTCTCATGTGTTTATGAGAACTCCTAGTGATTTACCGGGAAAAAACACGAGTCAGTTGGAGAATTTAATGTCATACCCGGACCTTAAAGTACTTACAGCATAGTAAGTCGTCATTAAGGTTGTTGTCTCATGTGTTTATGAGAACTCCTAGTGATTTACCGGGAAAAAACACGAGTCAGTTGGAGAATTTAATGTCATACCCGGGCCTTAAAGTACTTACAGCATAGTAAGTCGTCATTAAGGTAGTTGTCTCATGTGTTTATGAGAACTCCTAGTGGTTTACCGGGAAAAACACGACTCAGTTGGAGAATTTAATGTCATACCCGGGCCTTAAAGTACTTACAGCATAGTAAGTCGTCATTAACGTAGTTGTCTCATGTGTTTATGAGAACTCCTAGTGGTTTACCGGGAAAAACACGAGTCAGTTGGAGAATTTAATGTCATACCCGGGTCTTAAAGTACTTACAGCATAGTAAGTCGCCATTAAGGTAGTTGTCTCATGTGTTTAAGAGAACTCCTAGTGGTTTACCGGGAAAAACACGAGTCAGTTGGAGAATTTAATGTCATACCCGGACCTTAAGGTACTTACAGCATAGTAAGTCGTCATTAAGGTAGTTGTCTCATGTGTTTATGAGAACTCCTAGTGGTTTACCGGGAAAAACACGAGTCAGTTGGAGAATTTAATGTCATACCCGGACCTTAAAGTACTTACAGCATAGTAATTCGCCATTAAGGTTGTTGTCTCATGTGTTTATGAGAACTCCTAGTGATTTACCGGGAAAAAACACGAGTCAGTTGGAGAATTTAATGTCATACCCGGGTCTTAAAGTACTTACAGCATAGTAATTCGCCATTAAGGTTGTTGTCTCATGTGTTTATGAGAACTCCTAGTGATTTACCGGGAAAAAACACGAGTCAGTTGGAGAATTTAATGTCATACCCGGACCTTAAAGTACTTACAGCATAGTAATTCGTCATTAAGGTAGTTGTCTCATGTGTTTATGAGAACTGCTAGTGGTTTACCGGGAAAAAACACGAGTCAGTTGGAGAATTTAATGTCATACCCGGGCCTTAAAGTACTTACAGCATAGTAAGTCGTCATTAAGCTAGTTGTCTCATGTGTTTATGAGAACTGCTAGTGGTTTACCGGGAAAAAACACGAGTCAGTTGGAGAATTTAATGTCATACCCGGGTCTTAAAGTACTTACAGCATAGTAATTCGTCATTAAGGTAGTTGTCTCATGTGTTTATGAGAACTGCTAGTGGTTTACCGGGAAAAAACACGAGTCAGTTGGAGAATTTAATGTCATACCCGGACCTTAAAGTACTTACAGCATAGTAATTCGCCATTAAGATTGTTGTCTCATGTGTTTATGAGAACTCCTAGTGATTTACCGGGAAAAAACACGAGTCAGTTGGAGAATTTAATGTCATACCCGGGTCTTAAAGTACTTACAGCATAGTAATTCGCCATTAAGGTTGTTGTCTCATGTGTTTATGAGAACTCCTAGTGATTTACCGGGAAAAAACACGAGTCAGTTGGAGAATTTAATGTCATACCCGGACCTTAAAGTACTTACAGCATAGTAAGTCGTCATTAAGGTTGTTGTCTCATGTGTTTATGAGAACTCCTAGTGATTTACCGGGAAAAAACACGAGTCAGTTGGAGAATTTAATGTCATACCCGGGCCTTAAAGTACTTACAGCATAGTAAGTCGTCATTAAGGTAGTTGTCTCATGTGTTTATGAGAACTGCTAGTGGTTTACCGGGAAAAACACGAGTCAGTTGGAGAATTTAATGTCATACCCGGGTCTTAAGGTACTTACAGCATAGTAAGTCGTCATTAAGGTAGTTGTCTCATGTGTTTATGAGAACTCCTAGTGGTTTACCGGGAAAAACACGACTCAGTTGGAGAATTTAATGTCATACCCGGGCCTTAAAGTACTTACAGCATAGTAAGTCGTCATTAAGGTAGTTGTCTGATGTGATTATGAGAACTCCTAGTGGTTTAACGGGAAAAACACGAGTCAGTTGGAGAATTTAATGTCATACCCGGACCTTAAAGTACTTACAGCATAGTAAGTCGTCATTAAGGTTGTTGTCTCATGTGTTTATGAGAACTCCTAGTGATTTACCGGGAAAAAAACACGAGTCAGTTGGAGAATTTAATGTCATACCCGGGCCTTAAAGTACTTACAGCATAGTAAGTCGTCATTAAGGTAGTTGTCTCATGTGTTTATGAGAACTGCTAGTGGTTTACCGGGAAAAACACGAGTCAGTTGGAGAATTTAATGTCATACCCGGGTCTTAAGGTACTTACAGCATAGTAAGTCGTCATTAAGGTAGTTGTCTGATGTGATTATGAGAACTCCTAGTGGTTTAACGGGAAAAACACGAGTCAGTTGGAGAATTTAATGTCATACCCGGACCTTAAAGTACTTACAGCATAGTAAGTCGTCATTAAGGTAGTTGTCTCATGTGTTTATGAGAACTCCTAGTGGTTTACCGGGAAAAACACGACTCAGTTGGAGAATTTAATGTCATACCCGGGCCTTAAAGTACTTACAGCATAGTAAGTCGCCATTAAGGTAGTTGTCTCATGTGTTTATGAGGATTCCTAGTGGTTTACCGGGAAAAACACGAGTTAGTTGGAGAATTTAATGTCATGTTGGCGCGTTGGCCATGGTAGCTCAGAGCGGCTGGACGGAGACCAGAAGATCCGGGGTTGAAATCCGGGCTATGACATTGAATTTTTCAGTCTGACTCTACGTTTCCATATACTTGTTTTCAAGCGGTGCATCTCTATTCGTTTTTCTTGTAGTCATAGATCTGAGTTCCAAATCCTTTCATGTATGGATTACTTGAGCCTACTCCATTCTCTCCGAGTGGAATGGCTCGTCTGTACCTCGGGTTCGATTCCCGTGGCCGACCTACCTGACACATGAGTTTTTCGAGGGTTTTCCCGGGTCGCTAGGCGAATGCTGAGTAGGTTAATTGCATCCCCCGAATTTCCTGTCCCTCGACTTTATCTCCATTATCATTATCATCTCTCATCTGGTGGTCTCTTTCAGGGTAGAAGTGTCGGCGGGAGTCTGGGCGGTGCATGACAGGATGATATGCTCTGAGGAAAACTACTTCCTCCTCCAGTAGGTCGGTCGCCGGTCTCCACTCCTCTGCTGGGACCATTTTGTGACCGCAAGCCAGGGACCTTTGGGGCTAGGCTTATGCCTCGTTGCCGTCCCGCAGTAGGAGAGCGAGTTCGTTGTCCTGGGCTGTCGGGGGAACTCTCTATCCAAGTAAACTGTATGGACCCTGCCTTATGTACTGTCGTGGCTTCTTGGTTCGGCCACCATCTGTCTCCTTCGCTTCATCCTTCCTCCCGGGGGTGCCCCTACTTGAGGGCATAGGTACAATGGGTCCAGCATGGTGGTCTGCGTACCTAATCCCCTCTGCAATGAAATCCTGCTCCTACTCTATTCTTATCAGTTCCTTTGTCAGGGCAGAAAGGAGAATTACTGAATCTGTGCATGAAGCAACAGAAAAGCATTAAAACACAAATAGTTGATGGTCGAAATTGGAAAGAATGTTATCGAAGATAGACATGGGATATCTATGGAGAGCAGAGGAGACAAATCATAGCGGTTTTTGGAAGGAAGTGAGAAACAGAGTACAAGACATACGTAGATAGGCAGGAGATATGGGAAAGTATAGAAGAAAACAAATGGGAAGTGGAGGCAGGGACGAGACCAACCTGGGCGGACATCGCACCGAGGAAAGATGCTGGTGGTACACCTGGACCGCCTGGCCCGCTACGATGGTGCTGTTCGGGACGACCAGCCTTGAGGAGGGAGCAGTGTCACGCAAACGGCGAACTCGCGTTGCCGATCGATAATGCGGACTGGCGGAGGCCGGGAGACGCAAGGGGTGGCCCTCCTCCTACCGCGCGAAGATGCACGAAGCTTCGAGAATGTTTTTCCCCTCCATAACGGAAGATTCGAGAGGCTTCGGGGCGATCGATATAAGTGAGGCGAGAGTTAGTCGAGTTGAGTAAGTCGCGGCGGGTGGACGTGTAGTTGAGTGTGTGAGTGTGAGCCGGGCACACGTGTAGTCGCGCTGAGCGTACGTGTAAAGACGAACTGGCAAGATTGAATGGTGTAAATTAAATTGTAATTGTGATATTGGAATAAGGTGTAAATAAAGAACATTTTGAGTGGTGTAATTGAACTCTTTTTAATTTCACGAACCCACCAAAGTCACAATATATACATAAATGTGGCAAAACTGGAAGAGAAGGCATAGCATGGATGAGAGTAGGAATATTATATCTAAAAGTGTTGAGAAGTAATGAGGTAGGAATATGTGAATTTTGTGGAGATGAAGAGAGCACTGTTCATTACTGATAGAATGTAAGGAGTTAACAAATTACAGGAGAAAAATATGAGATAAGAGATGGGACAGTGTAAGTAAAGAGATACTGGCGTTACGTATGTTAACGGGGATGGGAGAATACAGAAATAGATGTATAGGAGATTTCTTATATAGGTTAAGAGAAAAGTGGATTAGGATAAAAGAAGCGAAGGTCAAGAATAAAGGGCATCAAGCTGATCAGGAAAACCAAAGGCTTATGGTTATAATACAGCATGTTCGATGTTAAATTTTATTGTACTGAAGTTATAAGGGGTACTGTACAAATAAATAAAAAAAGTTCCTTTGTCAGTAAAGTTCCAGGACAGATGTAAAAAATACAAATTTACACGTAATAAGTAATTATCCCAGCTCCTATCGAGTTCCCTTGGCTATCTATACATAAATGCGGAAGTTTTAGAAGCAATCAGAGACATTTTCAAGTGTTCATTTGTCACAGACCATTGGATGTCTGCGACATCTTGATAAAGCTTTCCTTTCGGTGGGCCTTTTCACTCGCGGAAACAAGAGAGAGTTCGCGAGAGTTCGGGTGAATATGCACTAAGAATCTGTAACCAGATTTCTATGTTCATCAGGACGACTTTCAAAACTCGGTCCGCTACTTCACA
The DNA here is from genome assembly GCA_030765055.1 of Mantis religiosa. NCBI lineage: Eukaryota > Metazoa > Arthropoda > Insecta > Mantodea > Mantidae > Mantis > Mantis religiosa. Next base: position 149,580,300 of record CM060956.1, on the reverse strand, counting down.
GACACACTCCTCTTGGGATTGAATGCTCTCTGCTTCTCTACAAATCTCTTGTCCGGCCACTTAACACATATGCTTTCCAGGTATGGAGTACTGCTACTAACACTCATCTCCGTAGGCTACGGGTCCTGCAAAATCGATTTCTGCGCATCGCCTTGGTACGTAAGAAATCAACAACTGCATAAAGAACTTGGTTTCCTTCCTCTTCACCAGTACTTACGTCAGATCACCTCTCGCTTCTTCTCAAACCTGCCAGATGTTCCAGGAGCTGTGATGTACGACATCGGCATACGAACCCGCCAGCCCACGCGCCTGAAGAGACGACTCCCACAGGATCTCCTCCTTAGTGACTCTGAGTGAAAAAACTATGAATATTGTTTCACAATGACTGTTGTTCTATCTTTTTGATTGCTTGTTTTCATTATTAACAGTTTCTTTTCCTCTCTTGTTTCACAGTGTTAAGTAGATAATAGGAGCCAACTTGGTTTTCCTTACATGTCATTATATAGTTCATAAAGATTCAGTTACTTAACAAGAATCTCTAAGGTATGTACTACTGATCGATCATTGAATAAATTAAAAAAAGTTCTATGTTGAAGATGGGATGCACGTTGACTGTTTCGAAGACCCAGGTCAGATGTAACAGGGTTACTTCGTTGAATTGTTTCTTGATGATTGAGTTTGATTAAATAAGAGTCATGAGATCTCTTGCTTTCAGGTGTGGTTTCTAGTGACAAATAAAATTTTAGATAAGTTCGATTTCGTAATATACAATTTAATTGTATATTCTGGATTACATTTTACTCGAACTTTCTTTCCTAGTCAATCACTGCAAGTTACCTCCAACACATCGATAAATCCTTACTTCCTTAATAAATAGTTTCCGTTAATTACATAAAATGGATCACTCCTGCACGTCCATTCATCACTATCTAGATTTTTTTATCTTCCCTGCGTCGTCTTTCCACCATCAATATTACAGAAAATATCTTTATGAAGATTATTGATTTTCTGTTACGATCTAAAACTGTTATATCCTCCGCAACATTTTTCCACCATCATTACACAAGATTATGTATTTTCTTCTTCCCCTAGCAACCGTTCATTTTCTTTATTGTCATTACATGGCCCACTAATAGATCAAAAAACAAAACATAAACAGCTCCAACCAAAACTTACCGTTACAAGTCCAAACAGTGTTTTATCAAGCAGAACCTCATTTGCTCGAAAACATGGCAAGGTCATTTCAAGGATGCACACATACCAGGTAAAATAAAAACATTTGCTCAATTTTAGTATTCCAAACTCAGGGAATAAAAAGAAACCTGGCCTGCAACTTTTCTGACAAAGGATGCATTTATCCCTACAACAATGTATGATAATGCTTAATGCCGAATAAGAAGCCATATTAAAATAACATTCTTAAAGGCTGGAAGAGTGAGTAGAAAGAGTCACTGAAAGTAGCACATGAGGAAACAGGGATAAAACCAAGAGTGATAAATCTTACCCTGTGAAGAAAGGCTTCCTTCAAATCCTTTACGTCAAAATTATCCGTGGTTCCTTTCCAACCATGGATGTATATTACAGTTGCAGCATTTCGTTTGAAGTGTGCATCTACAGCTTCCATATCAATCTCAGGCCAGATGTTTATTCCTACAGCATCATTGGGATTTTCCCTAGAAGAAATATATTTATGAATAATTGTGTATGAACACAGCTTTCATACAATGTACCAGGGTGGTCTGAAAAGCTTCCGACCCTATAAACCTACAAGTCATAGTCTCCTTGTAACTCTACCAATTCTACCAGCGATACTCCCATCTCTGTAACCCGTCCAAATAGTACTCGGCGCTTTTCAACATAGTCTCCTTGTAACTCTACACACTTCTCCCAGCGATGTTCCCATCTCTGTAACCCGTCCAAATAGTACTCGGCGTTTTTCAACATAGTCTCCTTGTAACTCTACACACTTCTCCCAGCGATGCTCCCATCTCTGTAACACGTCCAAATAGTACTCGGCGTTTTTCAACATAGTCTCCTTGTAACTCTACACACTTCTCCCAGCTATGCTCTCTTCTCTGTAACACGTCCAAATAGTACTCGGCGTTTTTCAACACAGTCTCCTTGTAACTCTACACACTTCTCCCAGCGATGCTCCCATCTCTGTAACCCGTCCAAATAGTACTCGGCGTTTTTCAACATAGTCTCCTTGTAACTCTACAAACTTCTCCCAGCGATGTTCCCATCTCTGTAACCCGTCCAAATAGTACTCGGCGTTTTTCAACCTAGTCTCCTTGTAAATCTACACACTTCTCCCAGCGATGCTCCCATCTCTGTAACCCGTCCAAATAGTACTCGGCGTTTTTCAACCTAGTCTCCTTGTAACTCTACACACTTCTCCCAGCGATACTCCCATCTCTGTAACTCGTCCAAATAGTACTCGGCGTTTTTCAACATAGTCTCCTTGTAACTCTACACACCTCTCCCAGCGATGTTCCCATCTCTGTAACACGTCCAAATAGTACTCGGCGTTTTTCAACCTAGTCTCCTTGTAACTCTACACACCTCTCCCAGCGAAGCTCCCATCTCTGTAACCGTCCAAATAGTACTCGGCGTTTTTCAACATAGTCTCCTTGTAACTCTACACACTTCTCCCAGCGATACTCCCATCTCTGTAACCCGTCCAAATAGTACTCGGTGTTTTTCAACATAGTCTCCTTGTAACTCTACACACTTCTCCCAGTGAAGCTCCCATCTCTGTAACCCGTCCAAATAGTACTCGGCGTTTTTCAACATAGTCTCCTTGTAACTCTACACACTTCTCCCAGCGATACTCCCATCTCTGTAACCCGTCCAAATAGTACTCGGCGTTTTTCAACATAGTCTCCTTGTAACTCTACACACCTCTCCCAGCGATACTCCCATCTCTGTAACCCGTCCAAATAGTACTCGGTGTTTTTCAACATAGTCTCCTTGTAACTCTACACACTTCTCCCAGCGATACTCCCATCTCTGTAACCCGTCCAAATAGTACTCGGCGTTTTTCAACATAGTCTCCTTGTAACTCTACACACCTCTCCCAGCGATACTCCCATCTCTGTAACCCGTCCAAATAGTACTCGGCGTTTTTCAACATAGTCTCCTTGTAACTCTACACACTTCTCCCAGCGATACTCCCATCTCTGTAACCCGTCCAAATAGTACTCGGTGTTTTTCAGCATAGTCTAGTTGTAACTCTACACACTTCTCCCAACGATACTCGCATCTCTGTAACCCGTCCAAATAGTACTCGGCGTTTTTCAACATAGTCTCCTTGTAACACTACACACATCTCCCACCGATGTCCCCATCTCTGTAACCCGTCCAAATAGTACTCGGCGTTTTTCAACATACTCTCCTTGTAACTCTACACACATCTCCCAGCGATGTCCCCATCTCTGTAACCCCTCCAAATAGTACTCGGCGTTTTTCAACATAGTCTCCTTGTAACACTACACACATCTCCCACCGATGTCCCCATCTCTGTAACCCGTCCAAATAGTACTCGGCGTTTTTCAACATACTCTCCTTGTAACTCTACACACATCTCCCAGCGATGTCCCCATCTTTGTAACCCGTCCAAATAGCACTCGGCGCCTTTCTCTGCAAAATAATTGTTCACGGAGGTGATTGTCTCTTCATTTGACGAAAATCTCTGTCCTCCGAGCGCAATTTTCAGATGAGGGAAGAAAAACAAGTCGCTTGGGGTTAGATCTGGTGAGTCAAGCAGTTCAAACCTTAATACGTGAATTTTCGCAATTGCAACCGCTGAGGTGTGAGACCGTGCGTTGTTTTGGTGAAATAGGATTTTCTTTTTCTGCAAATGTGGACTATTTTTGCGCAAGTTCTGCCTTCAGCTTGTCAAGATATGATGCGTAGTATGCTCCTGTAGTGATTTCTCATTTTTGAAGATCACCGATTAAAATAAGTCAATACTATCCTAAAAAACAGTTGCCATCACTTTCCCAGCCGAAAAAAAAAACAGTTTGTGCTTTTTTGGAGCCGGTTCCCCCTTTGCAGTCCACTGTTTGGACTGTATTTTTGTTTTGGGCGTATAATGGAGTATCCAAGTTTCATCTACAGTAATTAATCGGCGCCAAAACTCGGATTTATTGCGCCTAAACTGCGCCAACAGAGATTTGGAAATGTTCATTCAAACACGCTTTTGGTGTAACATGAGCAAACGTGGCACCCAACGTGCGGACAGCTTTCTCATGTCTAAATGTTGATTTAATATGTGACAAACACGTTCTTTTGACAGGTTCATAGCCTTTGCTATCTGTCTCATTTTAATTCAGCGGTCGTCTAGCACCATTTGGCGATGTTTCCGTCGATAGTTGCACTTTTGGACGTCCCGAACGTTCCTCGTCTCCCAAGCTCTTACGGTCACGTTTCAATTCAGCTGCACAAAATTTCGGTGTGCTAAATGATGGTACAGAGTCCCTATACACAGAATCCAACTCAACTTTGATTTGCGTAGGCCTATTGCCTTTCAAAAACAAATATTTAACGACAGCTCCATACTCGATTTTGTCCATTTTCATAAAAAGCACTCACATGAACTCACTCAAAGGACTGCTAGATAACAACTTAGCGTCCAAAATGGCTGAAATCTTGGTGAGTAAACTGCCAACAGATGAACAACGAAATTCACTAGCTTTTTATTTACGAGTGCTGCCATCTTCATTTTGAGGTCGGATTCTTTTCAGACCACCTTCGTATCATCTACTTTCTATAGTCATGTTTGCCTCACTTTACACACACACACACACACACACACACACACACATATATATATATATATATATATATATATATATATATATATATATATCCAGTTTGTTAACATTTCCCTCTGATATTAAGTTAAACAATTTTATACTTCTTATTTTATTTGGTAAATTGTCCCACTTTCGCAAAATGCTTCACTTCGCTTATATTTCTGTATTATCTTCATCACAAATTGCATATTTTCCCTTATCATACTTCTTCCTTATCCGACTTCATCAACCTGTTCTGAACCATACCGATCCATCTCCTCCTACTTTATCACAAATTTCTGTATAGTTTTCTTTCCTCAATACATTTTCAATAATCTTTATAGTTTCATTAACGTCTTGTTATTTAGACTACCCCAAGATCTTGTTCCTTCTATATTTCCTTTGCTGTTAATTACCTCTTTCCACCATCCTTTCCACCATCCTTTCTCTATCAAACCCCATTGCTTCCAAACCAATTTCGTCTAAAATAATTTAAGATAAATGTCCATGATTTTTCTCCCTTAAATCTCACTTACATTAAGATGCGTGGCTTGATAATGTAGCAAAGTTCGCTTTAAGTCGATTTATTTTCACCAAATTCATTAGCTAACGTACAATCAATCTTTCTTTTATACAGATAAAACACTTCAGCACGTCTCTACTATGTTCTGTAGCACGCACCCTTACGTTCTTAGCGGCGGACTCCTTATCACGGAGCTTGGAACGTAACATACTCAGCTCGAATACAACTCGCTGACTCTGACTCTAGCTAGCTCATTACTGTCGGCCTTGTATCAGCTTTTATACATCTACCGGATGTGGTAGATTATTTCATAATAATATTCTCTTCTTCTAACTTAATATTCAGTGCCAGTAGTTCAGTACTCTTTCCGACACCTTACTACTGCAGCTAATCCTAGAACAAGTCCACAATTTTGTCTATCTTTTTAATATTTCCCAGCCCTCATGTAGCCCTAAATGTCTACCCTATACATCATTTTGCTCTGTACTACTGAACCATAAACTTTTTCGAAGCATGTTACTTCCATGTTTGGTAATTTATTTTCACAATATCTAATCACATTTATTGTCATTTTTCCTTGTGCGGGTGCTTTCCCTTTGTTCTTGCTCCATTTTTTCTTTACTTGACAAACGACTGATTATGTGTTTCAAATGAGAAGGTGTTTTACTCTTCCATGAAAAGGTGCATCAGCTGGATCAATGAGACGCGATCCACCTTCCCCCCTTACTACTGGTAGAACAATCCAATTGAGTTAATGTGGGCTCAAATTATGTTGCAAAAGAAATAATATTTTTAAACTGACTGACGCTGAACGACTTATTCACGAAGTAATTGACAAGGGACACAACAAGACTAGGAAAACTGCGTGAGACATCAGATAAATACAAGCAGACGACTTTTGGAAAGAAATAGCACGTAACGAGATTTTGGAACCTATCATCATAAATTTGCAGTACTCAGACGTTGAAGACAATAAAATGACGAATTATCTATTAACATAAGTAACAGTCACAGCTATACGGATGCACCGCTGGTATTTTCGTTGGATTAGAAAAATAAGTAATTCATAGACTATAATTAATTTTAAACTAAATATTTAAAATATCTTCGTAATATAGGGATATTCATGTTGCAACTGTGATTTGAACTGCGTATAAAACTTTGGAAAATTCAGTTTGCGTTCCCTTACGTCTAGCGGCACGAACAAGTGTGCGATATATATATATATATATATATATATATATATATATATATATATATATATATATATATATATATGTGTGTGTGTGGGGGGGGGATAACGAGGTGGCAATGCTGGAGGCTCTGACGCATCTAATTCCCTACAGGCGAGAACTCTTCTCATTTGAAACACATAGTAATATTTCAGCATAATTAAAATTCAAAGTCCCCAGAACGTCCTTAATACGTCCTTATTTCTTCTACCCCTCACCATTAAAGACCTGTCCAAACAGGTTTAATTATCCCTTGCACAAGAGCTTGCTATTCGAAACTCAAAATTACAAATGTTTAGATATTCTTACCGAGTAAACAGCTGCAGGTATACTAGAACTTGATCTGGGTCGTTTGGTGGATACACAGGCCTGAGACCAGAGATCCACGGAGAGTCTGTAGCGAAACATCCTAGCTGGTCATAACAAACCTGCTGGCCTGCACCTAGTGAACAAAGTTTCTATAAGTTACTGCAAACCACGCGTCTAACAGTTTTGTTTAAAATATTTTTCATATATTTTCATATATTTTCATGAAAAATTAAATACATATTTTCAATTTTCTGGACTCTTCTTCATTCTACATAAATAACATATACATAAATTTTAAAATGCAAGCCAACATATGTTACTGCACAAAAGATATAGTTTCCGAAAAATTACAGTTTGTGAATTTATTATTATTTTTCAACAATTCAGCTTTGACATATTCCTCCTTATTGGGTTGAATTTTCAAATAGCTTTTATTCTTTTATCAAATGGAAATTCGTTATTGTATTTTATACCCTTGTCATAACATGAGGGTGGCCTGAAAAGTCTTCAACCTCAACATGAAGGTGGCAACACTCGTAACTAAAAGCTAGTGAATTTTACTCATTAATCTGTTGACAGTTACTCAGCAAAGCTTCAGCCATTTTGGACGCTCAGTTGTTATCTAACAGTCGTTAGAGTGAGTTGATGTGAGTGTTTTTACGAAAATGCACAAAATCGAGTATCGAGCTATCATTGAGCATTTGTTTTCGAAAGTCAATACGCCTACACAAATCAAAGATGAACTCTATTCTGTGTATGGGGACTCTGCACCATCATTTACCACAGTGAAATTTTCGGCAGCTGAATTTAAACGTGGCCGTAAGAGTTTGAGAGACGATGAACATTCGGGACGTCCAAAAACTGCAACTACCGACGAAAGCATCGCCAAATTGCACCAAATGGTGCTAGACGACCGCCGAATTATAGTGAGAGAGATAGCAGAGGCTATGAACATGTCAAAAGAACGTGTTTCTCACATTTAGACATGAGAAGGCTGTCCGCATGTTGGGTACCGCGTTTGCTATCGTTAGACCAAAAACGTGTTCAAATGAACATTTCCAACGCTCTGTTGGTGCAGTTTAGGAGCAACAAATCCTAGTTTTGGCGTCGATTAATTACTGTAGATGAAATTTGGATGCACCATTATACGCCCGAAACAAAAATACAGTCCAAACTGTAGACTATAAAGGGGGAACCGGCCCCAAAACAAGCAAAAACTGTTTTTTCGGCTGGGAAAGTGATGGTGATTGTCTTTTGGGATAGTCATGGAGTTTTTCAATCGATAATGTTCAGAAAGGAAAAACTATTACAGGAGCATAGTACGTAGGATCACTTGACAAGCTGAAAGCAGAAAAACGGCCACATTTGCAGAAAAAGAAATTCCTGTTTGACCAAGACAACGCACCGTCTCACTTATCGGCGGTTGTGATAACGGAAATCCACGAATTACGGTTTGAACTGCTTGACTCGCCAAATCTAGCACCAAGCAACTTCTTCTTGTTCCCTGATCTGAAAATTGCGCTCGGAGGACAGAGATTTTCATCAAATGAAGAGGCAATCACCTTCGTGAACAATTATTTTGCAGAGAAACCCGCCGAGTACTATTTGGATGGGTTACAGAGATTGGAGCATCGCTGGGAGAAGTGTGTAGAGTTACAAGGAAACTATGTTGAAAAACGCCGAGTACTATTTGGACCGGTTACAGAGATGGGAGCATCGCTGGGAGAAGTGTGTAGAGTTACAAGGAGACTATGCTGAAAAACGCCGAGTACTATTTGGACCGGTTACAGAGATGGGAACATCGCTGGGAGAAGTGTGTAGAGTTACAAGGAAACTATGTTGAAAAACGCCGAGTACTATTTGGACCGGTTACAGAGATGGGAACATCGCTAAGAGAAGTGTGTAGAGTTACAAGGAAACTATGTTGAAAAACGCCGAGTACTATTTGGACCGGTTACAGAGATGGGAACATCGCTAAGAGAAGTGTGTAGAGTTACAAGGAAACTATGCTGAAAAACGCCGAGTACTATTTGGACCGGTTACAGAGATGGGAGCATCGCTGGGAGAAGTGTGTAGAGTTACAAGGAGACTATGCTGAAAAACGCCGAGTACTATTTGGACCGGTTACAGAGATGGGAACATCGCTAAGAGAAGTGTGTAGAGTTACAAGGAAACTATGTTGAAAAACGCCGAGTACTATTTGGACCGGTTACAGAGATGGGAACATCGCTAAGAGAAGTGTGTAGAGTTACAAGGAGACTATGTTGAAACCCGCCGAGTACTATTTGGATGGGTTACAGAGATTGGAGCATCGCTAAGAGAAGTGTGTAGAGTTACAAGGAAACTATGTTGAAAAACGCCGAGTACTATTTGGACGGGTTACAGAGATGGGAACATCGCTAAGAGAAGTGTGTAGAGTTACAAGGAAACTATGTTGAAAAACGCCGAGTACTATTTGGACGGGTTACAGAGATGGGAACATCGCTAAGAGAAGTGTGTAGAGTTACAAGGAGACTATGTTGAAACCCGCCGAGTACTATTTGGATGGGTTACAGAGATTGGAGCATCGCTAAGAGAAGTATGTAGAGTTACAAGGAAACTATGTTGAAAAACTCCGAGTACTATTTGGACTGGTTACAGAGATGGGAACATCGCTGGGAGAAGTGTGTAGAGTTACAAGGAGACTATGCTGAAAAACGCCGAGTACTATTTGGACCGGTTACAGAGATGGGAACATCGCTGGCAGAAGTGTGTGGAGTTACAAGGAGACTATGCTGAAAAACACCGAGTACTATTTGGACCGGTTACAGAGATGGGAACATCGCTGGGAGAAGTGTGTAGAGTTACAAGGAGACTATGCTGAAAAACGCCGAGTACTATTTGGACGGGTTACAGAGATGGGAACATCGCTGGCAGAAGTGTGTGGAGTTACAAGGAGACTATGCTGAAAAACGCCGAGTACTATTTGGACCGGTTACAGAGATGGGAGCATCGCTGGGAGAAGTGTGTAGAGTTACAAGGAGACTATGCTGAAAAACGCCGAGTACTATTTGGACCGGTTACAGAGATGGGAACATCGCTGGGAGAAGTGTGTAGAGTTACAAGGAAACTATGTTGAAAAACGCCGAGTACTATTTGGACCGGTTACAGAGATGGGAACATCGCTAAGAGAAGTGTGTAGAGTTACAAGGAGACTATGTTGAAACCCGCCGAGTACTATTTGGATGGGTTACAGAGATTGGAGCATCGCTAAGAGAAGTGTGTAGAGTTACAAGGAAACTATGTTGAAAAACGCCGAGTACTATTTGGACGGGTTACAGAGATGGGAACATCGCTAAGAGAAGTGTGTAGAGTTACAAGGAAACTATGTTGAAAAACGCCGAGTACTATTTGGACGGGTTACAGAGATGGGAACATCGCTAAGAGAAGTGTGTAGAGTTACAAGGAGACTATGTTGAAACCCGCCGAGTACTATTTGGATGGGTTACAGAGATTGGAGCATCGCTAAGAGAAGTATGTAGAGTTACAAGGAAACTATGTTGAAAAACTCCAAGTACTATTTGGACTGGTTACAGAGATGGGAACATCGCTGGGAGAAGTGTGTAGAGTTACAAGGAGACTATGCTGAAAAACGCCGAGTACTATTTGGACGGGTTACAGAGATGGGAACATCGCTGGCAGAAGTGTGTGGAGTTACAAGGAGACTATGCTGAAAAACACCGAGTACTATTTGGACCGGTTACAGAGATGGGGACATCGCTGGGAGAAGTGTGTAGAGTTACAAGGAGACTATGCTGAAAAACGCCGAGTACTATTTGGACGGGTTACAGAGATGGGAACATCGCTGGCAGAAGTGTGTGGAGTTACAAGGAGACTATGCTGAAAAACGCCGAGTACTATTTGGACCGGTTACAGAGATGGGAGCATCGCTGGGAGAAGTGTGTAGAGTTACAAGGAGACTATGTTGGAAAACGCCGAGTACTATTTGGACGTGTTACAGAGATGG